>VWZE01019727.1:70834-137072 GCA_013396675.1 Eubucco bourcierii
TAGAATCTTAGAATCAGTCAGGGTTGGAAGGGACCACAAGGATCACCCTACCATGGACAGGGACACTCCACACTAGATCAGGCTGGCCACAGGAATGGGACCTCACCACCTCCCTGGGCAACCTATTCCAGGTTCTCCCCACTCTCATGCTGAAGAAATTCCTCCTCACCTCCAGCCTTTGCTATAGGTCTCCAGACCTTACTGGGCACCAACCCATGTTAAGAAGCAATGCCTTCCAAGTGCACCCACTGACAAAACTGCAGAAGTGTTCTCTTTATGAGCCCTTGCTCCACATACAGAATCATAGAATGGTAAGGTTGGAAGGGACCTCAAGGATCATCCAGTTCCACCCCCCTGCCATAGGCAGGGACACCTCCCACTAGTACAGCTCACTCAAGGCCTTGTACAACCTGGCCGTGAACACCTCCAGGGAGGGAGCAACCTGTTCCAGTGTCTCACCACCCTCACTGTAAAGAACTTCCTCCTAACATCCAGTCTAAATCTCTCCTCTGCCAGTTCAAACCCATTGTCCCTTGTCCTGGTATTGCAAGACCTTGTCAATAGTCCCTCCCCACCCTTCCTGTAGCCCCCTTCAGATCCTGGAAGGCTACTCCAAGCTCTCCTGGAAGCCTTCTCTTCTCTAGACTGCAGAGCCCCAACTCTCTCAACCTGACCTCACAACAGAGCTTCTGCAGCCCTCTGATCATCTTCATGGCCCTCCTCTGGACCCACTCCAACAGTTCCATGTCCTTCCTGTGCTGAGGGCTCCAGAACTGCACACAGTATCTCATTTTTTTAATAGCCTAGCAGAAGCTGTTGGCTTTGCATTTTACCTCTGCTATCTGCTGTTTGAGGGTATTGTGTGGCAGGTGTTTAGCCACGTTTAGATGCTGTGCCAGGTTTATTTTATTTTTCTGGAGGAAAATGAGCACTTAACCTTTCAACAAATTCTATGTGAGAAAATTAGATCAAAACGAGCATCTTTTCCTGATTGTTGCAATCTGCAGCCAGCTTTCAGACTGCAAAAATAGGTCCTGGTGATCAAAAGTACCATATGCATGTATTGACATGAAGGAAAGTGACTCAGTTGCTGATCAGACCTATGTCAAATAAAGGCAGTCAAGACACAATCCAAATGTAGTGTGGGAAGGATAAGTTGACAGCACTCCTCTGTGGAAGAACAAACTTGATACTGAGAACCCACAACTGAAGGGGTAAGGAGGGTGGTTAATAAGGTGCCATGGCTTAGCCCCTGTGTTTTCCACAGGATGGTGGTGGATTGTCTTAGCAGTACCATGATTCATTCTCCTAGCTCCTCTGAAAATGAGTTAAGTGTAGAGTGAATTTTTTTTTTTTCATGCAGAGACCCCATGAGCAATTGATGGAGAGTGTCTGTGGAGGAAAGCATCTTCATATGGCCAGATGGGCACAGAGCCTGTAGTGCCTACTAGGACAGAGATATTTTCCCTTGTATGTTCCTTTTCCCTCCCATTTCTCCTAGGACTACACACATGGACTGTTGTAGAAATGCTCACAACCTCTCTTGGCAACCTGTGCCAGTGCCTCACCACCCTCACTGCAAACAACTTCCTCCTAACATCCAGTCTAAATCTCCCTTCTGCCAGTTCAAACCCATAGCCCCTTGTCCTGGCATTACAAGACCTTGTAAATAATCCCTCCCCAGCCTTCCTGTAGGCCCCCTTCAGATACTGGAAGGCTACTATCAGGTCCCCTCAAAGCCTTCTCTTCTCCAAGCTGAAGAGCCCCAACTCTCTGTCTGTCCTCATAGCAGAGCTGCTGCAACCCTCTGATCATCTTTGTGACCCTCCTCGGGACCTCCTCTTGGCTCAGTTTCTTCCTGATATAAGGATTTTGATTTCTGGGACTAGTGTGTGTGGTATTTCCATGCCTTCATTAGGAGTAATCTACTGCAATGTGACTTTTAATGAAAAGCAAACTCAATACCTGTGATTGAAATCAAACATCCCCCCACAATGAACCCAATGGTGAATATAAACCAATAATATGCTGAACCCAGAAACATGGAGAAGATAAATCAGTATTTCTGCCTTTTCCTGCCTTGTTACTGTCTGATGTTGCCAGGTGAGTATAAGCCAATATGTTAGTTCCAGTTGTGCATATGATTCTCTTCCTTCAGTACCCTGAGGCAGACTAAACCTCTCTTCTTCACTTCAGAGTCCTGCTTTTTAGGAGTCAGACTATAAAATGGTTGTCTTCAAAGCTTCTTTTGACCTTTTCTACTTGTTTTGGATAGAATCATAGAATGGTAAGGTTGGAAGGGACCTCAAGGATCATCTAGTTCCAACCCCCTGCCATAGACAGGGACACCTCCCACTAGTACAGGTCACTCAAGGCCTCCTCCAACTTGACCTTGAACACCTCCAGGGAGGGAGCAGCCACAACCTCCCTAGGCAACCTCTTCTGGGTCCAGAGGAGAAAATTAGAAATCAGAACCAACAGAGTGGATGATTGTTTCACTTTTATTGCTACTATATTTAAAAATAATTTTTATAGATATATTTTTTCTTCTTGCTGGAACCAAAATGTCAGTGGTTTCTGATACAAGCTAAGGTTCTGGTCTTGGCAGTGGTATGCAGCTACAGTCATTTATCTAGGATTTTGGCTGAATGATTTGCTTAACTCTGCCCATCTGTCATCAGCATCCTTTATTCTGTGGTAGAGTGAAACTGGGAGTTTGACTTCAGAGATGCTTGTTATGCCTGGCGTGTCACTGCTCGTGACAGATCTGATGTACTCACGTAGCAATTAATGGTGGTGCAGATTTTCTTTTGGCACCATCATGTTTCATGAGTTTTCATCATCCCATACTCAGTTTGAAGCGAACAAAATACTGAATTATCAGAAGCAGTGAGGGCTGGGATTGCAGATGCCTTTGCAAATAGCATGAGAGAAAATGTGCCATAGTGTAGAGCTGGCCAGGCAACAATATTTCTGCTTTGTGATTGTTTTCTTTTGAGATCAGAGAACTGTTTTGTTTTGATATTGCTCTAATTCAGAACAGAACACTGAAATTTGAGTGTTTAAGGACTTGAGACCTTCATTATTCTGCTTTGAGTAGTGTAAGTGTACAACTTTAGAAGACACCTACTCTGGCATGTGCTGAGGAAACCTGAAATGGTCTGTAGTTTCCATGATACTCATCAATAGAATGAAGAGATACTTGGTCATGCAGCATGATTCCAGTATCTGAAGGGGGCTATAGGAAGGCTGGGGAGGGACTATTGACAAGGTCTTGCAATGACAGGACAAGGGGCAACGGGTTTGAAGTGGCAGAGGGGAGATTTAGACTGGATGTTAGGAGGAAGTTGTTTGCAGTGAGGGTGGTGAGACACTGGCACAGGTTGCCCAGGGAGGTTGTGGCTGCTCCCTCCCTGGAGGTGATCAAGGCCAGGTTGGAGGAGGCCTTGAGTGACCTGTGCTAGTGGAGATGTCCCTGCCTGTGGCAGGGGATTGGAACTAGATGATCCTTGAGGTCCCTTCCAACCTTACCATTCTATGTGTCCCTGGCTCTGCACAAGCCTCGCAGCTTGTCTGTTTCAGAGCCCTGGCCAAAAATGGCTCCAGACACAGGGGACATGGCTCTCCCAAGAATGTCCCAGTTCTGTGACTGCAGAAAATGCTGTGTTTGCTGGACCCAGAATCTTTCCAGCTGGGCTCTTGTGGCTTGTTTGCAGACCAGCGATTTCTTGTGGCCACCTGCATGGGCTGCTGAGCTGCTGCGCTCTTCGCTAGCCTGGGCCTCCTCTGAGTTTCATCAGAATTTGATTTCAG
Source organism: Eubucco bourcierii (assembly GCA_013396675.1). Taxonomy (NCBI): domain Eukaryota; kingdom Metazoa; phylum Chordata; class Aves; order Piciformes; family Ramphastidae; genus Eubucco; species Eubucco bourcierii. Next base: position 74,648 of record VWZE01019727.1, read on the forward strand.
CTCATGTGTTTTATTTAAGATACTTATTTCAGTGAATGATCTAAACCCAAACTGGCTTGTTTGTGTTGGAAAAGTTTCAATAGCCTTTATTATCTCTTTAATTCTGCTGATGTTTCTGGAAGATCTGATTGGCATCGTCTGCTGCTGTGGGCCTCTTATTATAGGCGTTCGACAGAATGGACTTAGTACAGCATAAAAATCTCTTCTGCTGAGAACACAACTGCTTTGCAAAAAGTAAAACCAGTGAAATAAGGCACAAAACAAACCACTTTGTCTCAGAATGAAGCTGAGCATATGTATTTAAGCTAAACCATGACATGATGCAAGGTCCTGCGCCTGGGTAGGAACAATCCCAAGCACAACTCCAGGTTGGGTGGGCAATGGCTGAGAGTAGCCCTGAGGAAAAGGACCTGGGGGTCTGGGGTGATGAAAAGCTCAACGTGAGCCTGCAGTGTGAGTGCAGCCCAGACAGCAACTGTGTGCTGGGCTGCAGCAAGAGCAGTGTGGGCAGCAGGGCAAGGGAGGGGATTCTGCCCCTTTGCAATGCTCTCCTCAGACACCACCTGGAGTCCTGTGTGCAGTTCTGGAGTCCCCAGCACAGGAAGGACATGGAACTGTTGGAGCAGGTCCAGAGGAGGCCATGAAGATGCTGAGAGGGCTGCAGCAGCTCTGCTGTGAGGACAGGCTGAGAGAGTTGGGGCTCTGCAGCATGGACAAGAGAAGGCTTCCTGGAGACCTTGTAATGCCCTTTCAGTATCTGAAGGGGGCTACAGGAAGGCTGGGGAGGAACTATTGACAAGGTCTTGTAATGACAGGAAAAGGGGCAATGGGTTTGAACTGGCAGAGGGGAGATTTAGACTGGATGTTAGGAGGAAGTTGTTTGCAGTGAGGGTGGTGAGACACTGGCATAGGTTGCCCAGGGAGGTTGTGGCTGCTCCCTCCCTGAAGGTGTTCAAGGCCAGGTTGGATGAGGCCTTGAGTGAGCTGTGCTAGTGGGAGGTGTCCCTGCCTATGGCAGGGGGTTGGAACTGACTGAGCTTTGAATTCCCTTCCAACCTCACCATTCTGTGATTCTATGGTTTCAAGCAAACTGGAGTATTCAGCATCTATGCACGTAGAAGAGAGAGTAGTGACACAAATAATTTTATCTTCACCAAATAAGAAAGCCCACACTGGTGATCTCACTTAAGCCTGTATAAATAATTACTCAGAATTAATTTTGGGTTTCTGTTTATTCTACTATGTGATTTCAGGCAGCTGTTTATAAGCAACCGCAGCTTTATAGCCTAATTTCTACCACTGTTGATGTGAATGTCAAACTTTGCTTCCTTGGGTGGAAGGAGAAACAGGCCTTTAGTTTACATCTCAAGAGTGAGAATGCATACACAAGTTCTTACTTTGTAAGAATAAACTGCTGCAGGACACCTTCCTGTAGAGCTTTTCAGTGGTTGGTCTGTGTTTGCCATGCCATAGAATCATAGAATGGTAAGGTTGGAAGGGACCTCAAGGATCATCTAGTTCCAACCCAATGAGCAACGAGTTGAAACTTGCATTACTTTCACTGCTTTGAGCATGACAGCATCTTTCCAAGCTGGTTTATAGGTATAATATTGCAGGGTTTTGATACTGTAGTCTTTACACTGAGAAGAACAAAAAAAAAAAACCCTTGTGGGTTTGAGCTGTCCCAAGTCCAGTTTGGCAGCTGTTCCGCTGTAGACTCGAAGGCTTCTTGTTGTAAATCTTTGTGGATCGAGTTGCTCCAGATTGCATCACAAGTTTCTTGTCTGAGTGACTTGTACATCTCCAAGGGACTGAAACATTTGTGGCAGCCAGTCCTGGGCTCTGATTTTTTCCTGATCTTCTTACGCTGTTGCTGGCAGTCGATGTGTGTATGGGTCCTGACTCAGCTGCTGCAATCTCTTGGCTGCCTTTCTCCCCAACCCCAACCTTTTCTGTTATTAACAATATCAAAGGATGACTCAGTCACCCCAGCCTGGATCTGAATATCCTATTTGCTTGTAATTTTTTTTTTGTCTGGAAGGCCTTGGCTCATTTAGGCTTTAGGAAAGATTTAAAGTAGATATTTAATATAGGAAAAGATTCCTTGAGGCTTGGACTTTCTTATTTTATTCCTTTTGCCAGTATTATGTGTGACAACTGAAATACCCAGTAATAATAGTTTCAAAGCATCATTATTTAGACAGCTTTTCCCAAATACTCTTTAATTCTTTCTGCTTCACTGCTATTGATAGGGAAGGCAGGGATAGATGTTAGATGTGGTCAAGTTGCTTTGTTATTTACCTACTAACTGAAAACCTCTACTAAAAAAAACCACTTTCTGCCATTCACTAAGATGAGGAAATGCCTTTAAACCTTTTAATGAGACAATGCTACCTCCCAGCATTTTTGCAGTGAACATCCTCTGTGGGAAAATTTTGGTTTCAAAGCTTTCTTCTGGGGTGTGGGTCTGGAGATCTGTGTTGACAAAACCCTTTTCTGAAGGTAAATTTATATCTGCAGAAAGGTGCTGATGCACCTCACTGAGAGGAGGGGTTGGTTGGTGGCTGTGTGGCTTTAAAAAGCATTAGAGAAACTTCCTTTTTTTAAATCAAAAAACTCTTACTGATTTCAGTAAACAAAGGAGGATCAAGTTGCCTTTATCTGTAACAAATTCCTAATGTCATCTTGTTTTCCCTCCTCTCAGGCACTTGTGTTACAAGGTGGTAATGCTGTGAGCTTCATTACATCTTCCAGGCTCACCAAAGACACTTAATATTGTTTGTTCATGAATCTGTCAAGTATAGAAACTGTCTCATAGTGAATATGTGTTTTGAGGGGACTCTGTGAGTGTACACACAGATATAGAAAGCCTAAGAAGGTTAAATTTGTGTCTCTGTAGAGTTATGTTTTTTTTTAAGTGAAAGATTTAAAGTTGGGTAAATGCTGTTCCTTTGCTGTTGCTTAGGGAGGTTTGTTTGCAAACTGAGTTCACTGACTAAATAGAAACATGGAATGGTTAAGGCTGGAAGGGACCTCAAGGATCATCTAGTTCCAACCCCCTGCCATAGGCAGGGACACCTCCCACTAGTACAGCTCACTCAAGGCCTCATCCAACCTGGCCTTGAACACCTCCAGGCAGGGAGCAGCCACAACCTCCCTGGGCAACCTGTGCCAGTGTCTCACCACCCTCACTGCAAACAACTTCCTCCTAACATCCAGTTTCAATCTCCCCTCTGCCAGTTCAAACCCATTGCCCCTTGTCCTGTCATCACAAGCCCTTGTCAATAGTCCCTCCCCAGCCTTCCTGTAGGCCCCTTCAGATACTGGAAGGCTACTCTAAGGTCTCCTGGAAGCCTCTTCTTCTCCATGCTGCAGAGCCCCAACTCTCTCAACCTGACCTTATAGCAGAGCTGCTGCAGCTCTCTGAGCAACTATCCTCTGGACCCTCTCCAACACTTCCATGTCCTTCCTGTGCTGGGGGCTCCAGAACTGCACACAGGACTCCAGATGGAGTCTGATGAGAGCAGCGCAAAGGGACAGAATTCCCTTCTTTGCCCTGCTGCCCACACTGCTCTTGCTGCAGCCCAGCACACAGCTGCTGTCTGGGCTGCACTCACACTGCAGGCTCATGTTGAGCTTTTCATCAACTCAAATAGTCCCTGCACATCCTTTATACATACACAGAAATTCTTTAAAGCCAACATGTTCCCAGTAACCTTCTGACAAATGCTTACAAAAAGAGAAGATTCCAAGACAGTCTTTTTTTTGAGGATCTGTTTCTCAGCTGAGAGTCCTTTAGGACTAATGCTTCAGCACTAGCCTGGATATTGAAATCTAGGCACCATTAACTGGAGTGTCCCAATTACTTTAATTGACACAGACATATCTGAGGAGAGAGGCTGTTTCCAAGGTTACCAGGATTTAAGTTACAGCATCACTTTTAAAGAGAAAAAAGGAAAAAAAAAAAAAAAAAGCAGCTACTCCTCCCTATCTCCTTTTAGACTCCAGTCCCATTAGAAGCCAAAGAAATTGTAACTGTGAAGTGTGCTCTTGCCAGCACCAGTAAATATGGTCCTAAGCAGAATTATCCCATGTCTTACCTAATGCTGTGGTCATTTGGATTTGCTTTTGGTTCACTTGCAAAGTTCTGGTGTTATGGCTAAATTCTCCCTGAGGGTTGCTTTCTGGATCATGTCTGCAGCCACTGGGGAATACTGTGAGGGACTTTGTCCAGAGTTAGATCCATGTGCATATCTGGCACAGAAAGAAAACACATCACCCATTTTCTGGAGAAGTGTGTGGTGCAGTCAATAGGGAGGAGAGCTGAGCCTGCAGCTCTGTCCTGTATTAATGCTTAAATATTCATCTTGTTATAAGTTGGCATCATTCTGGAGCTCTTCTGTCTTCCAGACACTTGTTAATAATTCTTCAAAATAATTTCTGTGCTGTGATGCAACTCTTAGCTCCGTGACTGCCTTCCAACATCTGTTTCACTTTAGTGGGAATTTCAAACACTTAAGCTCAATGTGGTGTGTTTTTAGAATGTATTTTCCAGGGACTAGTACTGGAAAAGGCAGAAGAATAGATGGAGGTTTTGAGGCTATCCTGGCTTACAAGAGGAGATACAAGAAAGGTTAATGGCTAAGACTGTTCTGTCTCCGTTGTTTTGATACACAGTAAGGGTGATGACATGCTGGCTCAGCTTGCTCAGAGAGATTGTAAATGCTTTATTCTTGAAAAAAAATATTCAGGTTGGACTGGGCTCTCAGCAGCCTGACCTAGCTGAAGATGCTCTTGCTTGAACTATAGGACTTTTTAAAAAGATCTCTTCTAACCCAAACCAGTTGATGCTTCCATGTTTCAATTGTTCTGCCCCACTGCTGCCCACTTCATTGTACATATTAGAATCATAGAATGGTAAGGTTGGAAGGGACCTCAAGGATCATCCAGTTCCAACCCCTTGCCATAGGCAGGAACACCTCCCACTAGTACAGCTCACTCAAGGCCTCCTCCAACCTGGCCTTGAACACCTCCAGGGAGGGAGCAGCCACAACCTCCCTGGGCAACCTGTTCCAGTGTCTCACCACCCTCACTGCAAACAACTTCCTCCTAACATCCAGTCTAAATCTCCCCTCTGCCAGTTCAAACCCATTGCCCCTTGTCCTGTCATTGCAAGCCCTTGTCAATAGTCCCTCCCCAGCCTTCCTCTAGGCTCCCTTCAGATATTTGAAGGCTACTCTAAGGTCTCCTGGAAGCCTTCTCTTGTCCATGCTGCAGAGCCCCAACTCTCTCAGCCTGCCCTCATAGAGCATCTTTGTGACCTCCTCTGGACCCACTCCAACATGTAGTATTGCACTACAATATAAAGAACAGTAGTTGGTTGTGGTCTCTCGAGTTACTATCAGTCAAATTGTCGGCTTGCTTGCTTTCTTCATTGATGTAGTCACACATTTGAACCTTCCAGCCCTTTGCCCTGCAGGCCCTCTTCTCTTCCCCAGGCAGTGGTGGAAACCTTAAGGACCTGGCAATGACAGCTGCGAAGGGAAAGAGAACATTGAAAGGATGGAGGGAGAATGCAGCATGAAGAGGGGAATTGTCTCTAAAGTAGGCATTAATCTTGGTCCTCTGGCAGTCAGTCCTGCATTTCGTTTTGGGAATGATCATTGTGAGAATTGATTCAGTCAGTGCTGGAGCTGGAGACTTGCTATGGTCTCTCCTTCTGTTGTCTTGTGGGCTAAGTTGTGCTCAAAAGTTCAGAGACTCATTTCTGTTCTCTTTTCCATGCATTCTGTAATGGAGAAGGACTTTCTGCCTGAAAGTTCAGCCAATTAACTTTCTGTGAACTCTCCTGCTAAATTTTTCCTGCATTTCCATCATTGTAAATCAGGAGCAGTTTTACTGACCCCAGCCTGAAGTCGCTTTGTGATGGAAACTAATGTGAAAAGCAGTCTGCAGAAGGCATTGTGGCAGGAAGGGTTCTGAGAAGGAGCTCTTTCTTCTACTGTGGGAATCCTTTATCAAGTATGTATGCTGTGGAACTAGGAAAGGTACCCAGTTAATGTATACCTCAGTATCTCCTGCACATGTGCCCCCTCCCACTAATTCATTTAGCTGGTTGAACAGGTCCAGTACCACTTCACACAGTGCTCTGGCAGACCTGCATTCCCCAACTCCCTGATTGTCTGGAGCATGAAGTAGTGAGAGCCTCACTTTGTTACTGCTCCAAACCTATTGATAAGCTCCTGGAAGTAAAATGAGAGAAATTCCATGAGCTCTCCAGAGCAATTCTATAGCTGTGATGAGTTTAAATAAAGTTCAGTGAGAAACTCTGGACTCACAGCCTTTTATGATCATCACTCTTCTGTGTGGATGAGAAGGTAATTGTTATGGGCATGCTGTCAAGGCTCTCTAAGGCTCTGCTGAGGAATAGTTTGGGGGACTGGTTCATCATAAATTTTCTTGTGTAAGAGTGAAACCAGTTTTTTTCTTATTGGAGAAAACTGAAATATGTGTGGACCTTATCCAGTGGATATCTCCTTTGAAAACCTTGCTGGATTATATCTCCTTTATTAAACTATGACCATTAAAGAAAATAAAAAGGCTGTTCTCAGAACCTGAGATCTTTTCATCAGGGGATTGGAGAATGCCACAATAAATGGGAAGAGCTTGTGATGAATTTCCTTTTCTACTCCTTGGTTCAGGTGTTTACAACAGGAAATGATTTGTGAGATTAATCTAGATTTCAGACTGTTAGGCAGGGAGAAGAGGCAAGAACACCCTCTGAATAACATAATGAGACTCAGGCATTTAATTCTGTCGTGTTGGCCTTCAATAAGTGAAGCCCTGCTACTCGTAGGCATATGTGCCCCTGCACACTGTATGAGTGATGCATGCACAGAAATGATGCACAGCACATGTTTGGAGTTGAGTAATTCATCTTTTGATACCATTTTTGTGGAAGAATAGCCTTTTCTATAAGCTTTGGGAGTTTTGAATAGAGGATTGAATTCCTTAGTGTCAAACTGGAGTTTTTAGGCACTGTTTGGGTTGGACTAGATAGCCTTTCCCTTCCAACCCAAAGGGTTTCATAGGATCAAAGAATGGTTTAGGTTGGAGGGCACCATCCAGTTTCAGCCTCCTGTCATAGGCAAGGACACATCCCACTAGTACAGGTCACTCATGGCCTCCTTGAACACCTCCAGGGAGGTTGAGGAGCATAAAATTACAGAATGTGGTCTTGGGTTGTGTTATGTGCTTCTGAAGGGGGCCTACAGGAAGGCTGGGGAGGGACTGTTGACAAGGGCTTGCAATGCCAGGACAAGGGGCAATGGGTTTGAACTGGCAGAGGGGAGATTTAGACTGGATGTTAGGAGGAAGTTGTTTGCAGTGAGGGTGGTGAGACACTGGCACAGGTTGTCCAGGGAGGTTGTGGCTGCTCCCTCCCTGGAGGTGTTGAAGGCCAGGTTGGAGGAGGCCTTGAGTGAGCTGTTCTAGTGGGAGGTGTCCCTGCCTATGGCAGGGGGTTGGAACTGGATGATCCTTGAGGTCCCTTCCAACCTTACCATTCTAGGATTCCATGCTTCTATACTGGAAGGCTGCTATTAGGTCTCCCCAGAGCCTTCTCTGCTCCAAACTGAACAACCTGTAGAGTATACTTGCAACTAATTATTTTCAGAGAGTACCAGTAGAGACTTTATTCTAAAACCCCAAACCTTCAAAGACTTTAAATTCTGTAGAAAGTTCTTTGTTTGTTTTGACATTGTTCATCTAAACATTGTCAGCATCTAACCATAGAGGAATGTTTTTGTTGTAGCACATGCAAATACATGTGTAAGCTTCACAGACCTGCTGTAGGAGTTGCTTATCAACTCCATTCTGACTATTTAGTCATCCTGTGAGGCATCTGCCCATACCAAAGCACCATTTTCTAATTCCAGTCTCACCAAAATGATGGTGGGGATGTAGAGTGAGATTGCAAACTCTTGCTTTGCTCCAACCTGTTGAGAAATTGTTGTACCACACTTTTCACCAATGATCTTCTCATTTATATGGTACTGCTCTTCTAGGATTTGCCAGATTCAAAGGGTTTCCATTTTGCTATTCCTCTGCTTCTCTCTCTTCTTTCTTTCTTCTTTCTCCTTTCTTTTTTTCTGTTTTAAAGTTCGAGTAAATGATGTAGTAGCTGATTCTACTTCAGAACTCTGAGTTAAGTCTGACTTCCTTTAACATTGATGGAAAAAATTCTCATTTGCTGTAGTGAAACTGAATTTTCTCTCTGAAATCTGTTTTGAATTATGAAAACAAACCTTCCCTCCTTTTCCCCCCCCTTTTTGTCCTTTGTATTTTCTTCTTTGCTTGATTATTTGTCCCTGCTCGCTTGCCTCATGTTCAAATGTACTTGCATGTTTTAACAACATCAACAAACTTTATTTCTTTTGGATGATCAACCTTTCCTCACTAATGCTTGTGCTTCTTGATGGGAAGAAATAGCCCACTAGTTTTAAACTCTGGCAGGGAGCAGAACATGCTAGAAAAGCCTGAAATAATATACTTAGGCTATATGTTCATCTCTGAGCTGTTACTGAAAACCAGAGGAACTATGTCATAGAATGGTAAGGTTGGAAAGGACCTCAAAGATCATTTAGTTCTAACCCCCTGCCATAGGCAGGGACACCTCCCATTAGCACAGGTCACTCAATACCTCCTCCAACCTGGCTTTGAACACCTCCAGGNACCCATTGCCCCTTGTCCTGTCATTACAAGACCTTGTCAATAGTCCCTCCCCAGCCTTGCTGTAGGCCCCCTTCAAATACTGGAAGGCTACTATAAGGTCTCTCACTCAAGGCCTTCTGGATCCAGTTAGTAGAGTCTTTAAGATCTCACTTTAGATGTTTCACAGAACACTCAATCATCCTCCAGAAAGTTTAAAAAAAAAAAAAAATTTAGCATATGCTCTAGGTTCTTAAGTAGTTGGAGGAATTGAGGCATTTGGAAACTGTGGTGCTCTGCTTCCTCAGCTAAAGAGTTTTTTTCATGTCTTTGAAGAACTGATCCTGCTTACAATGGCCCACAGGTATTTAAAGCAACCAGATCATGATGTTTTCTAAATGCTTGTGAGGTAAATAAAGCACAGGAGCTGCTTTAGTGAGCTTTGTTCTGCTGTGAAGCCTTGGCTTTGTGATGCCTCTTGCAAAGAGAGAATTGGGTGTACAAGTTACTCCATTGTTAGGTAACCTCAGCAACCAGTTGCTGTGCAAGTGCACATGAAAGGGACTCGTGTCTCTAGACATTGCCTTGCTGCAGTTGTGTTTCTATAACAACTTGAGGAATCATTAATGAATTTGAAAGCTAACTTCTCCCCCTAAGTGTTTCTTGCAGTGGTGGGGGGGTTTTGTGCCAGATCTCCATGAGGAGAATCCTGTTTGCAGTTTATTTCCTGGCTAACTTTTCCCAGCTGAGCTGATACACTGTACCAAACCCACTGATGGCTCTAGAAGTTGTCCAGTGGGTAGCCTGCTTAAAGGGGTGATTGTTTCTAACATGCTATAAATTAACTCTTTTGAAACATGAAAGCATTTATCCCTTGAACTGTTCTTGCAGTGTTGTCTCTTATTTTTCTCTTCTATCTGGAGGTTTGAAAATAGCTGAAGATATTCCAAGGTTTTTACTCACTTCTTTCTATATTTACTTGTTTTCATTGCTCACCTCTTAGAATACATTCATGGAATTTTAAAGTTGGAAGGGACTTCAAGGATCATCTAGTTCCAACCCCCTGCCATAGGCAGGGACACCTCCCACTAGCACAGGTCACTCAAGGCCTTGTCCAATCTGACCGTGAACACCTCCATGGAGGGAGCAGCCACAACCTCCCTGGGCAACCTGTGCCAGTGTCTCACCACCCTCACTGCAAACAACTTCCTCCTAACATCCAGTCTAAATCTCCCCTCTGCCAGTTCAAACCCATTGCCCCTTGTCCTGTCATTGCAAGACCTTGTCAATAGTCCCTCCCCAGCCTTCCTGTAGCCCCCTTCAGATACTGGAAGGCCACTCCAAGGTCTCCTGGAAGCCTTCTCTTCTCCAGGCTACAGAACCCCAACTCTCTCAGCCTGTCCTCATAGCAGAGCTGCTGCAGCCCTCTGAGCATCTTGGTGGTCTCTTCTGGGCCCACTCCCACAGTTCCATGTCCTCCCTGTGCTGGAGGCTCCAGAACTGTACACAGGACTCCAGATACTTTCAAAGATTGCTTCTGAGATAACTAATTAATGATGCTTTTTTTGAGATGTGTATTTCATGGGGATTATAAAAAGCAGCTTCTGATCCCATTTCTTGGTACCAACTTGTTCTTGGGCTTGTCAGTTTGAGTGTTCCTCAGTTTCTGAAATAAACCAGAGCTTATCTGGTAGTGAGATGTTTGACAACTGTTATGTGGCTAACCAGAAGGAGAAAAGGTAGTCATGGAAAGATGTTTTTTTCTTTTTTAACAACCTTAAGTAACCTTGTGCTTAATATACTGCTGCTGTTCTTGGTTCTTCAAAGGTGGTAACTTTGTGGCTGTCATCCCTTAAGTAAAACAAAAAAAACCACCCCAACAAAAAAAACCTCCAAAAGAAACAAAACCAACCAAACAAAAAACCAAACAAAAAAACACCAAAACCCCAAACCCAGAAACAAACAAACAAAAAAAACCCCCAACTAACAAACCAAACAATCAAACAGAAGAACCTCAAAATTATATCTAGAAAACACTTTCCTACATGTTAGGATTTTCTTGCACTTGTAAATGCCCCCAGATTTTAGGGGGGAAAAAAAAAGTGAATTCTTCTCATAGACTCATAGAATGGTAAGGTTGGAAGGGACCTCAAGGATCATCTAGTTCCAACCCCCTGAAGACTTAAAGTATATTGCAGCATATTCCTGGTTTTGCTTTGGCTTAACCAGTGAACAGAGGTTGTATCACTGTTTGCAAAAGAGCATGATTTAGAGCTGTAAGAAATCTTGACCAACACTCATGCTTGCCTGACTTTTAGTTGGAATTATTCTTCCAATTGAATCATTTGAGGCAGCAAATTTCTTAGCAGATTGTTAACCACCCCCAATAATGGAAAAAATTTCTTGGTGAAAATGGAAGAACCTGTGATGATGAAAGAGGTTTGATTGGTTTGTACTTGCTTAAAGATATTCTGTAGTTTTCTTGTGAGAGAGGTGGTGAGGTGATTTACTTTCTGTAGGGCTGAGACAGGGACCTGCTGCAAAGTCCAGCAGAGAGCCAGGAGGATGATTGGGGAATTTGAGCATGTCCCTTACAAAGACAGACTGAGAACCCTGGGGCTATTTAGTCTAGGGAAGAGAAAGCTGAGAAGGGATCTCATAAATGGCTATAAATCTCTGAGGGGTGGGTGTCAAGTGGCTGGGGGCCAGCTCTTTTTGATGGTCAACAGCAATAAGACAAGGGGCAGTGGTTACAAATTGAAAGGTAGGAGGTTTCAGCTCAACATGAGGAGAAATGTCTTTATAGTGAGGGTGACAGAGCATTGGAACAGGCTGCCTAGAGAGCTTGTGGAGTCTCCTTCTCCCGAGGCTTTCAAAACCTGTCTGGATGCATTCCTGTGTGAGCTAGCCTAGGGGATCCTGTCTTGGAAGTGGGGTTGGACTGGATGATCTCTGGAGATCCTTTCCAGCCTCTAAGGTTCTGTGATTCTGTGACTGCTGGGCTGAAATGCACCAAGCACAGCAGCTAAAAGCAGGTAACACATTCCAAAAGCCCATTGGGGAATAAAAAATGTTGTTGTTATGGCCTATGTAGAAGGGCCCAGTGTGTTCCTAGAGAGCAGCTGAGATGATTCACATCATCCTTATTTCCATTACTGCTGTCTGATGAGTAACAGTGTGCTGTCCAGAACAGAGGATTTTTACAACTCCTCCTCTCAAAAAATCTGTTGCTCCATGCCAGCTGTATCTGCTGTTATTTAAATGTCTCAAATAGATATTTTCAGGGGATAAAAATACGCTGGTGTTGCTGAGTGAAGTTGAGAGGAGCTCTGCTAATTCCTCTTACACTCAGGTTTGTTACTGAAACCATTTTGGGATGCAGAGCTCAAGTCAATCCACTTCCATCTCCTTTGCTGTTGAATATAAAATGCTGACTTGGAGCTGTCTCTTGTTTGCTGGATAATTTTCGACCATTGACTCTGTTCTACGATGCCCTCAGGAGGTTATTATGAAAGTAATTCATCGTGGGAATCCAAAGTCTGGTGATAATAGTTTGCCATAAACTGCATAATGGAAGAATTTTATAGATTGTTAAAGCTCATTTTAACATTCTTTATTTCATCTTCTGCTTTGGATTAGTGCAAAGAGCATCATAGACAGAGGATGGATGATTGCTGCTGGATTCATGAGCTTTGGATCAGGGTGTCTAGGAGTCAATGAATAGAAGCAGATGGTTCCTGTTGGGCAAACAGGTTCTGGGAAATCCAATTAGTGTGTATTTTTACTGATGTATTTGCAAATATTAAGAGCAGCAGTCAAGATTTTGGGGCCTCCAGTGTGCTTTTACTGCATGCCTCTAAGCTTTTCTGGCAATAAGATGAAGACACAAACTCCTAGTCCGGTGTGCATTCTGTGCTCCTTACTTTGTAACACTGGAAGGCTAGAAAAGATTATAGAATCATAGAATGGTAAGGTTGGAAGGGACCTCAAGGATCATCTAGTTCCAACTCCCTGCCACAGGCAGGGTCACCTCCCACTAGTACAGGTCACTCAAGGCCTCCTCCAAACCCTTGAATATNAGCCCCAACTCCCTCAGCCTGTCCTCATAGCAGAGCTGCTGCAGCCTTCTGAGCATCTTCATGGCCTTTCTCTGGACCCACTCCAACACTTCCATGCCCTTCCTGTGCTGGGGGCTCCAGAACTGCACACAGGACTGCAGGTGGGGTCTGAGGAGAGCAGAGCAAAGGGGCAGAATCCCCTCCCTTGCCCTGCTGCCCACACTGCTCTTGCTGCAGCCCAGCACACAGTTGCTGTCTGGGCTGCACTCACACTGCAGGCTCATGTTGAGCTTTTCATCACCCCAGACCCCCAGGTCTTTTTCCTCAGGGCTACTCTCAGCCACTCACCACCCAGCCTGGAGCTGTGCTTGGTTTTGTATTAGCAGGGGCAAGTATACTCTTTTTTCAGAGCATGATATTGGAGAGGATTTTAGATGACTTGCTGGAAAATACAGTGCTTAAGATATTAAATGTGAGTACCAAAAGAGAGAGGTGAGGAGGAGAAGGAAGAGGAGTGTGTTCCTAGTGGTCTGTGTAAGGCTCACCTACTTGTATTGAAATTACAGCTGCAGTGTGGTAGATTTGTTTCTTACAGAGATAAGCATTTATAAGATAAGAAGTGTTTCACTTCCATGCTGTTACTGTGGAGTTTAGTTGCAGGTGAGATCCTCAGAGTGGATTCTGCTTACCTCTGACCATGAATTGCACCTTAAAAGATGTTAGATGCTAGCAGGAGGAGGCAGAGAAAACAATGAGGATTGAAATTGTTTATTGTTTTAAATTGCTTTGACCTGATTGAGTTTCTTAGCAGAGGGATGTTTGAAGGTGGGCAGTGATTTAGTTTCCTTCAAGGAGGGTTGTGACCCTGCCTGGTCCTGCAAGGTGAGGGCCAACACATAACTGTATACAAGGAGAGATGTTTGCTTTTATTTTTTTATCATATGGGTAATGAAGTCTGACATCTTGATTGATGGGACAGAGCTATTGGGGACCTTGGAAGTAAGGTAAGACAGGAAAATACATGCTTGATGTTGCAGAGAACAAGCTAATAAAAGAAACAGCACCAAGATTTGGCTGCTAATACCACTTACCTGGACTGCTGGTTTCACAAGTCTGTAAGGATATGAGCAGGGGAAATTGCAACACTCAGGCTTGAAAAGAAGTGTGAGAAAACCTCTTTACAGTAGCAGACATGTAAGAATGATTAGAGCCTCAAAGAAGTGAAGCTGTCCAGATGAATACTCTTTTTGAAGCTGGTAGGCAGCCCAGACCTGGCAGCTTGGCTCTGCAGGCAGACCCAGATGATGTGCAGATGAGCAAGTTAGCTGACAGGATGGTGATGTGGCACCTGGTAGACAGAAGGAGATATAGCAGTAAGGAGTTTTTTCCCCTCTCCAAATAAGACTCAAAAGGGAAGCATAATTCTGTTCTCCCCACTGCAGTTAATCCTTAAAGGAGATGGAGATGACCTTATTAGTACATCACAACAATTTAATTAGGTGGGCCATTCAAAATACACACCTAGGAGCCAGGTGACCTAACTGGCCTGGAATAGCTGCAATTCCAGGTTCTGTGGAAAAGCAGATTCAGAATGTTCCTTGGTAAGCAAGAGCAAGCAGTGAACCATTCCCTGTTTTGAGCCAAAGCATTTCAGAATTAGAAAAATAGAGATGAAGGCAGTGATAAACTGAATCTCAAGCAATTCATTTAACTGGAAAAGCTACCCCAGGGACCTGGATGAGTCTTAATCTAGAGTTCTCTTTGCTGCCAGATGTTTGCTCCCTTTTATCTGCAGCAGGGTCTGGCCTCACATTTTATTTCTGCTCTTAATATTGTATGTATATATACATATATCTTATTTTTTTTTAAGCTGCTGATTAATTTTTTTGGTCTTCATTTCCCCCACCTTGTCACTTGAGGAAAACTAATCAAATGTCTGACAATGATCAGAACTATTAATCTTTCATGCTTCATCCTTTACTTTTTCTCCTTTTTTTTTTTTTGGTGTGCTTTCTTTTCTACAGCTCAAAATATATTTAGCAGCAGACCTGTGCAGCTGACACATTCCCCCTCCATAAGGTTTCTCTATTTTCTAAGTCCACTGAGACGTTGAGATAAATTGAATTGACCTGTGCAGCACAGCCTGTTTGTCTCTTGCTTGACCCTCCACTCACATGGCAAGCATACAGATTTGAATGAGTATGATTATGTAGGAAAGCAAATTCTCTGTTTGTAATTGCTTTTAATTGCTATTGCTTGGCACTGAGAAGTGGCAGCACTCTGGATTGTTTCTTTCTTTGGTTTGTTTGGTGTGTTTTTTCATTTTTGAAAGTGTTTTTTTTTTTAAGGGAGTAAAAAAGAAGCCTGACCTCAATTGTTTGGAGGGGACCTTATAGTAGCTTTCCAGTATCTGAAGGGGGCTAAAGGAAGGCTGGGGAGGGACTATTGACAAGGGCTTGTAATGACAGGACAAGGGGCAGTGGGTTTGAACTGGCAGAGGGGAGATTGAGACTGGATGTTAGGAGGAAGTTGTTTGCAGTGAGGTTGGTGAGACACTGGCACAGGTTGCCCAAGGAGGTTGTGGCTGCTCCCTTCCTGGTGGTGTTCAAAGTCAGGTTGGAGGAGGCTTTGAGTGACCTGTGCTAGTGGGAGGTGTCCCTGCCTGTGGTAAGGGGTTGGAACTGGATGATCCTTGAGGTCCCTTCCAACCTTACTAATCTATGGTTCTATGACTACACCATGGTTGGTTCCTGGATGTTATAATTGGTAGCTTAATTGCAAGCTTTGGCTGTGTGGTTAACACGTTGTTCAGAGACAAATACACCTTTTCTCACTTGAGTATGATTTTTGGCTTGGGTGAAATGAGTAGCTCAGGACTTTTTCTTATTCTGCCCTGTGATCATCAGCTCCCTGAAAGTAGCTCTCCCTTTCATGTGCTGTCTGTAGGAAATTTGTCTTTGTCAGCAGCGTTCCCTTTTTCTGCATACCCAAGGATGTCTCTCTGTTTTATCAGGTGCTTCAGATTTATTCTGTGTTGTGTGGGGGAAGTCTCAGAGGGGGAGGGATTTGTCCAGTCATTTGGGTCAGGGATCTCTTCCCTGTGCAGTATTTTCAAGCCAGCTATTGCCATATTATGCAAACACTTGGGCAAACTGGAAGGTGTAAGGTGCTGGAAACAAAGGAGATGTTTATTAATATGCTTTGCTTTTGCTAGCTGTAAATAACCAACAACAGTAACAATGCAGCAAGTGATCCACATATGCCAGTATATTGGTTTTTTTTTTTCTTAAATTAAAAATCTAGGTGATGTCTGACTTGAAATGCAAACCTTGGCTTTTTTTTAGACTCAGATATACCCTATCTTCCTTGGGTAATCAAATCCTTACAATTATCATGGAATCATAGAATGTCAGGGGCTGGGAATGACTTTGAATGCAGCATCTGATCAATACATTGCAGTAAATTGTTTTGTATTTTTTCCTTAAAAATAATAAAAGTCTGGGTGATATCTCACTTAAAAAACGAAGGCTTGCATTTAAAGATTCAGATATGCCCTATCTTCCTTGGTTAGTTACATCCTTACAATTATCATGAAATCATAGAATGTCAGGGTCTGGGAAGGACATCAAAAGATGAATTATTGGTTATAGTTGATTATTTTATTATTCTTATTATTATTTCCTATTGCTACTTCCAGGCCAGTTTATATATAGGTATGAATGAATGGAACTTAGGAGGCAGTAATTTGAATAGTGGGGAGGAAAAAAAGCTCTACCAAAATCCTGTTTTGCTCTTCTCTGTAGAGGACACTGAATTTATTTTCCTTTTCGAGCAGCCTGCTACAAAGGGGCAGAAAATGTTAAGTACTTCAGATAGCTGCAGCAAAGCTAAAGGTTGAATAGAAATCCTCTGCCTTGCTGCTGCTGCTAGCACTGACGATGGTTCTGAGATACTGCCCAGGGAGGTTGTGGCTGCTCCCTCCCTGGAGGTGTTCAAGGCCAGGTTGGAGGAGGCCTTGAGTGAGCTGTGCTAGTGGGAGGTGTCCCTGCCTATGGCAGGGGGTTGGAACTGGATGATCCTTGAGGTCCCTTCCAACCTTACCTTATATATATATATATATCAATGTGTGGGTGCATGGAGGGGCAGAGAGGTGGGCTGTGAAGGTTTGGGAGTTCCCTGCCCCCCCCACACTTTGTAAAATGACCCAGACTAGAACTCAGTCGGCTGGAAGTTAAAAGATGAAGCTCTATTTACAGCTTTGCACAATGTACAAGCAGATATTTACACTATATAGAGAATATTTACAGAAATATACAAGTAAAAGGTAATACAGCAACACAACTCCCCTCCCAGAAATCAGAGACCCCAGGAGGGGCTCCCAACCACCCTTCCACCTTCTCCCCACCCCTGTACCTTACCCCAAGGTTTACCTTACGTGCAAGGTAAATTAGGAGGATCAGCCAGGGGAGTTAGAAGAAAAGTGGTTAGTGAGGATTATTCAACAGAGGAACTGGAGCCCAGAAGGTGCTAGATCGTCCCAGCAAGAGCCAGAGAGAGACTGACTTATCTAATGTTTTGGTTAGTGTTCCCAAACAATTTCTTAGCAAGCATATGAGTGAAGTAGCCATCATGATGTTTTCCTTTCACAGCCTATAGTGTAATTTTCTCTATTAAAATATTCTAATTAGCCTCAAACCAGCACATGGGCCGTGGGTGCGTGGAGGGGCGGAGAGATTTCCTTCATTGCTATCTTAGATTTTTGTTGCTGCTGTTTTTCTTTCTTCCAAAGAACAGAGCTGGGCTTCATCTCTTTTAATCATAGTGCAACTAATACAAGCAGAGTCAAACTGGCCCTGAGAAGGCTGCTGAATGTAACACTTATTTTTCTAAGAAGGAAAAAAAAAATGTACTTACGCATGTGAAAATGAAACCCTTCTCTCTCTCTCTTTCTTTTTCTCACCTTTATCTTGATGTTTAATCATAGGCCTTGCAACTCCTATTTTCCCTGTCTGGCACTTAGAGTTTTGATATGATTACTCATACCATTCTCCAAACTTCAAAAAGCCCTAGGGAATGTCTGTAAGCACATATTAATGCTACAGTTTTTCTGGATTAAATTCACTTATGTCATTCAGAAATTGGAGATAAGTTCTGATTTTGCTCAATCTGCCCAATATTTCTCTAGTGCAATGTCTCCTTTCTACCTCTGAGGGTAAATGGGAAATGTGGCTTTTAAAGATGACATAGATATTTAGGAGATCAGAGGTGTGACTCTTTACCTATGTCCTCTGGGAGAGGCACATATTACTTTACTGGAATAACTTGGCAAGGTGTTAAGTCTGAAGGCTGACCTGGTCTGATACTTGAAAGTACAGTGTTAACAGCAACACACACAGTTAAAATTCTCTCAAGTGTTGACTTGAGGTTTTTAAAGCATTTGAGGCAGGAAAGTGCTCACAAGGCCTTCACTGCTAAGGGCACTCTTTTCATGACCAACAGAAGGACCCTAGAAACACTGTGCGGAACGGAATGGTCACAGTGCAAATCACAGAACTAACCAGGTTGGAAAAGACCTCTGAGATCATCCAGTCCAACCTACCACCTGACCCTTCTAATGAACTAAACCATGGCACAAAGTGCCTCATCCAGCCTCCTTTTAAACATCTCCAGGGATGGGGACTCTACTTCCCTGGGCAACCCATTCCCATGCCAATCACTCTTGCTGTGAGGAACTTCCTAACATCCAACCTGAACCTGCCCTGGTGCTGTTTGAAACTGTGTTCTCTTGGGCTTTGAATTGCAGATGCAACTACATCATTTAAAGTTGTGGCTTGACTCAGTCCAAATTTATATTCTTTATAAACTTGATTCTTGTGAACGGAGAAATCAAGCCATGTGAAATGTCAGCCCTGGATTCATAGAACGGTTTGGGTTGGAAAGGATCTTGAAGATAAAATCATAGAATGGTTTAGATTGGAAGGGACCTCAAGGATCATCCAGTTCCAACCCCCTACCATAGGCAGGGACACCTCTCACTAGTACAACTCACTCAAAACCTTGTCCAATCTGGCTGTGAACACCTCCAGGAAGGGAGCAGCCACAACCTCCCTGGGCAACCTGTGCCAGTGTCTCGCCACTCTCACTGGAAAGAACTTCCTCCTGACATCCAGTCTAAATCTCCCCTCTGCCAGTTCAAGCCCATTGCCCCTTGTTCTGTCATTGCAAGACCTTGTCAATAGTCCCTCCCCAGCCTTGCTGTACCCACTTCAGATTCTGAAAGGCCACTCCAAGGTCTCCTGGAAGCCTCCTCTTCTGCAGGCTGCAGAGCCCCAACTCTCTCAGCCTGTCCTCAGAGCAGAGCTGCAGCAGCCCTCTCAGCATCTTGGTGGCCTCCTCAGGACCCACTCCAACACTTCCATGTCCTTCCTGTGGTGTGAGCTCCAGAACTGCACCCAGGACTGCAGGTGGGGTCTGAGGAGGGCAGAGCCAAGGGACAGAATCCCCTCCCTTGCCCTGCTGCCCACACTGCTCTTGCTGCAGCCCAGCACACAGTTGCTGTCTGGGCTGCACTCACACTGCAGCCTCATGTTGAGCTTTTCATCACCCCAGACCCCCAGGTCCTTTTCCTCAGGACTGCTCTCAACCATTCACCACCCAGCCTAGAGTTGTGCTTGGGATTGTTCCCACCCAGGCACAGAACCTTACACTTGGCCTTGTTGAATTTCATGAAGTTGGCAGGGGCATCCTCCACTAGATAAGAAATGGATCCTTCCATTTGTCTTAGAATGAGTGCTGGGAAACCACACTCCAAATTGCTGCACCACTAACATGCCTCAATCCTGCTGTCTTTGGTGGAAACCTTTTCAAGGAGTTGACTTTGTTCTTACTTCAAGCTTCTGATAAGGCAATTTCTGTAAATTGAGGTTGTTTTCAGCATGGTGAGGTATTAACTGCAATTTGGGTGAAAGCCATTTATGTGTGGAACTAGTACTGGGAGTACAGGACTTAAATTTGAGTAGGAGCTGTGGTTACTTTCAGCCCCTATAGAATAAAGTAAACCTAAGAGATGCTGGTGATCTTTGCTTCTCACCATTGCTATGAACAGCAGTGCTCCCAGCACTCTGCTTATTTGAAAGCTCAAAGGCTGTTTTACATTAGACTGCTTCTATTATCTGAAAATATATTCTTGCACCAAAAGAATTACTGAAATCTCAGACCTCCCTGCTTGGTCATAAGTCCTCTAAGCTTCCATCACCTCTTTTTCCATGATGCTTTTAATGAGACTCTGCAGTTCACATCTGGCTTTTACTGCTGTGAATGTGTGACAGAGTACAAAGGGTTCGTTGTTTAAAACTGAGGACCTGAGGCTTGTAAGAAAGCAGTAGGAGTTGAAAGTGACTCTAAACAAAATCCATTTAAAATTAATTCAAGTCTGCATGAGTGTTTCTTGTATATTTTGCATATCAAAGGCCTTCATTTCTTATTTATGGTAGGTGAAAACTGTACAGGCCACTGCTTGGTATTGTTTTGTCCTTATTTCAGTGTATTAATGCTTGATTACTTTAGGTTGACATCTATATTCAGGGAGTCTATTTGTCTTTGCTATCCATGAAGAGCCAGGGAGTCTACATGCTTTGTTCAGGAAAGTATCTTTATGTTTACAGAGTACTGAGCACTGTTGGCCTTGGGTGGCAAGAAATGAATAATACTTGCAGTGGGCATACAATAGCCTTCTGTCCTGTGGGCAGACCCTAACAAGAAGGGGTTGTGCCCACTGGAAAGCTCCCAAGCAGTGTGGAGGAGGAGGTGGGTAGAGGGGAGCAGGTCCAGCAGGGGTTTACTGGCTGTGAGGGATCCAAGTAGTTGCAAGAGGGATCGCTAATCCTGCAAGCCAAAACCTCTCATTTTGTTTGGAAAGGGAAAGAGTGGGCATTTTGGAAAGCACTTTTTGATCTGCAGGCAACATCTGTGGAATGACTTTAATGGTAATCTGTGGCTGGGAAGAGTGTTGTGAACTCTTTTTTTTTTGCTGTCCAACAGAAGGTGCTTACGCAAAGGCCCTTTTGCGAAGCGCAGAAACACATTGACTCCAAGAACCAAGAGTGCTTTACAACTCATTAGTATTCCTGCTGAATTTCACCATATGGTATGGGATTGATGCTCTGGGCAAGCAAAGGGGAATCAGGAGACCTGCCTCTGTGGTGGTGTTGCTGTAGGATCGTGTTGGGGGGTTCTTTATGCTTCACTGGATTGTTGCTTCCCACCTCCTACCAGTTCTTTTTCTGCTGCATGTTTGAACTAATTCAGGATGAGGACAGTTTCACCCTGCTATGTGCTCTCAGCTTGAATGTTTCCCTGGACTACATGCTGCTGTTTTGCTAGCTAATTTGACTGTATTGCATCCAGTAGCTGAGTTCTTAGTCAAAACTCAGAGGAGATAGTGGAAATGACAACTTGCTGTGCCGTGTAGGCACCTTGCTTGCTCTTGTAAGGCGTTTTATTTGCTTTTGTAGAGGTTGTTGCATCTGAGACCTCTAGAGGCAATGGGTTTGAACTGGCAGAGGGGAGATTTAGACTGGATGTTAGGAGGAAGTTCTTTACAGTGAGGGTGGTGAGACACTGACACAGGTTACCCAGGGAGGTTGTGGCTGCTCCCTCCCTGGACATGTTCAAGGCCAGGTTGTACAAGGCCTTGAGTGAGCTGTGCTAGTGGGAGGTGTCCCTGCCTATGGTAGGGTGTTGGAACTGGATGATCCTTGAGGTCCCTTCCAACCTTCCCATTCTATGATTCTATACCTAATTAAGCAAAACTGATAAAGCAAACTCCATGGTGATGTTTGAATAAAATAGCTTTTTTGAGATGAATTTAAGGGATTCTAATGTTTGCCTCATTGATAAGGAAGTTCTAAGTTATCTCTGAGCTGATAAGAACATTCAATGCCATCTCTATGAGATTCAGTACTGTGAAGGTAAAGAAAACCCTAACTCTTGGGTCAGATTCCTGCACTTATTTTTACAAATTTTTTGAAACTGAAACCCCAAAAAAGAAAACCACTTAGTGGGAGGAGGATGAAGATAATGGCAAAGTTTCTACCTTCACAGATGATTTTACATAGGGTAGCCTGCAGTGCTTTTCTGTCACAATTGTAGGTTGCTAGGACCCCAGGGTTAGTTTTAGCAGGCTCTGTTTAAGTGAAGCTTTTGCTTTGTTTGGTGAATTGGGTGGGGATGTGCCCTAGGTGGTGTTGGCATTCAGAGGAGCATCTGTGAGGGAGTTGATGGGATTTAAAGGGCAGGTAAGGTGCACTGCAGCTGTAGAGTCTTCAGGAATTCATCTTAAGCACAATAAGCTACTGCAGCCTTTGATTCAACAATGTGATGAAACAATTTGTAGCAGGACTTGAGTAAAATACGAACAAGTTAACATTGTTGTGAAGTTTCAGCAATTCTGATTTTAACCTGATGGGCATCATTTGTAGGTCAGAGCTGTGAGCTTTGGCAGCTTGCTTGTGGTATGCTTGGCTGGAGAAGAGAAGGCTTCCAGGAGACCTTAGAGTAGCCTTCCAGTATCTGAAGGGGGCCTACAGGAAGGCTGGGGAGGGACTACTGACAAGGTCTTGTAATGACAGGACAAGAGGCAATGGGTTTGAACTGGCAGAGGGGAGATGTAGACTGGATGTTAGGAGGAAGTTGTTTGCAGTGAGGGTGGTGAGACACTGGCACAGGTTGCCCAGGGAGGTTGTGGCTGCTCCCTCCTTGGAGGTGTTTAAGGCCAGGTTGGAGGAGACCTTGAGCGACCTGTACTAGTGGGAGGTGTCCTTGCTTATGGCAGGGGGTTGGAACTAGATGATCCTTGAGGTCCCTTCTGACCTTACTGTTGTATGATTCTATGGACTGTAGTCCAGTTGCCACAGGGTCTGCTACCAGTTTGACCTTGGTGGAGCTGGCAAGCTCCAAGCCAGCTCCATCTGCAAGATGGAAAGGTTTGTGTGTTTCTGTGTACTTACTCTGCTCCCTTTAAGCTTTCTGCTATATGACAGATGAGGTCCTGTAGTTTTGTTTTCCTGGAAATGAGATTGCATTTCCCTTTTTTTTTTTGTTCTATTTTTCTGCAGAAGTTGATTCACTTTTGGTGGTTGTTGCCAGTAAAGGGAAGTTCAGAATTTTTTTATCCTCTAAAGCCAAAGCAACCCTTGTGATTTTTGGCATCTGAATTGAATCCAAAGCAAGAAAGATGTGGTCTCCCCTTTTTGGTTTTGGTCAGAATGTTAGGAGAGTTTTTCAAACCAAGCAGAAAGAAATGTTGTAAGAAATAGAGTAATTGCTGAGTTCCATGAATGCAGCTTGTCCTATTGTTCTGCTACAGACATGGATTTTCTTAGCTTAATTTTCTTGGGTAATAAATGGCAGAGACTTCCAGTAAAACTTGTGCTGTATTTGGTGTATTCATCAAGCAGCAGAAAGTGCCAAGAAAACACTTTGATCATTTGTGATATCTCTGCTCCCGTTGCGCTGGAGTCTGTGGTGTTGGTGTTCTAGGGGGGCTCTGGTGTACACAACACTGTGTGTGTATTACACAAAATACTCTTCCCTGGGAGGGAGGTCAGTGTCAGCTGTCCTTAAAATCCAAGATAAGGAGTTTCAGCCCCTCCAAGTCCTAAATAGTGGCTTTGGGAACATGATGAGAAATAGAACTGAGCAATTGAACGCAGGAAAGATCACCAAGGTCTGAGGGAAACAAATACAGGGCAAAAAAAATAGGATGCTGAACAAGCAGAAGCCTTTGAATTGAACAGGCACAGAAAGTTTACCTTCTGGGGGCAAACGGTGTTATCTTTGACTGTTTTCTGCTTCTGGAGCAGATAACTATTTTGGCCAGAAAGGTTCCTTTTCCCATCTCTCAGTCTCTCATTATGTGGCCTGATTTTTTTTTTTTTTTTTTTTTTTTTTTTTTTTTTTTTTTTTTTTTTCCTGTTAACCTTTTATGCTTACACAAGGTTAGAGCTTCAAGAATGTTTCATTTCTCTCGGTGTGGGGAGAGCACAGAACGCAGCTCAATCTGCTGCAGCTCCTCAGCTCATATACAAACGGCTGCAGAGCCACTGAAATTGCAGGGCTGACTGCCAAATTGGTTTTATCTGCCTCTTCTTTCTTGGGGCTGAGTTGTAGGCATCAATACAGTAATGATTCTTTTTTTTTTTTTAAATGGCATCCCCCTATCACCTAATTTTCTAGGCACATGGCAGCTTGATTTGATCAACCTGGATAAATGGGTGAAACTGAGGCACAGTTGTTCAGTGTTTGTGGATGTGCAGTAACTCAGTGAAAATGGGAAATTCAGCTTCATTATTGGCTATCTTAAGCTATTTTCGTGACTCCCATGTGCCAGTTCATGCAACATTTAACTCTTTACTGCCAAAAGGTTTCTATTTTGATGGCAGCTTGCTCACCTTCCTGAAGAACAGCCTAGCTACTGATTATTCAGAACTGGTACCCACCGAAATCACTTGGGAAGTCATTTGGGGTATGTGAGCTCCACATCTTTGAAAATAAGTCTTCTGGGTTGTAAAGTGTTGCCTGAAATCTTTGAAAGTTCAGTTAATCCTAGGAAAAAAAACCTTTTTCATTAGTGATAGCATAGAAATGGTAGATTGTCAAGTGTTTAGGGAAACTGAGTAAAATGCAGTGTGGCATAAATGACATCTTGAAGACCAAATCTGTCTCAAACTACAATTGAGTTGCTCCTTCTCCAGATGGGTTGTTTATGGTGGCATCAAATCTGAAATGCCTACCTACATCACTCTCCCTTTTCTCCTCTCTCCAACCTATGTCAAATACTTTTAAGTCTTTCTACTGTCTACTTTGGGAATAGACCAGGCTATAATTGTCTGTTTAGTAAGAAAGTTGACATCCTGACTGATTATTTTTTGTTTGGTGAATTCTTTCATTTGCTTTAAAAGAGATTTTGGATGCCACTGAATGGCATCTGTTACACAAAGGGCACTGAAATATAAGTTACTGTTGTTATTGTTACTACTTTCTTCTGAGCCCTGTAGGAATATTCTGGTACAACCATAAGTAGAAGGCAGAGTTTTCCCATCTAACCTAACCAAGGTCATACAGAAAATGGAGTTTTTCATGAAGCTTACAGATGAGCTAGAGAATCACAGAATGGTTCAGGTTGGAAGGCAACTCCAAAGATCATCTAGGCCAACCTCCCTGCAGTCAGCAGGGGCTTCCCCCACTAGATCAGAGCCTTGTTGAGCCTGACCTTCAATATACCCAGGGGTGGGACTTCAACTACTTCCCCAGGCAACTTGTTCCGGTCTTCCACCACCCTCATGGTGCACAACTTGTTCCTAAGATCCAATCTAAATCTTATCTTCTCTAACTTCAAACCATTGCCCCTCATCCTGTCCCTAGAGGCCTTTGCAAACAGTCCTTACGCAGGCTTCTTGTGGCTCCCTTCAGCTACTGGCAGGCTGCTCTTAGGTCTCCCTGAAGCCTTTTCCTCTCCAGACTGAACATCCTCAGCTCCCTCAGCCTGTTTTCATAGCAGAGCTGCATCATCCCCCTGATGAATCTCATGGCCCTCTTCTGAACCTGCTCCATCAGGTCCATGTCCTTTCTGTGCTGATTGTCTCCAGAGCTGGAAGCAGTACACCAGGTGAGATCTTACCAAAGCAAAGCACCACACCTTCAGACACCTCTCCTTCATCTCTTCTGTAACAGATTAACAAAGCAATTGGTTATAAAAGGACTAAAATATTTGTTTATTCTAGCCAGAAACTGGAGCATCTTAGGGTTGTGTGGTTTGTGGTTGGTTGGTTGGGTTTTTTTTTGTCTGGACCCTGACAAGCTGAAATGTGGTGGAGAAGCTGCATTTGTTAATTGATGCTTAGGGTTTGCAAAATTGTGCTGATGGTTTTCAGTGAATACAATTTTGAGTAATTATTAAGCATCAGAAGAACACTCCCAAGAAAAATGTTTTAAATTTTGACGAATTAGTATTGGAAAAACACTCTTAAGGGGGAAAAAAAAGTTTCATGACTAACACACCTCTGTTATGACAACTTAGTATGTTAGATTTTAAATGGGAATGCTAAGAAACTGTGACCCATATCTGTGTTTTCCTGTGGATTTTATAGCCAAGAAAAATACAGAAGTCTCCCACTCCCCTGCAAGGTCTCATTTTCAGCTAAATCACAAACATTGTCTTTTTAGAAGAACCTGAGTGCAGCAATGAGATTCCACCTGCTTGAAGAGTTTTGGAGCCAGGAAAGAAACTCTTGAGGGGAGGAAAAAACCAAATGTGACCATCAAATATTTTTATGAGGAATGATTTCTTCTCTAGGGTTACTATTTCACTCTTTTGTTCTAATAGAGCTTGTTAAACAATGAGGCAGGTAACTCTGCCCTTACTTTTAATGACTGGCTTCAAAGAAGTGCTGCTGTTCATCAAGTTAAGTGCTTAATTATTGTTCCCCAGGCCACTTAGAAATATGCCTTGAAAGAGACTATCAGGATAAAGATTAATTGAAGTAATTTTGTTGTCTGGGGAAAAATCTGATGTAATTTTGTTGTCTAAAGAAGTTTTCAGAGACTTTTCTCCAGGTTCCCTGGTTTTATGTGTAGGCTCAGAGACTCCACAACCTCCCTGGGCAACCTGTGCCAGCATCTCCCCACCCTCACCAGATCTGATTAAATTAAAAAGTGAAAATATTCTATCAAGTTTTGAGCATTTCTGTTCAATCTTCCATAGTCTGTTCTTTTGGGTAGTTGTCACTGCATGAGGAAGCTCTTTCCAGTGAGGGTGGTGAGACACTGACAGAGGCTGCCCAGGGAGGTTGTGGAGCACAGAAGCACAGAATGTGATGTTTGATCACATTCTGTGCTTCTGTGCTCCACAGCCTCCCTGGAGGTGTTCAAGACCAGGTTGGAGGAGGCCTTGAGTGACCTGTTCTAGTAGGTGTCCCTGCCTATGGCAGGGGGTTGGAACTGGATGATCCTTGAGGTCCCTTCCAACCTAAACCATTCTATGATTCTAAGTGCTATGACCACATGTTTCTTGCACATCTCCAGGGACAGTGACTTGACCACCTCCCAAAGGAAGAAAGTTTATGTTCTTGTAGCTGTAGTAACACAGCCACAGATACTTTGATCACAGTCTGTGCTTCTGTGCTCCACAGCCTCCCTGGAGGTGTTCAAGGCCAGGTTGGATGAGGCCTTAAGAGACCTATTTTAGTGGGAAGTGTCCCTTTGTCCCTGCCAAGGATAATCTTTGAGGTCCCAACCAACCCGAACCATTCTATGACTTGAGTTGAGGCTGTCATGTGTGACAGTATTGAGTTGTTCAGCTTTGGACAGTCTACCACCACTCCTAAAACTATATTCAGCAGCTGATCCAAAGCCTGTATCTCTGATTTTTTAATCAACCCATAAATTTCCAGTATCTGAAGGGGGCCTACAGGAAGACTGGGAATATTGACAAGATTTTGCAATGACAGGACAAGGGGCAATGGGTTTGAACTGGCAGAGGGGAGGTTGAAACTGGATGTTAGGAGGAAGTTGTTTGCAGTGAGGGTGGTGAGACACTGGCACAGGTTGCCCAGGGAGGTTGTGGCTGCTCCCTGCCTGGAGGTGTTCAAGGCCACATTGGAGGAGGCCTTGAGTGACCTGTACTAGTGGGAGGTGTCCCTGCCTATGGCAGGGGGTTGGAACTGGATGATCCTTGAGGCCCCTTCCAACCTTACCATTCTATGATTCTTTGTGGGCTTCCTGCTGCAACTCAGGACTGAAAGAGCATCCACTTCAGCGATCAACAGGCTTTGCGAGTAAGGGAGAATGAAGAGACAGTGATAATTCTCTTTTTTTCTCTGTTAACAACTAGCAAAAGTTGCTTCATTAAGCCAACATCAGCACAGAGAAAAATCAGTTCAAATAGGCAGTGCCTACCCAGTAAGAGATTGCCATCCTGAGTAATGTTTCATATTTGATGTGTATTCTGCTTTTCATCAGTGCCTGTGGGCTTTATGGAGTGTTTATGAACTTCATAAGTACTTCTACATAAGTACAGTCAGTACTACCTGTACTAGTGGGAGGTGTCTCTGCCTATGGCAGGGGGTTGGAACTAGATGGTCCTTGAGGTCCCTTCCAACCTTACTATTCTATGATTCTTTGCTTCTCTCATTATGGAAATGCATTAACCTCCAGGCTGGAGCTCCTCCATCACAGGGAGATCTGAGAGAAAACTTGAGCACTTTTCTCCTCTTTGGGTAGTGCATGAAGTCCTGATTGTGCTCCCTGTTTTGCTGAGCAATGTACGACAGAACAGTTCCTTTCCCAGGCGTTCTACTAAGATAGATGTAAACTTAACAATAATAGGTGGAGGCAACAGATTGAGAGAGCACGAATTAATACAATGGTAAAGTTGGAAGAGACCTCAAGGATCATCTAGTTCCAACCCCCTGCCATAGGCAGGGACACCTCCCACTAGCAAGGTCACTCAAGACCTCATCCAACCTGGCATTAAACACCTCCTGCCATAGGGGAACAACCACTACCTTCCTGGGCAACCTGTGCCAGTGTCTCACCACCCTCACTGCAAACAACTTCCTCCTAACATCCAGTCTCAATCTCCCCTCTGCCAGTTCAGACCCATTGCCCCTTGTCCTGTCATTACAAGACATCCCTCCCCAGCCTTCCTGTAGGCCCCCTTCAAATACTGGAAACCTACTATGAGGTCTCCTCAAAGCCTTTTCTTCCCCAGGTTGATGGTGTTCTCCCCCTGTACTCTGCACTGCTTAGACCACACCTTGAGTACTGCGTCCAGTTCTGGGCCCCTCAATTGAAGAAGGACATTGAGGTGCTTGAGCGTGTCCAGAGAAGGGCAACGAGGCTGGGGAGAGGCCTCGAGCACAAACCCTATGAAGAGAGGCTGAGGGAGCTGGGATTGGTTAGCCTGGAGAAGAAGAGGCTCAGGGGAGACCTTCTTGCTGTCTACAGCTACCTGAAGGGTGGTTGTAACCAGGGGGAGGTTGCTTTCTTCTCTCAGGCAAGCAGCACCAGAACAAGAGGACACAGTCTCAAGTTGTGCCAGGGGAAGTTTAGGCTGGAGGTGAGGAAAAAGTTCTTGCCTGAGAGAGTCATTGACTGCTGGAATGGGCTGCCCAGGGAGGTGGTGGAATCACCATCCCTGGAGGTGTTCAAGGTGGGTTTGGATGTGGCACTTGGTGCCATGGTCTGGTCTTGAGGTCTGTGGTATCAGGTTGGACTTGATGATCTTTGAGGTCTCTTCCAACCTTGGTGATACTGTGATACTGCTATAATTAACGTATTAGTGGTTATTTTACAGCAGCTGCTTAGTTGTCTGGAACAACCTATCCAGCTAAATAACAATGATATAAATGAGAATATAGCTTATAACAAAAAAGAAAACCCAAACCAGCCCAAAGCCCAACCAAAAAACTCAAGGCATTACAGCTACCATCTTGTCACTACTGCAGACTGATTTCTCTGCAGTCATTAGTGGCTTTTGAACAATTACTGCACCTCTTCAAAGCCTGTTCCAGAGGCTGGCACTTGTGATGCTTTCAGAACATCTAATGAGATGTGGGTGTAGTGAGGTGTGGGCTTGCCCCTAACCTACATTATTTTTGACCTTTGTTTTTTCTGCAATTCCTTCTGATGTCTCTGCTGTTCTGGGGAGATGGTATTAAGGCTTAAATAATGAGGTTTTAAAGAATTATACACAGCTACATTCTCTTGGAGTCTATTGGTTTGAAAATTGGTGGAGAGAGACAAAGGTAATTTGCATTTCTGGAACACCATGATGGGTCCAGACCTTCACAAAGAGGTAGATGGTGAGGCTGAAAGGAAAGGATCCATTTCATTTTATTAAAAGCTTGGAGATGTGCTGTCTGATGGAGAAGAAAACCAAGCTCAATAATACAGTGCCAGATGTCCCTGCAAGTATATTCAAGTGTCAGGAATGTGCCCAGGCTTCTTTGCATGTCATTTCTGAAGGGCTGTGACATATTTATAGACTCAGAGTTGTTTTCATTGGAAAAGACCTCTAAGATTGAGTCCATCCATCGATCACCATGGCCATTAAACCATGTCCTGATGTGTCTGGAGTCCTGTGTGCAGTTCTGGAGCCACAAGCACGGGAAAGACATGGAAGTGTTGAAGTGGGTCCAGAGGAGGCCACGAAGATGCTCAGAGGGCTGCAGCAACTGTGCTGTGAGGACAGGCTGAGAGAGTTGGGGCTCTGCAGCCTGGAGAAGAGAAGGCTTCCAGGAGACCTTGGAGTAGCCTTCCAGGATCTCAAGGGGGCTACAGGAAGGGTGGGGAGGGACTATTGACAAGGTCTTGCAATGACAGGACATGGGGCAATGGGTTTGAACTGGCAGAGGGGAGATTTAGACTGGATGTTAG
The DNA here is from genome assembly GCA_013396675.1 of Eubucco bourcierii. Classification (NCBI taxonomy): domain Eukaryota; kingdom Metazoa; phylum Chordata; class Aves; order Piciformes; family Ramphastidae; genus Eubucco; species Eubucco bourcierii. The sequence goes on from VWZE01019727.1 coordinate 104,851, forward strand.
GATGAAGTTGTTTGCAGTGAGGGTGTTGAGGCACTGGCACAGGTTGCCCAGGGAGGTTGTGGCTGCTCCTCTATGGCAGGGGGTTGGAGCTATATGATCCTTGAGGTCCTTTCCAACCTTACCGTTCTATGATTTTAAGTGCCATGGCCACATGCTTCTTGCACACCTCCGGGGACAGTGACTCAACCACCTCCCAAAGGAAGAAAGTTAGTGTTGTTGTGACTGTAGTAACACAAGCAGCTTCAAGAGAAGTACCTCAAAGGAACTGGGGCTGTTTAGATGGAAAACGAGGAGGCTGAGGGGGCACCTCATTGCTGTCTACAAATACCTGAAGGGACATCGTGGAGGGGCTCCTGTTGATCTCTTCTCACAGGTAACTATAGACTGAACAATGGAGAATGACCTCAAGCTGAGGCTGGGGAGGTTTAGATTGGACATAAGGAAAAAGTTTTTCATGGAGAGAGTGGTCAGGGACTGGAATGAGTTGCCCAGGGAGGTGATAGAGCCATCCACCCTGGATGTGTTTAAGGGTAGTTTGGATGTGGTGCATGGGGATATGGTTTAAGGTGAACCTTGTAGAGTAAGGTTCTAGGTTGGTACTTGGTGAGAGGCTGAGGGGCTTTACAGCCTGCATGTTTCTGTGATGAACCAGGTTTTCTTTCTAACCATGCAAAAGCCACAGTAACCATGCAAAAGCCACAGTACTGTTCTTCAATAGTTCACATTTCAATAGTCAGGGGTAAGCAGCGCAGGCTGAGGAGCACAAGGTCTGAGGTAGGTGAGGTCTGTAATGCTCATTCACTCTCCTGTGGTTTGTTCTGCACATGTCACAACTTTGACTTCTGAAGTATTAGTTTTAGACCCCATCCTCATTAAGATTGCCTGTGAAACTTGTGTCCTCCCATTAAGAAGAGAGAGATTCCTCAGTGTGAAATTTTTTGCCAGTGAAACACCCAGTTGCAAAGAAAATTTGGGAGTCTGTCCCCACCATGAGGTAATTGCTGCAATCTTCAACAAGCTTATTTCCTTGTAACAAACAACTGCAGCAAATGTATCAGTAGCAAGTAAAATATTTATCTTAGCTCTTCCTAAAACAGTGACAGTGCCCAGGACAATATAGGGGAATCATAGAATGGTAAGGTTGGAAAGGGACCTCAAGGATCATCCAGTTCCAACCCCCTGCCATAGACAGGGACACCTCCCACTAGTACAGCTCACTCAAGGCCTAGGGGAGCTGAAGCTGTTATATTGACACTCCTTTGTTTTTGCTTTGCTTCAAAGTGTTACCATGCACACCCACCAAAGGAGAGATGGAGAAGCTCTTGGCACCAGTCCACACCAACAGAGTCAGCAAGGGTCCATCACAGCCTTCCAACCCTTCTGTGGTTTCCAGTGCCCTGAGCTGTGCCTTACCCTTTTGCAAATTGAGGGAGTCGGGGCTGTTTTGTCTGGAGAGAAGGCTCCTAGGCAGCCTTAGTGTGGCCTTTCTGTATCTGAAGGGGACCTACAAGAAAACTGGGGAGGGACTATTTAGGATGTCAGGTGGTGATAGCACTAGGGGGAGTGGGACAAAGATAGGAATGGGTAGATTGAGCCTGGATGTTAGGAAGAAGTTCTTCAGCGTGATGGTGGTGAGAGCCTGGAAGGGGTTGCCCAGGGAGGTGGTGGAAGCCTCATCCCTGGAGGTGATAAGGCCAGGCTGGATGAAGCTCTGGGCAGCCTGATCTAGTATGGGGTGTCTCTGCCCATGGCAGGGGAGTTGGAACTAGATGATGCTTGTTGTCCCTTCCAAGCCTGACTGCTTCTATGAAATGGGCTACAGAAGCAGCTGTTCACTGAGAACAGTTGCCTGGGAAAAGGAATATCTTACATGTTGGAAGAGTTTTTCAGGAAAGAGTAGAAACATTCAGATACCTTAATTAAGGAGAAGCATCCTGAAAATGAAACCTACTTGATTCCTGAGCACTGTAGCTTTGCAGCATCCCATTTTGCAATGTAAGCTTGCAGGATCTAAACCATGTTGCCTTTGCTCAGCACATCACACATGAATAATTAAAATCGGATTTCAAGGGACAACTGGGCTTTGATATGCAACTCTTCTGCTTCCTCCCTGCTTTTGTTCATTAGGGACCTCTGGAGGGAGAGAGAAGGGTGAGATTTCTGTTGTGTTTTGCTTTGCTCAGGCAAAGGGCAGTTTTCAAACTGCATTCACAAATTTATTTTTTCCTTGGACTTGCTGATTGGATTAGCAATAGTGCTGGCTTTATTACCTCTGATTAAAGTCAGGGCGCTGGGGATCTGACAAATGAATTCTGTCTGTAGTTCACCCAACACACAGCGTTTAATCCTGTTGATTGCAAGGCTTACCAAAACTGTTTAGTCACAAAGCTAGTTCTGTAGAGTCAGTGAGGAGAGAGAAAAGGTAAATAGAAGAGGACTTGGGAGGAAATGAGTTTGCAAATTATGTATAGTCGTAGAGCTTCTGCAGAAAGTTCAGAAAAGGAGGGTGTGAAGTTAGGACAGGGACAGACCAAATGACTGAAAGGTCATCCAGAGCTCTAAGGCAGGATTATTTCCCCTGACAGTATTCATTTAACTCTTTGTAGAAAGGAGACTAGCTGGAAAATGGAGTTGGTTGTAAAGCAAAAGGAAAGGCAGTGTGTGCTACATTATCACTGACCTCTGTCTTGGATCTCAACTCTCCTAAATGTGGAGGAGTGATTCAGTTTTCATTTTACTTCAGTTAAAGACTCCCTCCCCCCCCCCTTACTATATAAGACTGAACAGAGTGATGACTCTTCACTAAGATGATTAGTGACAGGCAAATTAGTAAGCAACTATTTCCAGTTAAAATTATCTTTGGGGTTTGGGGTTGGCATTGTTCTCCTTATGTCTGCAGTCCTCGATTCCTGCCATGTTTTTCAGGCACCAACCCTGCTTGTCTCCTACCATGTGCTGTCAAGTAATTAGGCAGACTGTAGCCAGATTTTGTGGTGATCCTTCTACTTTGCTGAGGTTTTTCCAGTACACTGTTCAATCAGACCTGCTAGCCATTGCTTCTGGCTGCTCCTGCTCTTTTATCATGGCCTGGTTTGGTGGAGTGTTTCAGAGTTCCAGTTTGCAGCCTTTGGGAGTCAACAAAGACTGGTCAACTGGTGGGGATGGAAAATGAAACCCTGCTCTGAGCAGAGCTGGTTGCTGAGAAGGCAAGATTTGTAGCAGAGATGTTTCCTGACCTCTGAAGGATAAACCTGGTTTTAAAATACCTGACTAAAGGATAGAAGGATGTGATAAGGTTCAACTTAAAAGATGACCATCTGGACCCCCCCATCATTCTGCAAGGGAAGACCACAACTGCTCCCTCTTGCATGGGATTGTTTGTGCTCCTGGAGTCAAAACTGGGAGATGGGAGCAAGTGTTTAGACCCTTACTGCTTGTGCCCTGCTCCACAATGCTGCTTTGGGAAATGATCATTTGAGGTAATGAAAAGCTCAACGTGAGCCTGCAGCGTGAGTGCAGCCCAGACAGCAACTGCGTGCTGGGCTGCAGCAAGAGCAGCGTGGGCAGCAGGGCAAGGCAGGGGATTGTGCCCCTTTACTCTCCTCAGACCCCACCTGCAGTCCTGTGTGCAGTTCTGGAGCCCCCAGCACAGGAAGGACATGGAACTGTTGGAGCGGGTCCAGAGGAGGCCACAAAGATGCTCAGAGGGCTGCAGCAGCTCTGCTCTGAGGACAGGCTGAGAGAGTTGGGGCTCTGCAGACTGGAGAAGAGAAGGCTTCCAGGAGACCTTAGAGTAGCCATTCAGTATCTGAAGGGGGCTACAGGAGGGCTGGGGAGGGACTATTGACAAAGTCTTGCAATGGCAGGATAAGGGGCAATGGATTTGAACTGGCAGAGGGGAGATTGAAACTGGATGTTAGTAGGAAGTTGTTTGCAGTGAGGGTGGTGAGACACTGGCACAGGTTGCCCAGGGAGGTTGTGGCTGCTCCCTCCCTGGAGGTGTTCAAGGCCAGGTTGGAGGAGGCCTTGAGTGACCTGTGCTAGTGGAAGGTGTCCCTGCCTATGGCAGGGGGTTGGAACTAGATGATCCTTGAGGTCCCTTCCAACTTTGCCATCCTATAATTCTCTATGATTCCATGAGAGTTGGCCTTGACTTTTCAGTTTTATTCCTTAATTCAGTACAGTGATGTTAGAAAACACTAAATTAGCTTTAGACTGTAGAAGGAGGTTATATAAATGAGATGTGATAAATCAAAGGTTTTTTAAAGGCTGTAATTTGTACTGAATACTCTTGGAATGAGGTTTTGTGGATTTGGAAGCTGAATATTACAATTTCAGTGTGGCAGAAATATGTTTTGGTGAGAATTAATTCCTGAGTAACAGAATTATGTTTATGTCTACTCAGCCTCTATCCTCTCCAAGGCAGCATCTGGCTCATTCTCCTTCCCAATTTTACACTTGGATTAAGTCCAGATAAGAAAACTCTGGGCTGTATTGCAGCTCACCAAGTCACAGAGGGACCCAACCCTGTTTAGGTCCTCTTCTGACTCTTGACTCGTTACTGTAACAGGTCCTGGAATGGCTGAGTACCCAAATAAAGGGCTGATGGTTTTGTGTCTTGAATCTTCTGACTTTGTGTTAGAAGTCACTGCCACAGCTTGACCAGGTTTGCAGATGACAAGCCCAGTCTGGAGCAGAGATCATGAAGAGCTTTCACTGCACCAGCTCCTCCTGCTACACAGCTTTGTGTTGTTCTGTGGGGAAAGGGCTCTTCTGCCCCCTCACTGTTGGCTCAACAGATGAGAGTTGTGGGGAAGGGGGTAGAATTCTAGAATCAGGCGAAATCAAGTAGGCTGCATTTTTAGGATGCTTCTCCTGAATAAAGCTATCTGAATTTTTCTACTTTTTCCTGAAAAACTCTTCCAAAATGTGAGGTATTCCTCTTCTCAGGCAATAGTTCTCAGTGAACAGCTGCTTCTGTAGCCCATTTCATAGAATCACAGAATCAGTCAGGGCTGGAAGGCACCACAAGGATCATTTGGTTCCAACTCCCCTGCCATGGGCAGAGACACTTCATACTAGATCAGGCTGTCCAGAGCCTCATCCAGCCTGGCCTTAAACACCTCCAGGGATGAGGCTTCCACCACCTCCCTTCTAGGCTCTCACCACTCTGATGCTGAGTAACTTCTTCCTAGCATCCAGGCTGAATCTACTCATTTGCAGCTTTGTTCCATTCTCCCCAGTCCTATCACTACCTGATGGCCTAAAAAGTCCCTCCCAACTTTCTTGTAGGCTTCCTTAAGATACTGAAAGGCCACAATAAGGTCACCTTGAAGCCTTCTCCTCTCCAGACTGGTAGGAATGAGCTCCCTTGGATGCTCTTTGCACCTCTTCTTCATCTGCAGCCACTTCAAGTTTATCAAGGAAACAGGAGGGTTGAGAGCATGTCTCTTCCCTGTTAAGATAGGTACTGGAATGGTCTTGACAAGATTGTCCTCACCACTGCCTTGTAAAATACCTCTCCCATTGCTTCCCCTGCATGTTTTGGGGCTTGGCATCTGTATTTTTTTTTTTTTTGTTAATAAACTGAAAATACACAGTGGTGCTCAGATCTTGTTAAATGATGTTTGGGTTGCCTCATAAAACAAGATAATTGTGCAATCACAGAGTGGTTTAAACATCTGATTTGGATTTGAAACAAAAATGCTGTGTAATTGCTCTCAAAAACTTGTAACTCGCACACCAAATGGATGTTATCAGGCAGATGTTCTTTTATTCACCAGCACACTTGGAATCTCTGCCTCTTAAGTACCAGGATAAGTGAAACGTGCTCAATTAGCTCAATTGTCTGTGGCTAAGGGTTCTGCTCAGCTTCTGGATTCTAGGTGTGGCTCTCCCCACAGACTACTGACAGTTTTGTCATGCTCTCGATGGTCTTGTGGCACTGAACTGAACCAGTGCTCAGGATATACAACTTTTTGGAATGCTTGAATGCAAAACTGCCCCTGGAAAACCACAGAATTAACCAGGTGGGAAGAGACCTCCAAGATCATCCAGTCTAACCTATCACCTAACCCTTCTAAAGAACTAAACCATGGCACTAAGTGCCTCACCCATCCTCCTTTAAAAAACCTCCAGGGACAGGGACTCCATCAACTCCCTGGGCAACCCATTCCAATACCAATCACTCTTGCTGGGAAGAACTTCTTCCTAACTTCTTTCACTTTCAGTGCAGGATAGTGGCTTTCCCCTTTTCCTCAAGCCTGATTGTTGCCAGGTTTTCAGATCTTCCTCCACATCACTTCAGTATCTAAATGATTTATTATTTTGTGTTCCCTTCCTCCTCCTGTTGAAATCCATTGTGCTGTCACCAGATTTGCAGCACATATTGATCTCCAGTCAAGCACATACTCGTCTTGCCTTTAGCAGTCTCTTGCCTGTGGGCTGCTGCTACTTATTTCTTCAGTGGCCACTGTGCTCTCTGAGATATGTCCATCATCCTGTTAAGTGCATTTGAAAGGCACTGACTCTCTGCTGTTCTAACAGGAGAACAGTAATAAATCTCTTCTCTCAGAAGTAATGCACAATACCTGACTTGAAACTTGCCTCTTATCCCACCATTCAAATGTATTTGGTGTGGGTGGGTGTGGAGGTGGGGGGCACTACTATGTTACAAAACATTCCCAAACCAGGAAAATTAGGCAAATCAAAAGGAATTTTAGCATAGGGAATTGTGGCCAGCAGATTGAGAAAGGTGGTTCTGCCACTTCACTCTGCTCTGGTAAGACCTGACTTGGAGTCTTGGTCTGCAGCTCTGGAGACCTCAACAGAGGAAGGATGTGGACCTGCTGATGCAGGTCCAGAGGAGGGCCATGAAGATGTCTGGGGCCCTGAGCACCTCTCCTATGTGGACAGGCTGAAGGAGCTGGGATTGTTCAGACTGGAGGAGAGAAGACCTCTCTTCTCCAGGTCTTTCACCACCTCTGAAAGGTAACTACAGGAAGGCTGCAGAGAGACTATTTCCAAAAGCCTGTAGTGATAGAATGAGGGTTAATGGTTTGAAACTAGAGAAGAGAAAATTTAAATTGGATGTTAAGAATAAGTTCTTGACCATGAGGGTGGTGAAACACTGGAGCATCCTACCCAGGGAGGTAGTTGAGGCTCCATCCCTGAAGAAGTTCAAGGTCAGGCTTGACAAGGCTCTGAACAACCTCCTCTAGTGGAGGATGTCCCTGCTGACTGCAGATGGGGTTGGACTAAATGACCTTTGGAGGTCCCTTCTAACCCAAGCTCTTATCATACAATCATAGAATGGTAAGGTTGGAAGAGACCTCAAAGATCAATCAGGTCCCACCCCTTGCCATAGGCAGGGACATCTCCCGCTAGTACAGGTCACTCAAGGCCTCATCCAACCTGGCTTTGAACACCTCCAGGGAGGGAGCAGCCACAACCTCCTTGGGCAACCTGTGCCAGCGTCTCACCACCCTCACCTCACCCTCATCTGTGGTTCTCCATGAGCTTGGAAGCCTTGATGCAAACAACCCAACAGCGCTTTTAGTTTTTGAAAGCTTATAGATGACAGATCTGGTTACCAGTTAGGAAAGCACAGGATGAGGCAAAACTTGCTTTTACAAGCAGTGTGATAAGCAGTTTGTGGTTCTGCATTGAACCACAGCCTTATCTTGGAAGTAAAAAGCATAAGATAGCAGTAGGTGATGGGCTTTGGGCACTTTTGAGCTCAGAACTTCATTCTTGTTGCCAGGGCCACAAAGATGCTAAGAGGGCTGCAGCAGCTCTGCTATGAGGACGGATTGAGAGAGTTGGGGCTCTGCAGCCTGGGAAAGAGAAGGCTTCCAGGAGACCTTAGAATAACCTTCCAGGATCTGAAGGGGGCCTACAGGAAGGCTGGGGGAGGACTATTGACAAGGTCTTGCAATGACAGGACAAGGGGCAATGGGTTTGAACTGGCAGAGGGGAGATTTAGACTGGATGTNGTTGAAAATCCCAACTTAGAGTCTACCTGGTTAATTTGTCTGGATGAATCACCTTTGAGGGTTCAAATTGGACTCTTTTCCTCCAACCCTGTGTTGCTGGTTGCTGGCAGACCTTTCCTTCTCTCCCTTTGTCACTAATGTAGGAAGAAATGAGCATCTTCATACTTTTATTGCACAGATCAGACCATCTCTGTTCAAGTTCATTTTCTTTCTTCTGTGTCAGCTCCTAGAGGCACCATCTATGATTCTGGGGCGGGGGGGAAGCAGATATGATGACTGAGGTGCACATTATTTATAGCTCAAAATTAAAACACACTCCTGAGCTGTAGGTAAGAGTAGCTGGAGATGCAGTGAAGCAGCACAAAGCATGTGCATAGGCATCTCTGTTTTCTGCAGGACACAGAGCTACCAGGAGTCATCCTTCCTCCAGGAGAACTATAAAAATCCTGTTCCTGAATGAATTAATTACTAGGAGAGTGAAGTTTAGGTCTTAAAGCAATTACTGTACCACACAAAACACTTTCTGATTTTATTAGAAATGCTGACCACACTGACAAGCATTTGTGGGATGATTATTTTTAGCATGTAAACTTAAGACAAAAAGAAGAAAGGTTTCCAAAGTAATTTATAGGAGAGTAAAAAAAACCAGCAGATCCCAAGGTGCAGCCTAAGACTGTAAAGGGAAGGAACTTGTATAGTTGACAGTCTGAGAATCCATGTGCAGTCATCCTGAAATATTGTTAATTCAACTTAGTTGCCTCATGATAAAAACTGATATTTTTTTTTTCCTTCCTTATCAGGCTTTATTTTTTTCCTTTAGGAGAAAGAAAACCAACATCATATTTGCATTTTGAGTGTGCCTGGGCTCCTTAAACCTAGTCTGTGGATTACAATGAATTGAGGATAAAGGCAAGGTTACTTCTGATCAAAACAGAACTTGCCAGCTGAAATGTTTGTGGCTTTTTGGAGGTCTACCCTGGCTCTGGTGGACAAGGTTGCTAAAGAAAACTGGGTCTGTGCTACTCAGGAGTGAGGTTCATAGAATCATGCAATGGTAAGGTCGGAAGGGGTCTTAAAGATCATCCAGGTCCAGTACCCTGCCATAGGCAGGGACACCTCTCTTATGACTCTCATTAAGTTGGCTGGAGAGAAACCCTGAGGAAAAGGACCTGGAGATCTGGGTTGATGAAAAGCTCTACATAAGCCTGCAGTGTGAGTGCAGCCCAGACAGCAACCGAGTGTTGGGCTGCAGCAAGAGCAGTGTGGGCAGCAGGGCAAAGGAGGGGATTCTGCCCCTTTACTCTGCTCTCCTCAGACCCCACCTGGAGTCCTGTGTGCAGTTCTGGAACCCTCAGCACAGGAAGGACATGGAAGTGTTGGAGTGGGTCCAGAGGAGGCCACGAAGATGCTCAGAGGGCTGCAGCAGCTCTGCTGTGAGGACAGGCTGAGAGAGTTGGGGCTCTGCAACCTGGAGAAGAGAAGGCTTCCAGGAGACCTTGGAGTAGCCTTCCAGGATCTGAAGGGGGCCTACAGGAAGGCTGGGGAGGGATTATTAGAAAGGTCTTGTAATGCCAGGACAAGGGGCAATGGGTTTGAACTGGCAGAGGGGAGATTTAGACTGGATGTTAGGAGGAAGTTGTTTGCAGTGAGGGTGGTGAGACACTGGCACAGGTTGCCCAGGGAGGCTGTGGCTGCTTCCTGCCTGGAGGTGTTCAAGGCCAGATTGGATGAGACCTTGAGCTCCCTGTACTAGTGGGAGGTGTCCCTGCCTATGGCAGGGTGTTGGAACTCGATGGTCCTTGAGGTCCCTTCCAACCTTACCATTCTATGATTCTAAGTTGTGAGGGATTTCCAACCTGGGCAGTAATGAGATGAAGGAAATCTGGAACTTTCTTGCAGAACTTCTTAGAAAACCACACAACTCTGTGCCAGTTCTACTAACCTAAATAGCAGATTTAACCTTTCTAGCAAATTTTGATCTATGTGGCAGTGAAAATTGACCAACTCTTAATCTCTATCTGTTTATGCCCCATCCTAGAGCATTGCTTTGGGGGAGTTGGAGGCGAGTGCTGCAGGAGGGTTGTCCCAGGGAACAAGGTGTGGTGACTGGTTTGCTTCAGCATCCTTTAGTGGCAGAAGATGAATTTCTGATTTGAAGCTCACTGCTTGACTCAGGCTGCAAAACAGGAAGGCAGTTATGAATCGTTAGCAGCTGGAGGATTTGATAACTTTGCAGCTAATTTTTTCTGCTGCTTTTAATGCTTGGTTGATTACCTAATAAATGACTTAGAAGTAAAGTTTAGTTTAAGCCACTCTGCAACTTCCTTTCATAAAACAGTCATCCTTAGAGGTGCAGGACTTGGTTTACCTATGTTCACGTTGGTTGGCCTAGGTTTTGGGGGGTTTCACCTCATTACAAGAGGGATGTGGAGGTGCTGGAGCAAGTGCAGAGGAAGGCAACAAAACTTGGGGCTTGGAGAATAAACCTTATGAGGATTGACTGAGGGAGCTGGGGCTGGTTAGTGTGAAAAAGAGGAGGCCGAGGGGAGACCTCATTGCTGCCTGCAGCTACCTGAAAGGACGTTGTGGAGAGGTTAGTGCTGGTCTCTTCTCACAGGTAAACAGTGATGGAACGAGAGGCAATGGCCTCAAGCTGCCACTGGGTAGGTTTAGACTAGATATTAGGGAAAAAAAATCCCAGCAAGAGTAGTCAGGCACTGGAATGAGCTGCCCAGGGAGGTGGTGGAGTCATCCACCCTGGGTGTGTTTAAGAGTCATTTGGATGTGGTGCTTGGGGGATGTGGTTTATGGTGAACCTTGCAGAGTAGGGTTCTAGGTTGAGCTTGGTGATCCTGAGGGGCTTTGCCAACCTGAATGTTTGTGATTCTCTTCACTGAGGACTCGTGAGGTTTGCCATTGCAGATTGAGTACCTGCCACATCTGGCATTGTTCTCCTTACACCTGCTAGTGCCCCTGTGAGGGCACTTCGGGGAAGGCAAAGAGGAGAGAACAGAGAGCAACCTGAGAGAGAGGACACAGCAGTACTGGAACAACTTGAGAGGGAAGTTAAACTTCTTCAGTATTGTGAATGGTGTCCTTCATCTCCATGATGCTGCAGTGCATCCTTGACCCAGCTGCTGGTGCTTGCATCTTTAAATCACAAGTGCTTTAGGATTTGGCTGTAGATGATCTCAAAAAGATGATCTCTTTTGAAACCTAAATGTTTCAAATTGGTTCTTGCTGGGCTTCAGAATGGTTCTTGCTGGGCTTCTTTTACTCTGTTGTTTTTTTGGCAATACCTGCTTGTCGAGTGGTATCCCCCCCACACCACAGGCAGAGCAACCCACCCTTTGCAGACTTAAAACCTCTGTGTGCCATGTATTTTCTGTACACTTGTGGTTTTGGAGGGATAGAGAATGTGGCCATCACATAGCATTAAAAACTCCCATCCAGAATCTCCTACTGACTTGTTAATGAGTAGGAAATAATTGTAATAGTCATATTGTGTGCTGTGATAAGAGCTACACTAATGAAGGCTGCCTGAGATTCATTGACCTGGGAAGAGGTAGGAGAGCAGATAATTATTTCACTCTGGAGGTATTCCCCACCCATTTTCCACAGAGGGGAATTCACCTTTTTTCCACAGAGGGGAAAACGGGTGGTGGGATGAGCTGAATGTTTCTGGGACCATGTTGCTAGAGGAACACAGCATCTCTTCTCCAAGGGTAGAAATGTGGCAACTCAGGGATGTGTTAAACCAAGCAGCTGGTGTTTGCTAAAGCAGATAGTCATGGAATGAGGTTGTAAGGCCTGGGAGACCTTGAAAGCAGTTCCTATTAAGGAGTTTCTACCACTAATTATCTAATGGCTAGCTCTGAGCACAGGCACTATGCAGATTTCCAGCAGTGGCCAGTGAAGGTGTGGAACTGGAGACTTTGCTAAGAGATGTGTCAATGAGGTGGTGAAAGATTGAAACAATCACCAGAGGTGATGGTGTGGGATGTGTACTCAACAGGGCAGCAGATCTCTGCTTCCTCTGTGAGCCCAGAGGGCTCTCAATCTGCCCCTGTCCTTGGTGAAACAGCAGATTGATGCTTCCCTGCCTCACAGGAGAGTGATAGTGAACACATCAGAGACTAAGAGATTCCCATCAAATAATATCAACCTAGAACTGGAGGAAAGTTCTTGGGCCACTGACAACACTTCCAGCTAGCATGAGCAGATGTCTTTTATTAATCTCTCTATCAACTTGTTAAGCAATTGCTTGCAAAACTTTGTTTCACTGTTTGTATCTTTGTTTCAGGTCTTGCTGTCATTCAATATTTTTTAAAAATTTAATATTTTAAATTAATATTTTAGAAATTTAATATTTCTAATAGTTTCCTTTTTTTTACTAAACCACCTGGCAGTGATCACCAATCTTTAAGGTCCAAGGTTTTCCCTCACCTCTGCTTGGTGGGGTTTGGTTTCTTGGTNAACACACAAACAAAAAAAAAACCCACAAAAACAAACCCCAAAATGAAAAAGAAAATATTTCAGTGGCCTAAAGCACTATTAATTGTCTTATTTTATGACACACAGGCAGGCAGCATAAACTTCGTGGTCGTGATGGATGTTTTCTTCATTGTAGGTAGTTACAACAAACATTTCAAAAGACAAAATATTATATAAAAAAAAATCAGCAGGGGGGGAAAAAAAAAAAGGGATTAAAAAAAAAGGGAAGAAATCCAGTTCCTTTCCCTGCCCAGTTTGTTCACCATCATGCCAATAGGAATGTTTTTCTCTGCTTAGAATTGACTGTGAAGGAGAGAGGACAAAGCAGCCCTGTGCTGTTAGAGCAGCAAAGTATTGTGCAGTTCTATTGCCTTGTAGAACAGGATAAAAAGATGAGTGTCTCTTAAACACTCCACAATCCAAAAATCATAGAATGATTTAGGTGGTAAAGGACCTCAAAGACTATCCGGTTCCAACCCCATGCCATAGGCAGGGACACCTCCCACTAGCACAGGTCACTCAAGGCCTAATCCAACCTGGCCTTGAACACCTCCAGGCAGGGAGCAACCACAACCTCCCTGGGCAACCTGTGCCAGTGTCTCACCACCCTCACTGCAAACAACTTCCTCCTAATGTCTAATTTCAATCTCCCCTCTCCCATTCCTCTTTCTCCTGTCTACATGACCTTGTCAATAGTCCCTCCCCAGCCTTCCTGCAGCCCACTTCAGATACTGGAAGGCCACTCCAAGGTCTCCTGGAAGCCTTCTCTTCTCCAGGCTGCAGAGCTCCAACTCTCTCAGCCTGTCCTCATAGCAGAGCTGCTGCAGCCCTCTGAACATCTTTGTGGCCTCTTGGACTTGTTCCAGCAGTTCCATGTCCTTCCTGTACTGGGGGCTCCAGAACTGCACACAGGACTCCAGATGGGGTCTGATGAGAGCGGAGCAAAGGGGCAGAATCCCCTCCCTTGCCCTGCTGCCCACACTGCTCTTGCTGCAGCCCAGCACACAGTTGCTGTCTGGGCTGCACTCACACTGCAGGCTCATGTTGAACTTTTCATCACCCCAGACCCCCAGGTCCTTTTCCTCAGGGCTACTCTCAACCTTTCCCCACCCAACCTGGTGTTGTGCTTTGGATTGTGCTGACCCAGGTGATTTAATCTCCATTTCAATTAAAAATGTTAAATGGAACTCTATGCTAATGCAACCCACAGCAGAAGACCTCCAAGTCACCTCACGCATGGCACAAGGCAGTGGCTTTGGGATCAAGTTGCAATTATCTGGAAAGGGGAGAGATGGGAGAGATGAATCTTGTTGTGTTGTGACAGAACAAAAGCAGAACAGTAGCAGGAATATCAAATGTGAGCACTGGAACAAACAGGAGTGTAAAAAAAGGGACAGAGGACAAACCTGTAATTGTTTGAAGATGATTTTTTTTGTTAATATGACATTGGAGTTAAACATTCCAGACATGCTACTGCAGATCAAGTGCAAAATATTTTAGATATGGACAGAAGTCTTGGCTGCTTTAGAAGAGGTGCAAGGTGCCACTTTCCATGTTGTGTTTTGGTCCTTTGCTCTCTTGTTTTATGTGTAATTATGCCAGGGTACATTTATTGCTGGGTTTCAGAAAGCAGATTTGTGGCATGAATTAAACATTTCTTGGTACTCTAGCAACAGTGCAGTGGCCAAAATGCTAAAGACAGACAATTTTTTTTGTTGCATGGTAAAACCAAGTGTGGCTAATCCATCCCTGGGCAAATACAGTAGAAGAAATTGGCTCATATTTTCTTTGTCCCCTCCTAACCCCATTCAAAGTTGGGTGCTGTTCTTTCCCTTTCTGACTCAAGGAAGCACAAATGGTTGGTGGTCTCTTCCCATTTCTCACCTTGTATTTTCAGTGACTGTTTTGTTTGGGTTTGCTTTTACTTGGTTTAGTGAAGGTTGTGCTGCACTCTGATGTCATTAGCTAGGTGATGCTTCTTAAAAACCTTCAATTCTGTAAAAAATCTTACAAAAGTCAACTTGAACGCAGGCCAAAGTCCTTTTTGCTGCCCTTCTGTGTTTGCCTGTTGGTCTGTCTTGGACTGAAATTACAGTCTCTTTTCTTTGCTTACAAGGTTAATGTATGACCCTTCTATCCACTTTGCCATGCTGGTTTGAATTGCAACTCCAGTAGTTAGTGTGGACATTAGATATATCTGCTTCCCCTCAAACAGCTGGAAGAGCAAAGAAGTCAACTGAACTGTAATATCAAGTTCAACATGAGCCTGCAGTGTGAGTGCAGCCCGGACAGCAACCGAGTGCTGGGCTGCAGCAAGAGCAGTGTGGGCAGCAGGGCAAGGGAGGGGATTCTGCCCCTTTGTTCTGCTCTCCTCAGACCCCACCTGCAGTCCTGTGTGCAGTTCTGGAGCCCCCAGAGCAGGAAGGACATGGAAGTGTTGGAGTAGGTCCAGAGGAGGCCACGAAGATGCTCAGGGGGCTGCAGCAGCTCTCCTATAACAGGCTGAGAGAGTTGGGGCTCTGCAACCTGGAGAAGGCTTCCAGGAGACCTGATAGTAGCCTTCCAGTATCTGAAGGGGGCTACAGGAAGGCTGGGGAGGGACTATTGACAAGGTCTTACAATGACAGGACAAGGGGCAATGGGTTTGAACTGGCAGAGGGGAGATTTAGACTGGATGTTAGGAGGAAGTTGTTTGCAGTGAGGGTGGTGAGACACTGGCACAGGTTGCCCAAGGAGGTTGTGGCTGCTCCCTCCCTGGAGGTGTTGAAGACCAGGTTGCATGAAGCCTTGAGTGACCTGTACTAGTGGGAGGTGTCCCTGCCTATGGCAGGGGGCTGGAACTGGATGATCCTTGAGGTCCCTTCCAACCTTACCGTTCTATGATTCCGTGATTCTGTTGTGTTGCTCTCTTTCTTCAGAGCAATTTTAACAACTCTCTAGATAAACATTTCTGTCCCAAGCATTTGTGTGTTTTCTGTCAGCACACCCCAGTTTTATTTGTATTTGAGATATTTCTGTGAGGTTGAATTTACTCTAAGTGGATCTACCCCTCAAAACCAAAGCTGGTTTTGTGTTCAAGTTGCATCTGTTGGTCGAGCACTCTGACTACCACTCAGATTCTAGATCCTTTTCTCACAAATAACCTACAGACTGAATAACAGACTTCCAAGAAAGTCTTGGTGTTAGCCACGCAGCCTCCAACCTGGAGCTGTGAGTTGTACAGCTGGGCTGATCCTCAGTATTTAGCAAAATGATCAATGTGAAAGAAGAGACATCCCTGTGGCAGCTGCTGCTGTTCTGGGGTCTTGGCCAGGATGGCAGCAGAAGTGCACATCAGCATCCTTGGTGCCATACGGCTTGAGACTGTTGTGTCACACACCATGTGGAGGATGAGAGAGAATAATTTCAGCTGAGTGTTTAGGAGAGGCTGCTGGGTATGTTAGGTGCCTTTGTGTCCTCATATTGACCCTCTCTCTGCAGTGTATCTGCTTAGTTAAATCTTGGCAGCGTGAGGGTGTGTGACATATACTTTTCCTTGTATTGGATAAATTAGTCTGGTGAGAATATGATGCCAATAATAAATTTTTCCCTATGGCTCTCTCTGCTCATTCCTCCTCCCTGTTGTGAGCAGGCTTTACATCCTGACATCCCCTTCAAGCCTCTTTACAAATGGCTGAATTAACTTTCTTTTTGTGACTCCTACCCTGCTTGTTAGATGAGATTGGCGTTGCGGTGGAGTCGCCTGTTAGCTAATGACTCGCATTTGATATCAAATGCCCCATTTAAATGCAAACAAAACACATCCTGCCAAAATGAAAACCAAGTGTATTAAGCAAAGACTGGGCACACAAGGCTTGACTGATGTTCAGAAGTTGTTTGTTGTTGGTTTGGTGGTTTGTTGTGTGTTTTCTCCCCTCCTCTCTCTGTGAACTCTCGTCAAACTTCAGAATCCGTGAAAGCCAAAAAGGGCCTTGACTCGCTTTGGGTGCCCTCAGGGAATAGATGTGGCAAAAAAGATCTTAAAATTCCGATCCAGCAGCTTCAGAAATGCAGCATCTGAAAGAAATGATTTTCACTCTAGAGCAGCAAGTGAACTTTCACACTGAAATTATTCCTTTTGAACTTCTGCATGGTGTGCAGCACAACTGTCTCGAGCCATACGGCACCGAGACAACACCGCCTTGCGCTGCTGTAACCTTTCTGGCTTGGGTTCATACCAACAGCTGTCAAGCTGCTAACTTTTTTTTTTTTCCCCTTCTATTTTGGTATTGATCATTTAATTGGGAAATGAAAAGATAATTAACAGTCTGATATTTCATAGAGTAGTGTTTTACAAACAAGGTGAAACCGAGATGGAGAGGATTCCTGGTGGAAATCACCTGGAGATTGTGCATTTCACTTAACTGCAAATTTGCCTCATAAGTCTTAATGGTTCTGTTCCATATTAAATGAATTTAGTGTCAGCAAATTTTAAGCTATGTGTCTGAAGTATCTAATGAGTTTATAAGCCACTAGAGAAGATAGGATGCTTTGCTTGCAGCATGGAGCTTAATTTGATATTCAAGGTCAGCACATCAAACTTCTTAATCAGGATCATAATGAGGAAAACATTTCTACTCAAGTAAAGGAGCAGAAAACAGGGACAGTACAAGTAGGAGCATTTATGCAGCTGATTAACATGTTCTTGTTTTAGTCTTCTGTCTGAGTTGAACCAAAACCTCTGAGCTGCCTTCCTTTTAAACTAGTGCATTAAAATGTGTGTGTGTGTGTGGGGAAATTACCTTCATTTCCAAGGGACAGGTAAGTGGATGTGGAACCATTTCATTCTGGTTTTGATTTAGCAAGGTGACGATGCTCTGGTGCCCTACGTTTCGAATGGAAACCTTCAAGATTGAATGCATTAAAATGTTTGCTGAAGTTTTGCCACAATAGAAGCAATCTGGAAGAACTTGAGGAATGCTTTGCAGCTGAGCTGGGAGCTGCTTTGGGGAATTAGTGAAGGCATTCTGTTTATATTAGCAAATGAAGATAAGAACTTCTCGAGTCTTTAGCAGCACAGTTAGAAATCTCAGTCCTTAGGGCACTCCTTTTGATTGGGGGGAAAAAACCAAGTCTGATGCTTTAATAATTTTATTTGTACAGTTGATAACAGGAATTGCTTCTGTCTTCCCTAACTGATGACCAAGGGCTGAAGCAATAGTGCCAAGCCATAGCCGCTGCTCGCCAGTGCTTGGGGCGTTTGACCTTCGCTCTGCCCTTCAGCCTGGGCGGGTTTGACTCTGTATCCTCAGACTGTATAAACGGAACATCCCAAATTATTCCAATCTGAGATACTGTCAATATGTCATCAGCTCCAACCCTACTGGGGAGTTTTAAACTTCTTTCCGACACATAATGGATATACCTGTTTAAACAGCCCTTAAAATTCTGGGGAGATAGACAAATCCGGCAGAAAATCAATAGCGCATCGCTAGTGGCTCTATTTATTAATTTCAACACAACCCAGGGCACTGGGAGGTGAATAGCAAAGGCCAGGTTCTTTAGTACATTATACAAGTAATATCTTCAGGGGGTGGGGACTAATCTGAAAGTCTCTTGTTGGATAAATATCTCCAGAAGGTCTATCAACTGGATTCTGTCCCTTTTGAAGTCTGAACTACCTCTGCGTGGCTTAAAGCCTGATGTGGGCTTCTAGGCTGATATTTGTGTGGATTTCTGTAAAGGCAGGGTTTTTTAATCCTTATTTATTTATTACAAGTGGGATATGGATGTGCTGGAATGTGTCCATGAGGATGATCAGAGGCCTCATAGGAGCACCTCTCCTATGAGGAGAGACTGAGGGAGTTGAGGCTGTTTAGTCAGGAGAGGAGAAGGCTCCCAGGAGACTTTATTGTGGGCTTTTTGTATCTGAAGGGGGCTACCAGAAAGCTGGGGAGGGACTTTTTAGGATGCCAGGTAGTGATAGGACTGGGAGGAATGGAATAAAACTATAAATGGGTAGATTCAGCCTGGATGTTAGGAAGAAGCTCTTCACCATGAGGGTGATGAGAACCTGGAGCGGGTTGCCCAAGGAGCTGGTGGAAGCCTCATCCCTGGAGGTGTTTAAGGCCAGGCCGGATGAGGCTGTGAACAACCTGATCTAGTGTGAGGCATCCATGCTCATGGCAGGGGGTTGGAACTCGATGATCCTTGTGGTCTCTTCCAACCCTGACTGATTCTATGATTCTATTTCTCTGAAATGAATTTTTTTAGAAGACAAACCCCTTGAGTGTGGTCCTCATTCGCTGATGCTCTGTAATCTTTCTAGGAAAGGAAGTGAGAAGTCCAATCCGTAGAAATATTTCCTTTCATTTATTGGGCTTTCTGATGTGTCTCATAAATAAAGATTTAAGGAAAACTGTTTCAGTAAGTATATTTATATTGAGAATAAATCTATTTTATCACGGTGCAGGCCATTATTGCTCAGCATGGGTGTCCGCTCTAAATTGGCAATAGCTTGGGGCAGCTTTTAAATGGTGATTAGGAAGATATTAAAGCCTGGCACTTTCCTGAAAATAAGTGTGGAACCATGACACCACCTTACTTCCTGCATGTATTTACAGTCCAACATGCTGATGGCAGAAACTAAAATAGATTCTGGTTGCTGATAGCTCTGCAGTCAGCAGGTCCCTGGAAATGGGAGTTGGGTCTTTTCTCAGGGCTAAGCAAATCCACCCAGAGTCATTAGGGATGCTCTGATAGCAGGATCTTCATGGCCAGTAATGCATTCAGCAAGGGGGGGGTGGGGGGAAAGGGGTGGTGGTGATTAGATTCAAAAAGAAATTGCTAGGCTGACTGAAATCAATGGGAGGAAGCCAATAAACTGATCAAGATAAATCTTAAGATCTCTTGGGAATGAGGCAATCTCCTGGGCAGCTCCTAGAGCACTGTATTTATATAAAGAGATAGCATTCCAAAAACTACTGGTAGGAGGGAAGTATACTTTATAGTGCAAAAATATACAGTTGTAGGGAGGGGGAAATGGATTTTGGAGAGGTTTTAATTTAATGTATTTTTTTCCCAAATGCTAATCTGATTTTTTTTTTTAAGGACCTAGTCAGTAGTGCATAAGACTGTAAAAGAGAAATAAGCCTTGAAGTAAAAAACTGTTTATTTTGATATGTTCCTAGATTTCTGCCAATGTGCTGAGTGAGGACAGAATGGGACCTCTTGGGATTGTGGTGGCTAACCAGAAGTGTCTGTTTTATTGGGAGTTTAGGGTATTTGGATCAGTCTGGGCAGTTGAGTCCAATTTTCTACTGCCATAGGTCAGCAGTGTCATGTAAGCGCTTACAGAGATTTGTTTTCAGTCTACTGTTGTGTTTTCAATTTCTTTCTCTTCTCTGTGCTGTTTTGTGAAGGAGTGAGCAGAGATGCAGGACACACTCTCAGTCCACTTGCCTGGCCAGTGCAGGGGTTGTGGTTCCCTTCTCTAGCCTTCAAGAGTTTACTGAGAAGCTTTTCCAAGTCTGTGTTTCTCATTTCCAGTAGAACTCATTGAAGCAGGCACAGGAACTGGTTGTCCTAGGCAGTGCAAAAACTTCCTTCTCCCTTTCAATAAAATAATCAAAGAATCATAGAATGGTAAGGTTGGAAGGGACCTCAAGGATCATCTAGTTCCAACCCCTTGGGACACCTCCCACTAGCACAGATCACTCAAGGCCTCCTCCAACCTGGCTTTCAACATCTCCAGGCAGGGAGCAGCCACAACCTCCCTGGGCAACCTGTGCCAGTGTCTCACCACCCTCACTGCGAACAACTTCCTCCTAACATCCAGTCTAAATCTCCCCTCTGCCAGTTCAAACCCATTGCCCCTTGTCCTGTCATTACAAGACCTTGTCAATAGTCCCTCCCCAGCCTTTCTGTAACCCCCTTCAGATACTGGAAAAATGTAGC
Organism: Eubucco bourcierii; assembly: GCA_013396675.1. NCBI lineage: Eukaryota > Metazoa > Chordata > Aves > Piciformes > Ramphastidae > Eubucco > Eubucco bourcierii. The sequence continues at coordinate 125,274 of VWZE01019727.1, forward strand.
CCAGGTGGCTGAAATCAGCTCCAGGAGCATGGACATCATTCATGGCTTCAGTTAATTCCCCTGGCTTCTGCTTTCTGTTTAACCAAAGCTGCTGGTATGTGCCTATTGGTGTTCATAAATTGTTTTTAATAGTTAGTTATGTTGGATTTTTAAAATGCTGCTTTGTGGCTCTCTGAGGACACTGCTGTGGAGCTGTGCAGGGTATCAGCTGTCACAGCCACTTTTACCATCCCTGCATTGCTTGAGATTTAAGTTCATTCTCATGGCTCCTTCTCAGGTTAGGCAAACTACTTGTCATGGGTACAGAAGTGGTGACTTGCTCTGTAGCTGTGACTACAAATATTAATTTACTGATTGTGGAAGTAATTATTAGAGTTGTCCTGCTGTAGCCATCTTAGAAACTTTTGGTTTATCCTATTGTCTTGCTTCAGTGTACTGCAAGTGAAAACCTGGAGAATCATAGAACGGTTTAAGTTGGAAGTGACCTCAAAGATCATCTAGTTCCAACCCCCTGCTATAGGCAAGGACACCTCCCATTAGAACAGGTTGCTCAAGGCCTCATCCAACCTGGCCTTGAACACCTCCAGGAAGGTTGTGGTTCTCGAAGAGTGCTGTAAGGTCTCCTGGAAACCTTCTCTTCTCCAGGCTGCAGAGCCCTGGTTCTTGTCGCCTGTCCTCATAGGAGAGCTGCTCCAGCCCTCTGATCTTTGGGAGGTTTCTCTGTGTGTGTAACAGTTCAACCTGGAGAAGAGAAGGCTTCCAGGAGACCTTAGAGTAGCCTTCCAGTATCTGAAGGGGGCTACAGGAAGGCTGGGGAGGGGCTATTGCCAAGGTCTTGCAATGACAGGACAAGGGGCAGTGGGTTTGAAGTGGCAGAGGGGAGATTTAGACTGGATGTTGGGAGGAAGTTGTTTGCAGTGAGGGTGGTGAGACACTGGCACAGGTTGCCCAGGGAGGTTGTGGCTGCTCCCTGCCTGGAGGTGTTGAAGGCCAGGTTGGAGGAGGCCTTGAGTGAGCTGTGCTAGTGGGAGGTGTCCCTGCCTATGGCAGGGGGTTGGAACTGGATGATCCTGGAGGTCCCTTCCAGCCTTATCATTCTATGATAGGACAAGGGGCAATGGCTTCAAACTAGGGAAGAACAGATTAAGATTGGATGTTAGGAACAAGTTTTGCACCGTGAGGGAAGTGGAACACTGGAAGAGGTTGCCCAGGGAGGTTGTTGGGGCCACATCCTTGGAGTTATTCAAGATGAGGCTTGGCAAGGCTGTGGGCAACCTGATCTAGTTGAGGATGGCCCTGCTGTTTGCAGAGGGGGTTGGACTGGATGACCTTTGGAGGTCCCTTCCAATCCATTCTATGATTCTGTATTAAAACCATAGCATAAACTCCTGAGACTAATCTAGAAGAAACTTCCCATGAGGTTTTTGCTGCATTATTTCAATATTATTTCATTCCTGTTGGCAAAGTATTGTTCACCTTTTGGCTTCCATGCTTGATGTCTTGTGTTATGTGAGTGTAAATTCAGCATGGACAGTTTCATGGATGTTGTAGATACTGCCACTTAAGATGCAGAAGTAAACTATCAAACTGGTTTAATCTGATTTTATACTGTCTAGTGAAGATCAGCTGCCAGTACAGTGAAAATGGATTTATTGTCATTTGAAATAAAACCATAAAACCTATCATGTGATAGGGATGTTTAGAACCAAATTTGAAGTTTGAATCTTGAACTTTCGAAGTAGTGTAGCTTCATGATCTATTCATGTGTTTGTGTGCATAAAATCATTTTAAAATGATATATGGATTGGGTCAAGCTTGGTCAAAGAAGAGTCTTGGTGAAATACACTAGAGAAGGAAGCCAAGCATGAGAAACAAGCTTTAATCCACTGAGCAGCTCCTCTGCACAAAAACTGTGTCCATTCTGTAAACTGTGGAGTTATACATAGCACTCCTGTGAGAAAATAGTGAATGGTTAATGAAGGGAGAACTTCTGTGCTACAAAGGCAGGAAATCTCACCCTAGTTCTCTTGTTCTTTTAACAATAATATAGAATCATAGAATGGTAAGGTTGGAAGGGACCTCAAGGATCATCCAGTTCCAACCCCCTGCCATAGGCAGGGACACCTCCCACTAGCACAGTTCACTCAAGGCCCCATCCAACCTGGCCTTGAACACCTCCAGGGAGGGAGCAGCCACAACCTCCCTGGGCAACCTGTGCCAGTGTCTCACCACCCTCACTGCAAACAACTTCCTCCTAACATCCAGTCTAAATCTCCCCTCTGCCAGTTCAAACCCATTGCCCCTTGTCTTGTCAAGACAAGACCTTGTCAGTAGTCCCTCCCCAGCCTTCCTGTAGCCCCCTTCAGATCCTGGAAGACTACTCTAAGGTCTCCTGGAAGCCTTCTCTTTCCCAGGCTGCAGAGCCCCAACTCTCTCAGCCTGTCCTCATAGCAGAGCTGCTGCAGCCCTCTGATCACCTTTGTGGCCCTCAACGAAGGCCATATGCATGTGGAGTGGGTTTTTTGATGGTTGTTAGGGTTTTCTAGACTTTAAGTGGTTTCTCTTTGCCAGCTGGACAGCATAGATATATATAACTCTGTAGCAGAGTTTATTGTTTTATTTGGAAATCCAATTTACGAGAGTAAATCACTTCTTAATGCAGAACTTGAATTAGCATCTTTTTTTTTTCTGTGATATATTTGGCCATGCAAATGCTGTGTTCTAGTTTATGGTATCAGAATACCTGTTAAATACATTTTTATCTTCCCTTTCCCTGGAAAAGTCATTGTTATCTGAAATACACTACTTCTTTTGTTGAGGACAGAACTTATTTAAGACCTTTTCATTTCCAATAATTTATTGCATATAAATCTTTGCTTATAACTTGGTGAAGCCTTCAGGCTGGAGGCATTATTAGAAGAAGAGTTATGGCAAGCCATCAGTTTTTTTTTTATGTGCTCCTAATAAATGGAACTAGGCCAGCTAAGGGTATAAAAAAGTCAATACATGAGAAGGGGAGACATGAAACCAGTGGATGGTATTTGTGTTCTATCTGAACAGAAAACAGTGTACACATAACAGCTCAAATAAAGTTTGCTGTGTGTCTGAGCACAGAATCAACTCAGTAAAAGGAAAATTCTTGTGCTGGGTGAATTCTTCTTTCTTTCTTTCTTTTTTTTCTTTTTTTCCCAGTAGCCCAAGCAGTGCATGTGGGTCAAATGGTTGTGTTCCAATGCAATTGGTTATCTTCTGTTTCAGATATTGAAATACCTCTTTGACCTAGGTTTGCAGGAAGCTCAGTTCACTCTGCTGTTGAATTGTGGATGTAACTTGTCACAAATATGGTAGCAATGATAGTGACTGCATGAAGCAGCTTTGCCACACACAAAAATCAGTGTGTTGGATGTCCAGGGGTAGTTCTGATGTTCAGTCTCGCTCCATCAAGCTGATGCCAGTTCCAGAGCTTACAATTCAAACCTGAACAGTTGCTGCAGAGTGGCAGGTGAAAAGAGCTGGCTTGAAGGAAGGGTAGCCTGAGAGCAGCCAGGATTAGAGCTGTGAGGTTATAAGACTCCAGGCTCTTCAACCTGGAGAAGAGAAGGCTTCGAGGGGACCTGATAGTAGCCATCCAGTATCTGAAGGGGGCCTACAGGAAGGCTGGGGAAGGATTATTTACAAGGTCCTGCAATGACAGGACAAGGGGCAATGGGCTTAAACTGGCAGAGGGGAGATTTAGACTGGATGTTAGGAGGAAGCTCTTTACAGTGAAGGTGGTGAGGCACTGGAACTGGTTGCCCAGGGAGGTTGTGGATGCTCCCTCCCTGGATGTGTTCAAGGCCAGATTGGATGAGGCCTTGAGTAACCTGTACTAGTGGGAGGTGTCCCTGCCTATGGCAGGGGCTTGGAACTAGATGATCCTTGAGGTCCCTTCCAACCTTACCATTCTATAAGACACAAGTCAGATTCCACATCCATATATATCTGTATATTAAAAAACCACAGAGAACAACAGCGCAACCTTCCTCTCCAAAACTGCTCCCCCTGAATCATGAAGTGGTTTGGAATGGAAGACACCATAAAGGTAGAACTATAGGTTGGAAAAGACTTTTAAGAGCATAAAGTCCAATTGTTAACTCAGCACTGCCAAGCCCACCACTAAACCATGTCCTCAGGTGTCACATTTGCACATATTTCAAATCCCTCTGGGGATGGTGATTCCATCACTTCCCTGAGCAGCAGTTACAGTGCTTGACAACCCTTTTGGGGGAGAAATATACAATCTAGTTTCAACTCCCTCTGCCATGGAGACCTTTTATTAGAGCAGGTAACTCAAAAGTCCCATCTGACCTGGCCGGAGTGGCTGGAGAGCAGCCAATCAGAAAGGGATTTGGGAGTGCTGATTGACACCTGCCTAAACATGAGCCAGCAGTGTGCCCAGGTGGCCAAGAAGGCCAATGGCATCCTGGCCTGCATCAGCAATAGTGTGGCCAGCAGGAGCAGGGAACTCATTCTCCACCTGTACTCTGCACTGCTTAGGCCACACCTTGAGTGCTGTGTCCAGTTCTGGGCCCCTCCATTGAAGAAGGACATTGAGGTGCTTGAGCGTGTCCAGAGAAGGGCAACGAGGCTGGGGAGAGGCCTCGAGCACAGCCCTATGGAGTGAGGCTGAGGGAGCTGGGATTGGTTAGCCTGGAGAAGAGGAGGCTCAGGGGAGACCACCTTGCTGTCTACAGCTACCTGAAGGGTGGTTGTAGCCAGGGGGAGGTTGCTTTCTTCTCTCAGGCAAGCAGCACCAGAACAAGAGGACACAGTCTCAAGCTGTGCCAGGGGAAGTTTAGGCTGGAGGTGAGGAGAAAGTTCTTGCCTGAGAGAGTCACTGACTGCTGGAATGGGCTGCCCAGGGAGGTGGTGGAGTCACCGTCCCTGGAGGTGTTCAAGGTGGGTTTGGATGTGGCACTTGGTGCCATGGTCTGGTCTTGAGGTCTGTGGTGACAGGTTGGACTTGATGAGCTTTGAGGTCTCTTCCAACCCTGGTGATACTGTGAGACTGTGATACATCCAGAGACAGGGCACGCAGAGCCTTTCTGGGCAAGCTGTTCCAGTGGCTCACCACTCTCAGAGCAAAGAATTTCTAAAGTGCAGCTGTCCTTCTGAAGGCTTCTCCCACCACTTACAAGCCTAAAATTTATAGGTCCCATACTCTGATTCTTGTGTCAGAGCAACGATCAAGAGAGTTCAGTGCCTGTGTAGCTGTGTCAGGGATAAAATCAGTCCTGGGGAGCACACAAATCCACTCGATTTGTGGTGCCAAAGTCCCACGGGAGAACTCTAGTCAGGACTGTGTCCTCCTTTGTCACATTGCTGCATGATATTGGGAAGAGAACCAGCTCCTAAAAAATGCTGCTGGCTGCATTTGTTGAGTTTCATAGATTGTTTATACCACTTGAGGATATGTCCCCCTTGCACCCATCACTGACACTGTGTCAGGGTGACTGAGCCATTTGTGTGTCGTGGGGTTCAGCAGCAGCTTCTACTCATCCCTTGTCACAGCAAATGAACCCCAGCTTAGTTTTTAGTGGGAGTGAAAGGAGCTGGGAAATTCCTAATTCTCAAAATTCGTTACAGTAGATAGATTTTTTAAAAATGTGGTTTTTTTTTTTTGGACCTTTTGTTTCTTGTGAAAAAACGTTTGTGCATGTTTGTAAATGCAAGCATCAGAGCACCAGGGAAAGCCTCAGCACAAATGCAATTAGTAGCTGTGGCAGAGTTCAAAGCTTGTGGTGTTCAAGTATGAAAAGAGCACAGAGAAAAACCAAAGAAACTTCTGTTTGAATTCTTAGAATCATAGAATCAGTCAGGGCTGGAAGGGACCTAGTTTCAACCCCCTTGCCATGGGCTTGGAAAGTGCTGGGGGGGTGGGGTGGGGAAGGACAAAACAAACAATGGCAGTAGTAATTTCAGTCAGGCACCAGGGAAGGTCAAATGAGTGGTGTGAGGATGCCACCCACCTGTGTCTCCTCAAAACAGGGTCATGCTCTTAGGAGGGATGCTGTGTCTGAGACACTGCCTGAAGAGAAAGATGGATGTGGCAGTACTGGCTTAAAATTTCAAGCAGGTCATATTTCTTTTTTTCTTTTAAAAAAAAAAAAAGGTAATTACTGGTGAAGTAAAGGATGGGTTCAGGCATCTGGAGGTTTAAAATGACATGAGGTATTTGGTGCTGCTATTATAGGAGATGATTTATCCTGGTGGATCTGGAAGGCTGCTGCAATGAAAATACTTCTGGTTACTCTTACTGCTTACTATGCATGAAATCCCTGAAAGAAAAATATCTGGACTATCCCAAAAAGCAATATTGGAAAGAAACCCACCTATGAGGACAGGCTACAAGAACTGGGGCTCTGCAGCCTGGAGAAGAGAAGGCTTCCAGGAGACCTTGGAATGGCCTTCCAGGATCTGAAGGGGGCCTACAGAAAGGCTGGGGAGGGACTATTGACAAGGTCTTGTAATGACAGGACAAGGGGCAATGGGTTTGAGCTGGCAGAGGGGAGATTTAGACTGGATGTTAGGAGGAAGTTGTTTGCAGTGAGGGTGGTGAGACACTGGCACAGGCTGCCCAGGGAGGTTGTGGCTGCTCCCTGCCTGGAGGTGTTGAAGGCCAGGTTGGAGGAGGCCTTGAGTGACCTGTACTAGTGGGGAGGTGTCCTTGCCTGTGGCAGGGGGTTGGAACTGGCTGAGGGGATGAGGTCCCTTCCAATCTAAACCGTTCTATGATTCTAACCTGCCATTTAATTCACACCCACACACTCTCAACTTCCTTTTAACTTCTGGAGGATGATTGAGTGTTCAGTGGGATATCTAAAGTGAGATCTTAAAGTTTCTAATCACTGGAGCCAGGTTGGAGGAGGCCTTGAGTGACCTGTTCTAGTGGGAGGTGCCCCTGCCTATGGCAGGGGGTTGGAACTAGATGATCCTTGAGGTCCTTTCCAACCTTACCATTCTGTGTGGTGCCTTGCAGTTTGTGTCCTCCTCTTCATTCTGGCTGGCTTGGTGCTTTATTATTGTTTTTTTTTTCCTTGAGAAATTGCAGTTAACTACGAAGAATATTTTATGCAAGAACCCTCCCCAGCGCTTTCACTCAGCGGTTAGAACTGTAAGCTGCAGACCTGTAATTGAAGCAAAGGCAAGATTATTTGGCTGGTTACCCATTTCCACAATGAGAGGTTTCCTTGCTGTGTGTGAAAACTAAATGATAATGTTTAAGTCACGACTGCACCTTGGCAGCCTTTGAATCTGGATGTGCAGAGCTTTCCTCAAGGTAATATCAGAGCCTCGCCGCGTAAAGCAGTAATTGATGTGACTGATCCGTGAGTGAACTCTGCAAGGTGTAAGATGAATAGCAATGAAATTGCAAAAGCTGCAGTAATGAGGCAGGCTGTATTTTAGGCTGTTTAACTAGGAGTGTGCAGCTGCCAGATTGCACTGACTTAAGGATGCCCTTTGCTGTGCAGCATAGCCTAGGTAAACGCCAAATGCCAGATTTGTCTGTTTCAAACAGTTCTTCAGATTGGTGTCTCAGGGCAGGGATTTTACAAATTGTCTTGTACATATATTGCATTAAAAAGATTTAAAAAAAAATTTTCCCTTCCTTTTCATAAATCTTTCTTCTTAGCAAAAAAAAAAAAAAAAGAAAATTCAGATTGCTCAGTATTTGGACTGTTGCTGGTGTGTTGTTTCTTACCAAGTTGCAGGATGTATTCCTGTGTGTAACAAAACAGGTTTCTTAAACTTATTTAAGGTCTTAAAAGGAACAACCATATCCTGGGATGCATCAAAAGAAGTGACCAGCAGGGTAAGGGAAATGATTCTCCTTTTTGCTCTCTCGTGAGATGCCACCTGGAGTACTGTGTTCAGTTCTGGTGCCCCCAGTGTGAGAGGGGCATGGGTCTAATAGAGTGGGTCCAGAGGGGGGCAATGAAGATGATCAGAACCTCTCCTAACCTGTGGGGTTAGGCTGAGAGCGTTGGGACTGGTCAGCCTGAAGGAAGCAAGGTTCCAGGGAGACCTTAGAGCAGCCTTCCTGTACCTGAAGGGGACCTACAAGAAAGCTGGGAAGGCACTTTTTTTACAAGGGCTTGTAGCAGTGGGGTGAGAGGGAATGGATTGAGGCTTGAGGAGGGGATATTTAGTCTGGTTATCAGAAAGAAATTCTTTACAGTGAGGGTGATGAGATGCTGGAACAGGTTGCCTAGTGAGGCTGTGAAAGTCGTCTCCTTGAAGGTGTTCAAGGCCAGGTTGCATGAGACCTTGAGCAAGCTGGGCTTCTGAAAGGGGTGGAAGTAGGTGATCTTTAAGGTTTCTTAAAGGGGACTTTAAAGTCTCTTAGGGTCCTTTAAAGATGTTTGAACTAGATGATCTTTAAGGTCCATCCCAACCTAAACCATTCTATGAATCTTTGAACAGTTTCCTTCAGGTCCATTCCAGACTAAGCCATTCTAAGAATGTATGAAGAGTTTCCTTCCTTGAACTAGCCCTTCAACTAGTAAAGGTGTAAAGTGTTCTGTTCATTGATTAGCAGAGATGCACTAATATCTGAATTTGACTCTATTTTTTTCTATCAAAAGAACCATAGAATGGTAAGGTTGGAAGGGACCTCAAGGATCATCCAGTTCCAAGCCCCTGCCATAGGCAGGGACACCTCCCACTAGCACAGCTCACTCAAGGCCTCATCCAACCTGGTCCTGAACACCTCCAGGGAGGGAACAGCCACAACCTCCCTCGGCAACCTGTGCCAGTGTCTCACCACCCTCACTGCAAACAACTTCCTCCTAACATCCAGTCTAAATCTCCCCTCTGCTATTTCAAACCCATTGCCCCTTGCCCTGTCATTGCAAGACCTTGTCAATAGCCCCTCCCCAACCTTCCCGTCACAGAGGAAGAGTATCTTATAGTAGCCTTTCTGTCTATCCCTTCAGATCCTGGAAGGCTACTCTAAGGTCTCCTGGAAGCCTTCTCTTCTCCAGGCTGCAGAGTCCCAACTCTTGTAGCCAGTCCTCAGAGCAGAGCTGCTGCAGCCCTCTGAGCATCTTTGTGGCCTCCTCTGGACCTGCTCCAACACCTCATTGTCCTTCCCGTGCTGGGGGCTTTGGAACTGCACACAGGACTCCAGATAGAGTGACAAGAGCAAAGGGGCAGAATCTCCTCCGTTGCCCTGCTGCCCACACTGCTCTTGATGCAGCTTTCTTTGCGTGAAACTCTGCAAAATAACTCACTTTAAACAAGGGCTATACAATGTCAGCTTCAGAATTTCATGTTCAATCTTTCTCATCCATGACTGATATAGTTCAGATGTGAAGTTATAGTTCTGCTTCCTACTTGACAGAACACACTTCACTTTATAAGCACCTTTCCTTGACAGTAACTGCTGAAAAATATCCTTAGGACTATGTCAGGAGGTGCTGTCCAGCTGGTTTCACTGTGGCAGGGCTGGAGGTTAGCAGATAGTTCATCATTTTAGTCTGGTGCTTAAGGTGCTGTGGTGGAATGCATTAGATGAACTGCCAAGCCACATAGGTCGTGTGGAATGGGACTCGCTCTTCTGGCTTTACAAATTCTCAGCAGCGAAACTGCACATGAAACCATGATGTGAAAGCAGAAAATTGAGAGGGATCAACAATCTCAGTGCTGATGGGTTGAGCAGAGTTTTGGCAACACAAGCAAAGTGGGTATTTAAGCCTTAAGTTCCTTTGTTTCTGTGTCCTCTACGTGCAGCTTCAGCCCTGGCAGCACTGCTGACTTGGGGTTTCTTTGTAACAAATGAAGGCGAGGGGAAGGAGAGGTTCTGTTGCTGGAGATCAATGACAGAACTTTCACTGCATTCTGGGGGGGGTGAGAAAGCAGCATGCAGCAGTCCTGGATGGTGGTGGTGGTGGTGGTGGGGAAGGAGTGATGGACTATTACAGCTTGGATCTGAGGGGCGGTCAGAGTTAAAAGGGTCATGAAGTTTATGCATTATTGACAGAATACTCCTAATGACTCCTCAGGAGCTATTCTACAGTGATATGTGAAGGCCTTAGTTGAGGATGATTTAATTTATGAATCATTTCTGTGATGGATTGCCTGCTCTGTCAGACTGGCTGCTGCACTAAGGCGCTGTTCTTAATTCATGATGAAAGATTTTATGCAAAGTAATTGCTGTAATACAGCCACTCTTCAGAATGAAATAATAGGGATGCTTTCCCCCCCTTTCCTCCTAGTGAAAGCTTTTTGTGTGTGTGTTCATGTTATGAGCAACATGCAGTTTGTGAAGAGCTTTGCTAAGGAGCAGCACAGCTAAGAGAAAGGAGCTTCTGAGGTGGCAAATGTTTTTTTGCACTTTGAGGTCTGATCTTGTTTCCAGCTTGCTGCCTGTCTAATGAAGTCTCATGCTAATTCAGGCAACATATTGAAATTCTTCTTTTGCAAATTCCTCCCAAGGAATTCAGGAGTTGGCTGTAAAATATCAGAGGTGAAATTTAAAAAAAGGTCTATTTTTTTTTTGTTTTTAATTATTATTTGGGTGGTTTTCCTGTAGAGTCTCAAGAGAGGCTTGTAATCTGTCTCTGCCTTTCTCTTCTTGCTGCAAAACAAAGCTGCCTGTGCTGCTTTTTTTTTTTGTTTTGTTTTTGTTTTTTTTTTAAGAGAAAGTGAAAAATTACTTTCTTGAGCACTGGAAAATGAAGGAACTTTTAGCTTTTACAGGATATGGAGCTCCAGAAAAGTTTAAATGAGTTCAGAAGGACTAGGCAAATTGTGTGCTCAGCAGCAACAGTTGAATCCTGTGGCCCAGATGCAATTTTAGTCTCAGAAAATCCCAATGGGATTTGAAGAGAGGAGAGAACTTCTTCCTCTCTCTCCTAATGTGCTGATTTCTCAGGTGTTAGCCAGCCAGGATGCTGAACCAGGTCAGACTGTGATCGTCAGGCACACTTTGGGTAACTTCTTTTCTCCTCATGTTTCAACTGAGTTTTTTCCTGGCAGAGACAGGGCATGCTGGCAGTGTGTGGTTAGAGCCCTGCTCTTCAGGGCATTGAGGAGATCTTCTCCTCAAACCTTACAGCAGCCTTCCAGGATCTGAAGGGGGCTTACAAGAAGGCTGGGGAGGGACTGTTGACAAGGTCTTGCAATGACAGGATGAGGGGCAATGAGCTGGCAGAGGGGAGACTTAGACTGGGTGTTAGGAGGAAGTTGTTTGCAGTGAGAGTGGTGAGACACTGGCACAGGTTGCCCAGGGAGGTTGTGGCTGCTCCCTCCCTGGAGGTGTTCAAGGCCAGGTTGGAGGAGGCCTTGAGTGAGCTGTACTAGTGGGAGGTGTCCCTGCCTATGGCAGGGGGTTGGAACTAGATGATCTTTGAGGTCCCTTCCAACCTTACCATTCTATGATTCTCCATCCAGGAACAGTGAGTCACAGAATGAGCTGTATTAATGTGGTACAAGCTTAATGTATTCAGCTCCTTGGGGAGGGGGGTGAGTTGCTATTCATTATTGAGAGAGAGCATAAACACAGGAATCCAAGGCATGGTTTTGATAGTTATTTCCAAAACTGTAATTCCTTCATTCTGCTTTCTTAATTCAAAGCAGAGATGAAATTGTAATATATTCTTCTGGGAAACACAAAAATGGATTCCTCTGGGTTAAAAAAATTCAAGCGTGAGTTTAAAAATAACTCCAGTAATCCTTTTTCTTTCCATTAATATGTCCTATTTTTGAAGTCTAGAGATGAGATCTTGAAGTTTTTTTTTCCCCCCATCCTTCCCCCCC
>VWZE01019727.1:141413-153398 GCA_013396675.1 Eubucco bourcierii
AAGCCTGTGAGTAAAATAGACATCACCATGTTTTCCTTTCACAGCCTAGAGTCTAGTTTTCTCTATTAAAATATTCCAATTAGCCTCAAACCAGCACATGGACCCACTCTAACAGCTCCATGGGAGCACCAGAGCTGAGTGCAGTGCTCCAGGTGGCATCTCACAACAGAAAATCTATGTTAAAATGGTACAATGTCCACCTGGAGACCAGTGCCAAGTGGTGTCCCTCAGGGGTCAGTGCTGGGACCAGTGCTGTTTAACATCTTTGCCAGTGACATGGACAGAGGAATGGAGTGCACCCTCAGCAAGTTTGCAGATGACACCAAGCTGTGTGGCACAGTCGACTTGCTAGAGGGCAGGGATGCCATCCAGAGGGACCTGGACAGGCTGGAGAGGTGGGCCCAGGCCAACCTGATGAAATTCAATAAGGCCAAGTGTAAGGTCCTGCACCTGGGTAGGCACAATCCCAAGCACAAATACAGGCTGGGTGGTGAATGGCTGGAGAGCAGCCCTGAGGAAAAGGACCTTGGAGTCTGGGTTGATGAAAAGCTCAACATGAGCCTGCAGTGTGCACATGCAGCCCAGACAGCCAACCGAGTCCTAGGCTGCATCAAGAGAAGCGTGGCCAGCAGGGCAAGGGAGGTGATTCTGCCCCTTTACTCTGCTCTCGTCAGACCCCACCTGGAGTACTGTGTGCAGTTCTGGAACCCTCAGCACAGGAAGGACATGGAAGTGTTGGAGCGGGTCCAGAGGAGGCCACAAAGATGCTCAGAGGGCTGCAGCAGCTCTCCTATGAGGACAGGCTGAGAGAGTTGGGGCTCTGCAGCCTGGAGAAGAGAAGGCTTCGAGGGGACCTGATAGTAGCCTTCCAGTATCTGAAGGGGGCCTACAGGAAGGCTGGGGAAGGATTATTTACAAGGTCCTACAACGACAGGACAAGGGGCAATGGGTTTAAACTGGCAGAGGGGAGATTTAGACTGGATGTTAGGAGGAAGTTGTTTGCAGTGAGGGTGGTGAGACACTGGCACAGGTTGCCCAGGGAGGTTGTGGCTGCTCCATGCCTGGAGGTGTTGAAGGCCAGATTGGATGAGGCCTTGAGTGAGCTGTGCTAGTGGGAGGTGTCCCTGCCTATGGCAGGGGGTTGGAACTGGATGAGGAACTTGAGGTCCCTTCCAACCTTATCATTCTATGATTCTACTTTTTCTCCTGGTTGTGGATCTGAGCATATTTACCTGTGCAGTTGTTGCTCTTGGAATTAATTACTCCAATGAGTCATGGATTTGGTGCCCCTTGGAACAGCTGGCAAACGTTGTTGGGACACAAGAAATCAGCACTTTGCTACAGCAAATCCACTCAGTGTCTTTGGGTTTTTGGTTTGCCTCTGGCTGCAGATAGACACACATAAATAAAGGAAGTATGGACAAATGTAAACATCTGTTACTTGATCAGTTGTTGACAATAATCCTAAACAAAAGAAGCCACCTGCTCTCAGAATGCCCCTGAATTCACTGCTTCTGGCTTTCTAAATGCAAATGCTTAGGAAGTGAAGTAGGGAAAACAACTTATAATGATATTTGGTGCTGTAAACAGAAAGTTCATGTGCTGGAAAACTGGCAGGAGTTTTACAAAATGAAGGAATAAAAATCACAGCCCTCCATGTCACTTGTCTATATCCTTCCTTATCTGAAAGCTGGCAGTCGAAATGACCTCCTGCCCCTTTTTCTGGTTAGGCTTTTCGAGCCTGCTTCTGTAATTGCTCTGTTGCCTTATGGTGTGTAAGATAGGCTCTTCAGCTGTGTTGAGTGTGGGGTTTTTTTTCTTACTTCATATAGAGAATGGTAGAATGGCTTGGGTGGGAGGGGTCCCCCAACGGTCATCTAGTCCAACCCCCACACATTGAACCAAAATGTTGTCCACTAGGTCAGGTTGCTCAGAGCTTCGTCAAACCTGACCTTGAATACCTCCAGGGATGGGACCTCAACTACTTCCCTGGGCAACCTGTTGCAGTGTTCCACTACCCTCATAGTCAAGAGCTTGTTCTTAACATCCAATCTAAGTCTACTCTTTGATTTCAAATCACAACCAACTGAGTGCTGGGCTGCAACAAAAGCAATGTGGCCAGCAGGGCAATGGAGGGGATTTTCCTCTTTGATCTCCTCAGACCCCACCAGAAGTCCTGGGTGCAGTACTGGAACCCCCAGCACAGGAAGGACATGGAAGTGTTTGAGACAGTCCAGAGGAGGCCACAAAGATGCTCAGAGGGCTGCAGCAGCTCTGCTCTGAGGACAGGCTGAGAGAGTTGGGGCTCTGCAGCCTGGAGAAGAGAAGGCTTCCAGGAGACCTTGGAGTAGCCTTCCAGGATCTGAAGGGGGCTACAAGAAGGCTGGGGAGGGACTATTGACAAGGTCTTGTAATGGCAGGACAAGGGGCAAGGGGTTTGAACTGGCAGAGGGGAGATTTAGACNTGGAACTAGATGATCCTTGATGTCCCTTCCAACCGTACCATTCTATGATTCCATCCTATCTCTACAGGTCATTGGGAACAGTCCCTCTCCAGCTTTTTTGTTTGCTTCCTTTAGGGACTGGTAGGCTGCTGTTAGGTCTTCCTGGAGCCTTTTTTTTCTCCAGGCTGAACAAACCCCAGTTCATTCAGCATGTCCATGTAGCAGAGGTTCTCCAACTCCCTGATAATCTTCGTGGTCCTTTTTTGGACCTGCTCCATCAGCTCCATGTCCTTTCAGTGCTGAGGTCTCCAGAGCTGGATGTGAGATTCCAGGTGAGGTCTTACCAGTGCAGAGTTAAGTGGCAGAATCACCTTTCTCAATCTGCTGATGTAAGAGTTTTCAGATACATGTTTTTCTAAGAATATTAAGTTTTGGGGGGGTTGTATAAATGTTTGTTTTGGTGTTTTTGCCTTTTTTTAAAACTGATTTATTGTATTGTTTACTTGGTGGTTTTTTTTATAATATTTAAATCCTATGAAGGTGACATTTCATGGCAATCAGTAATCTCTATCTCTGAAAAGGATAAATACCTCTTCACCTGAAAGTCTGTTTTTACATTTTGGATAGGGACCCTTTCAGAAAACACCATGCTTCCAAAATTTTAAAACAGGGATGTTAAATCCTAAAAAAAAACAAACAAAAAAACAAAAACAACAACAACAAAAAAAAAATAAACCAAAACCATCTCTTGACATTTGTTCCATTTTCTCAGGGTAGATTTTGCAGTGGATAAGGTGGCAGCTAGCAGAATATCTGGGATGTGTAAATCCACACGTGAGGTCAGGCATGCTCAGAAATGAATATGGATGCTGATCATGAAGCATGGTCCTGCCCTGGGTCTGAACAAGTGCTCTCATGGAATTGTTTTGGTTGGAAGAGACCGTTAAGATCGAGTCCAAGCATTACCTAACTCTGTCTGTCTAAGTCTGGTGCTAAACTACATCCCAAAGGACCACGTCGCTGTGCCTTTTAAACATCTCTAAGGATGGGGATTCAACAACCTCCCTTGGGAGCCTGTTCCAGTGTTTGAGAACCCTTTTCAGTGAAGAAGCTGCTTCTAATATCTAACCTAAACCTCCCCTGGTGCAACTTGAACCCATTTCCTCTCCTCCTATCACTTGTTACTAGGGAGAAGAGACAGGAACCTATTTACTGTTACGTGGTGGGGGATGTTTTGAATTGGGGCCCATACAAAGAGAATGCTTACCCTAAGCATCCTTTTGTTCTCTTTGGCATCCCTTTCATTCTCTAGTTATAAACTATATCTGCTGTGCAGTTTCTAGAGGTTATAGCCTTTCCCTTTGGCATGTGCAGTAATGTCCTGCTCTGGGTACAGCTCTTGGAACTCCAGAGCTGTCCCTGCTCCTGTCACTGCCCCATAAAAACAAAAGGGCAGGTGGAGGGGTTGGGGAATCCTGAACAGAACATCTGCAAGTGCACCTCTTCAAATTCTGCAAGGAAAAACAACTCTCCTTTTGTTTAAAAATTAATTTTCTTCTAGTTCCCTGCTTTGCTGCAGGATCATCTTTGCTGCAGCTCTGCCTAGCCAGAACCTGATGCTGCTGGCCCCCAACTGTCTTCTCTTCATCTTAATCTTCCTTGTTGTCTTTTATTGTAGCCAGAACATTGTGGCTACTTATTTATTGAGATCCTTCTCTTCTCTTTTATGCTACTACTTTAGAGAAACTTTTTTTTTTGGTACCTTTCATAGAATCATAGAATGGTAAGGTTGGGAAGGGACCTCAAGGATCATCTAGTTCCAACCCCCTGCCATAGGCAGGGACACCTCCCACTAGTACAGCTCACTCAAGGCCTTTCTGTAGACTCAGTCTTCCCTGAGTTCATGTTCTTGTTAGCCACTCCTGAGTAGTGGCTAACAAGTACTGGAGTTGTTACTAGTTGTAACAGAGAACTTCAAGGTGACACACATCACATCTTTTGAGTAAAGATAATTAGATTGCATCTGCAGATGGTGGTACCTGTGAAACTTAATGAACATGGATAAACTGCACCACAGCTGCAAGTGCTGGAGGTATTGCTCTCTTTTAGAAAGGTTTCAGTTGTGGTGAAGAATTGATTGATCATCGAATGGTAAGGTTGGAAAGGACCTCAAAGATCATCCAGTTCCAACCCCCTGCCATAGNAGTAGTCCCTTCCCAGCCTTCCTGTAGGCCCCCTTCAGATACTGGAAGGCTACTCTAAGGTCTCCTGGAAGCCTTCTCTTCTTCAGGCTGCAGAGCCCCAACTCTTGTAGCCTGTCCTCATAGCAGAGCTGCTGCAGCCCTCTGAGCATCTTTGTGGCCTCCTCTGGACTGTCTCAAACATTTCCATGTCCTTCTTGTGTTGGGGGCTCCAGAACTGCACACAGGACTCCAGGTGGGGCCTGAGGAGAGCAGAGCAAAGGGGCACAATCCCCTCCCTTGCCCTGCCGGCCACACTTGGTAAGAGTTAATCCCATTCTCTTTTCCCAATGAAAAGGAAGAATCTCGATTTTTGCCTCTGTGGGAAACATTTAACCATTCAATTAGCAAGTTCATCTGGAAGCATGTGAAGAAAGACACAACAATCCTTCTGGGCATGCTGCATGAATACCAATGTATTAATTAAAATCTATCTGAACTTGTCAGTATTCTGCATTTGGGGCCACATCTTGGATACCATGGGGCTATCCTTTTTTTTTCACCCAGTTACAATGCACACATACAGCATTAGATGTTTATCTTCTGGGGGAAAAAAACAACCCCTTCCTGGGACACATAAAAGTCTGCAAGGCTCCTGGGTTTATACAAATGTCTCCCAACTGCAAAGATCCATATTGTTGCTGCAGGGAGAGCTGCTGAGATGCCTCTGCATTGGGCTCTGTTTGGCTTTGTCTGTCTGGTCTCATCTCTTTGTTGAAACTACAAAATGTGTGGTGTAAACACACAGCCTGAATGTCCAAACCAAAATGTCATCTATAAACTTTGTTGCTTTGCATTTAGGGTGGGGTGTTGGGTTTTTTTTGTGATGCTCTGAAGTGTGAGTTCCCAGGCCCCTCAAACACTGTGCTGAGTCAGTAGCTCTACCCATTCCATTTCCCTTTGATTTGTTCCTCCAGGCTTGCATTTTGTTGTCATCTCACCTACTTTATCCCTTTTATGCCTGCTCTTTGCAGTTATTCTCTTGTTCTTGCTACCCATAGAATCATAGAATGTCAGGGGCTGGAAGGGACCTCGAAAGCTCATCTGGTCCAACCCCCCCCTGCCAGAACAGGATCAGTTAGACCAGATCACACAGGAACACTTCCAGGTGGGTTTTGAATAGCTCCCTCCACAACCTCCCTGGGCAACCAGTTCCAGTGTTCTGTCACCCTCACAGGGGAAAAAAGTCCTCATGTTTTACATGGAAATTTCTGTGCCTTAGCTTCCACCCATTGCCCCTTGTCCTGTCACTGGGCATCACCCAGCAGAGCCTGGCTCCAGCCTCCTGGCACTCACCCTGCACATCTTTATAAACATTGCTGAGGTCACCTCTTGCTCTCCTCATTTCCAAGCAGCACAGCCCCAGCTCCCTCAGTCTTTCCTTGTGAGAGAGAGGTTCCATTCCTTTAATCATCTTTGTGGCTCTGTGCTGGGCTCTCTCCAGCAGTTCTATGTCCCTCTTGAACAGGGGGGCCCAGAACTGGACACAGCACTGCAGATGCAGCCTCACCAAGACAGAGGAGAACCTCTCTCAACCTACTAGCCACAGCCCTTCTAATACACCCCAGAATGACATTGCCCCTCCTAGCCACCAGAGCACATTGCTGGCTCATGGTCAACCTCCTGGCAACTTGGACCCCCCCAAAACCTTTGCCATTTTGCTGCCTTCCCACAGATCAGTCCCCAACCTGTACTGATAGCTGTGGTTGTTCTTTCCCAGGTGCAGGACTCCATGCTTGCTCTTGTTGAATTTCATTAGATTTCCTCCTGCCCAAGCCTCCAGCCTATCTGAGCCTGGCTAAATGGCAGCACAGCCTTCTGCTGTGGCAGCCACTCCACCCAGTTTGGTGTCATGGGCAAACTTACTGCCAGGGCACTCTGCCCTCACCCAGCTCACTGTTAAATACATTGAACAGAACTGGCACCCAACTTCTTGAAATTACTATTTAGGGATCCCTAAGCCATGTGAATTTGCAGCAAGGAGAGATGCTGTGTGCCTTGGAATGTGGATTTCCTCTGAGTGATGCTACAGAATGGCCTAGGAACCAAGATCTGGTTCTTTGGTAGTGACATGAATTTAGGAGAGAGGTTTCTGTGGGGGAAATTAGTGACTGTTGAAGGCTGCTGCTAAATCTCGAGGGTGAGAACCCTCACATAATACTCTGTTGCAGCTTATGGTAAGTAGGAGGATGTCATTCAGGGTGAAATTCCAGGGTGCTGGAAAACATTTAATATTCATGAGTGATGGATTTGATGATGATTTAATATTAATGTGCCAGAGGTATTGGAAAGATCATGTAGATGTGGTGCTTGTGACCATGGTTTAGTGGTGGACTTGGCAGTGGTAGGTTGACAGCTGAACTCGATGATTTGAAAGGTTTTTTTTCCAGCATAAATAATTCCATGTTCTTGTGAAGATCCAGTGAATCCTACAGGCAGGAGCATCAGCACTGCTGTGAAAATAGGGAAGAACTGTAGAATCCAGAATGGAGGTAGTTGGGAGGGACTTCTGGGGATCATATAGTTCAATCCCCACCCTGCTAACACAGGTATGCTTAGATCAGGTTGCACAGGAGTGCATAAGGGTGGGTTTTGAAGGTCTCAGGAGAGGGAGGCTCCACAACCTCTCTGGGCAGTTCCAGCACCCTTGCAGGAAAGACTTTTTTCCTTCAGCACAAGTGAAGCCTGCTGTGTTCTAGTTTGTACCCACTGCCTCTTGTCTATAATTGGCCACCACTGAGAAGAGCCCAGCCCCAAACTCGTGACCTCCACCCTTTAGATACTTATATGCCTTGATAGGATCATACAATGGTAAGGTTGGAAGGGACCTCAAGGATCATCTAGTTCCAACCACCTGCCATAGGCAGGGACATCTCCCACTAGCACAGGTCACTCAAGACCTCCTCCAACCTGGCCTTGAACACCTCCAGGGAGGAAGCAACCACAACCTCCCTGGGCAGCCTGTGCCAGTGTCTCACCACCCTCACTGCAAAGAACTTTCTCCTAACATCCAGTCTAAATCTCCCCTCTGCCCGTTCAGACCCATTGCCCCTTGTCCTGGTATTGCAAGACCTTGTCAATAGTCGTTCCCCAGCATTCCTGTAGGCTCCTTTCAGATCCTGGAAGGCTATTCCAAGGTCTCCTGGAAGCCTTCTCTTCTCCAGGCTGCAGAGCCCCAACTCTTGTAGCCTGTCCTCACAGCAGAGCTGCTGCAGCCCTCTAAGCATCTTTGTGACCTCCTCTGGATCACCTTTGTCTTCTTTTTTCCAGCCCCAGGTTTCTCAACCGTAACAGAGATGCTCTGGGATGGTGGGAGGCTGGCAGGACTGAGCTCTGTTTGCACTAGGAGGAGCATTCACTCAGAAATACCTGTATTTAGACCCATGTCTCTGCTCCTTTGTCCCTTTGCAGGCCTTAGCCATGTGCCTGGCACCCAGCAGGCACAGATCTTTGCCTGTTGACAGCCCATGCTTGCCTTGTCTCTTTGCTCCCCTGTCCCTTTGCAGGGCTTAGCCATGTGCCTGGAACCCAGCAGGCACAGATCTTTGCCTGTTGACATCCCATGTTTGCCTTGTCTCTTTGCTCCCCTGTCCCTTTGCAGGGCTTAGCCATGTGCCTGGAACCCAGCAGGCACAGATCTTTGCCTGTTGACATCCCATGCTTGCCTTGTCTCTTTGCTCCCCTGTCCCTTTGCAAGGCTTAACCGTGTGCCTGGTACCCAGCAGCCACAACTGTCTACCTGTTGACATCCCATGCTTGCCTTGGCAGTGCTGCTTTAAGCAAGCCTTCAGTGTTTCCTGTGTTGCTTTAAAAAGTTCCTGAAGTTTTCCCCATTCAATTTGCTGTTGCTAGGTGCTGGGTGGCTTTTTTTTTTTTTTTTTTATTGTGCTTGTTATGAAGAAGGCTTCAGCAGGCTAAGAATATTTTATAAGGTTAGAAAATGGTGTTAAATGTTAATTAGCAGTTGCATAATCCCAGGTGGCATCCTCTCACATGCACTTGTCAATTTTTAATGAGTGTCACTCGTGCACATCAAACTCAAAATTAGCTTTCTTTCCCGAGCACTCTGTTTGATTTTCACACTCACTTCCCCTCCCTTTCCCCTTTTGATGTTCCTGACACAATATATCATGCTGGCATTTGCTTTGGTTTCATCTCCCATGCATGTTGTCATGTAGCTAGTTAGTTATCTGCAACATATACACAGACTGGTAGCAGTGCATCTTCACAGGATGAATCTTGACTCTTTTTTTCTTTTTTTCCCCTCCTTCTTAGGCAGAGCCTCCACTAACTTGAATAAGGAAAAGTTGCTGCAAAGGCATTTTAGTTTTTGAGCTGAGAATTTAGAGTACCAAAGCTGCTCTCTGAGCTTGGCTGGTGGTGACCCTCGCTGGTAGTGTGTTGCAGTCCTGGTGTAGTTCTTCCATAATTAATTTTGGAGCAGAAGTCTCAACATGTCCATCTCCATTTAATAAAAACAAAAACAAACTTAGGAGGAGTGTTGTGCATGCACGTATCTCTTGTGTGAGGAAAGGCTGAGAGACCTGGGTCTGTTTAGCCTGGAGAAGACAAAGACCCTGCTGTAGCAGGAAGGGTTGGACTTGGTGTCACAGAATTGCAGAATGATAGAATCATAGAATGGTAAGGTTGGAAGGGACCTCAAGGATAATTTGGTTCCAACCCCCTGCCATAGGCAGGGACACCTCCCACTAGCACAGCTCACTCAAGGCCTCCTCCAACCTGGCCTTCAACACCTCCAGGGAGGGAGCAGCCACAACCTCCCTGGGCAACCTGTGCCAGTGTCTCACCACCCTCACTGCAAACAACTTCCTCCTAACATCCAGTCTAAATCTCCCCTCTGCCAGTTCAAACCCATTGCCTCTTGTCCAGGCATTACAAGACCTTGCTAATAATCCCTCCCTAGCCTTCCTGTAGCCCCCTTCAGATCCTGGAAGGCTACTCTAAGGTCTTCTGGAAACCTTCTCTTCTCTGGCCTGATAGGCATTGGAAGGGACCTCTGGAGATCATCTAGTCCAAACCCCTGCCAGAGCAGGTTTGCCCAGAGCACACTGCACAGGATCACCATGTCCAGGTGGGTTTTGAATGACATCAGAGGAGGAGACTCCACAACCTCTCTGGGCAGCCTGTTCCAGTGCTCTACCTGTCCTTGAAGTAAGGAAATTCTACCTAAGCATGAGAAAGAACTTCTTATGTGTAAGTCTGTGCCTATTGACCTGTCACTGAACACCACTGGAAAAGAAAACTGCTCCCATCCTACTGACACCCATTAAGTATTTATTAGAATTGATCCTCCCTCAGTCTCCTCTAGGCTTAAGCCCCCCCAATTGCCTCAACCTTTCTTCATGTTCTCATCCCCTCACCATCTTTGTAGCCCTTTGCTCTATCTCCAGATGTCTTTCCAACCCCTACCACCTTGTTCTTCATCACCTTATTACCAGTGCAATGCACCAGTACAGAAGCATGACCAGAGATGGAAAGGCTGTTTAGCATCCACAAAAACATGCTGAAACCCTTGTGGGAATACCCTCTACGAAGCTGGCTGTGGTTTTAGAGTCAAGCCCATACCTTTTGAAAGAGACCATGACTTAAAATTGCCAAGACCAGGGGTGCTTTTCAGACCTGCACATCCAGGTGGAGTAACCTGGTTATTGCAACTCTTAGACTGAGTCTGCAGCTGATTATTGCAACTCTTACACTGAGTCTGCAGCAGCTGTTGGAGGAACTGGCTGTAATAGTGGCACCCAAAGAGCTGGTGTTGGGGAAAGTGCACACCTATGAAATGGAGGGAAATAAAGGGATAGTTCAGGCTGTCTAAGATCATCTCAGCTCCTATAGTGGCTTTCTTGTGGCTTTTTCAGTTTGATCAGAGCTGTAGGCTCAACTCTGTTAAGCAGCTTCTTAATAAATTAGAGAACAGCTGAAGAGAAGCTCAGATAATTAAATTTTCACACTGATCATTTCCATTCACAGGATGGTAGGAATTGGAAGGCACCTCTGCAGATCATCCAATCCAACCTCCCTGCCAGAGGACCAGGTCACACAGGAACACATCCAGACAGGGCTGGAAAGTCTCCAGAGAAGGAGACTCCACAACCCCTCTGGGAAGCCAGTTCCAATGCTTTGTGACCCTTACAGTGGAGAAGTTCTTCCTTGTGTTGAGGTGGAACTTCCTGTGCTGTAGTTTGTTACTCCTTGTCCTACCACAAGGTGCAACTGAGAAGAGTTTGTTCCCCCTCCCCTCAACCCCCAGCCCTGACATATTTCTAAACATTGATTAGATCTCCTCTAAGTCTTCTCTTCACCAGCCCCAGGTCCCTCAACCTCCCCTCACAGGGCAGTGCATCAGCCCCTTCATCATCTTCATAGCCCTAAAAACAAACCCCCCACATACACTGCTCTCCCCCTACACACAGAGTTTGGTCCTTAGCTTCTGATTTGACCACGGGGAGGTACTTTGGTCTGTGTTTTGCTTGGATTTCTGTTTGTTAAGGAAAGAGTTCTGATAAGCATCAGGATGATTTTGCTTTGTTAAATGGAGTTGTTAACTCACTTGGCAGGAGCCTCTGTGCAGCCTTTGCTTTGATTTCCCATAAGGGTACCACACACTTGAAAAATATTGGCTTCTTGACACCCTAGTGCCAGTGACCTCTCTTTCCAATAGAACAAACTCAGCTTAAAATTATTTTTATTAATCAAGATTTTTTTTTTTTAATCTCTTAGAGGAGATTGACAGCTTTCCAAAACCTTTCTGACAGCTCCTGCTCCCTGCAAGAGGTGAACCAGAATTAACGATCAAGGCTTGCAGGCCTGATCCCTGCTGCTACTTAGCAAGATGTAAATGGGAGGAGAGCTCCCTGATCCTCCTGCACTTACACCAGCACGAATGAGATTAGCCTCCAGTCATCCAGCCAGGAAAATGAAAATGTCATGGCAATGACTTGTGTCCAACTTCTGAAATCAACAGATCAAGCAGGAGTAATTATACTTCTCTTTCGTTCTCTCTACACACAGACATTTTTTTTCCCCCCCCATCGTCCTTTGATGGTCTGTACAGAAAATATATGCAATAAAGAGATACTTCCACACAAGGTGGCAAGAGGAATGGAGCCACTGGAGAAGGAAGTAGTAGCAAGAGGAGAGAGATGATACTGAAATGCCAAAAGGCCAATATGTTTTCTGAGAGTCTCTGGCATAAAATGTGGGATTTTGTTGGGGTTTGGGAATTTATTGTTTGTTTGCTGGTGATTGTGTGTTGTTCCCCCCCCCCCCCCCCACCCTAC
>VWZE01019727.1:153434-168549 GCA_013396675.1 Eubucco bourcierii
CCCCCAGTTTTGCAGTTTTTGGGTTGTTGTTAGCTCTGTGTGTGTGGTTTTTGGTTTTGTGGGTGTTTGGGGATTTTTTTGTCTTGCGTTTTTATATTTTTTGTCTTGTGGTTTGGGTTTTTTTTGGTTTTTTTTATGTGTTTGGTTTGAATTTCTTTTTTCCTATCTTGTAGTAGCAAAGGGTGAAAAAAAATCCAAACCATGCTGGGATTTTTTTAATTTTATATCCCAGTACATAGGAGCCCCAGTCATGGACTGGCAACAGTATAGCTGGGGCTGCTTAGTTTGCAAAAGAGGAGGCTGAGAGGAGATCTTGTTGCTGTCTACAACTACCTGGAGAGACATTGTGGACAGGCTGCTGCTGGGCTCTTCTCACAGGGAATTGGAGACTGAACAAGGGGAAATGGCCTCAAGCTGAGGCTGGGGAGGTTCAGATTGGATATTGAGAGTGGTCAGGGACTGGAATGAGCTGCCCAGGGAGGTGGTGGAGTCACCCACCCTGGATGTGTTTAAGGGTGGTGTGGATGTGGTGCTTAGGGCTATGGTTTAAGGTGAACCTTGTCGAGTAGGGTTCTAGGTTGGACTTGGTGATGCTAAGAGGCTTTGCCAACCTGCATGATTCTGTGGTAGGTTCTGTCCATGAAGGCACTAGGGTTAAAGTCAAATGGTATGAGAGCTGCCAACTCTCTTTCCAGTGCAAGCACAGACACCAAATGTTCAAGCTGTGCTGACTGAGTCATTGTGCTTTCATTTCAAAGTTCTCTAGTGCATGGGAGAACTGAAAATGTTCTAATATCTGAGGGGTGAATGGAGGCAATCTCATTTCAGTGGTGTACAGTAATAAGGCAAGGAATGGTGGATGCCAAACTTGAACATAGGAGGTTTCACCTCAACTTGATGAGAAACTTCTTTACAGTGAGGGTAACAGAACCCTGGAACAGGCTGCCTGGGGGGGTTGTGTAGCCTCCTTCTCTGGAGGCTTTCCCAACCTGCCTGGATGCATTCCTGTGTGGACTGCTCTGGGTGATCCTGCTTTGGCAGTGGGGTTGGACTCTCTGATCTCTAGAGGTCCCTTCTGACCTCTAACATTCTGTGATATTAATTAATCAGGGTATGATCCTTTGTAAGAAAAAACAAGCTGTTCTAATAGGAATCCAGCACTTGCTGCTCCTGAACTTGTATCCACTCTGGATCCATCAGGAATGTCACATATGAGTGAGGGCTTGAGAGGAATGATTACTGAGTTTTTTTCCTCTCTGGATCAGAAGTTAGATGTTAAAAATTAATGAGAAGGCTTGTTATTGTGGGATTTGGCTCCCCAGTGGAGTCTTTCTAAAGCTTTGAGTAATGCACAGTGTTTATTAGGACAGAATTTGGGCTTATTTTGAGTCTTCCTGTCAACCTTCAGGTTTTCATACTTCATCTTTCAAGAGATTTGGGTCACTGTCCATTGACTCTTTGAAGAGAGAGGCACCATTAAAGAGAGAGGGTGTGTGTTTTTGCTACTATTTTTGTTGGTAGGTTTTTAGGCAAGCTATCAGTGTTCTCTGGAAGATCTCCAGTCATTTCATGTGCATCTGCCTCCTAAAAGCAGGCTTATTCCTCTGTGCTTGCTAAGCCATGTGCCATCAGCCTTAAAATGCTGCCTCAACCTGGGAGACAGGAGCAGAAAGGTGTTCTCAGTGCATTACTTCATGTGCTGCTTCCTGACATATAATTATGTATTTTCAAACACACATACTACAGTAAGTGAAACCTTTTCATTTAGAGGGTAGGAGGTTGTTTGTGGTTTGGTTTTTTTTTTTCCCTTCACCCTTTTGAATTATAATTTACTTAATGTGAGATATTCTGTTTTCCAAGAGATAGAAAATTGGTTGCTTCTGCCAATAGTTGGAGTTACAAAGCATTGTTGGGAGTTTATGATGGCATTAATCCCAGTGTAGAGATGGTTGCTGTGGTTAAGGACTGTCCTATCAGGTCTAACAGCCCTCGGTATTGCTTCGGGCCATTAAGCAACAAATTGTCTGTAAGGAATAATTTGTTGCATTTCTCCTACCATGTTTTATAATGAAAGGGATTCTATTTAATGTTATGCTTCCCTGGGTTCAGTTGTCACCCCCTGACAATTCCTGCAGCTCTTCAGTCTAAATAGCTGTACATTTATTCCCTCTCTTGGGAATATACAGATTCACAGATTGCATAGGGTTGGAAGGGACCCTTAAAGGTCATCTTGTGCCACCCCCCATGCAGTGAACAGGGACACCTCCAATTAAATCAAGCTACCCAGGGCCACATTGAGTCTGAATGTCTCTGTGGGTGATGCCTCAGGAACATCCCTGCATGTCCTGTACCAGTATTTTACTACTCTCATTGTGAAGAACTTCATTTAGACTGGATGTTAGGAGGAAACTGTTTGCAGTGAGGGTGGTGAGGCACTGGCACAGGTTGCCCAGGGAGGTTGTGGCTGCTCCCTCCCTGGAGGTGTTGAAGACCAGGTTGGAGGAGGCCTTGAGCTCCCTGTACTAGTGGGAGGTGTCCCTGCCTATGGCAAGGGTTGGGACTAGATGATCCTTGAGGTCCCTTCCAACCTTACCATTCTATGATTCTAGCTGAACAGAGTATTCCAGGTGAGGTCTCACCACTGATTATTAGGGTGGCAGAATCACCTTTCTCAACCTGCTGACCACTCTTTGGATGCTTCTTTTGATACCCTGGAGATGATGAGATCAATTTAAAAAAGTGATTTTAATTAACAGCAGAGTTTGACTTGTTGAAGTCATGACATTCAGCAGTCCCATGAAATTTCTGTTCTGATGCTTGGCTACAGTTTTCAGTCCATGACAATACCCAGGCCAGAGAAATAGAGATTCATTCTGTTTTCATCATCTATTTGCATGTCAATAATGAGTTTTATGAAGCCATATGCTGGCTTCCAGAAAGTTGTGACAGCAGAGGAATGTCAGAAGATGGAATGACTGTGGAAATGTAAGTATTGAATACAATTATTAAATAAAATTGGAGGTATGCCAAGACTAGAATGACTCTGATTTAAATGGAGGCTAGGGAGATCTTTCATGCAGTCTTCTCACTTGCATTGTATTGAAGTCTGACTTATTTAAACTCAGATTGATTCTAAGCTGAATAATGAAAGGGAGAATCAGTCCATTGTTCTCGATGGGTTTCTTCTGTTTACAGCTCATTCTGCTAGAGAGAGGAGTTGAGGATTTTTTTTCAGCCCTGACATCTCTCAGTGTAGTTTAAAGGGAAAGTTGAAGCAAAAAAAGCAAGTTCTCAAGACAGAACAGGATGGATAGGACTTACTTCTTAGCAGCAGCAGTATTACATTGGCTCATTGTCTGTATTATTGACAGGCAAGATCCCTCCTGCAGGATAGGACTTGCTTCTTAGCAGCAGCAGTATTGCATTGGCTCATTGTCTGTATTATTGACAGGCAAGATCCCTCCTGCAGGATAGGACTTGCTTCTTAGCAGCAGCAGTATTGCATTGGCTCATTGTCTGCACTATTGACACCCAAGATCCCCCCTGCATATAAAAAATATCCCTGTCTCCATACCTCTGCAGAGACAATGGTGGAGCAGTGTGCTGATTTGAAACTAATTGGAATATTTTAATAGAGAAAATTTATACTATAGGCTGTGAAAGGAAAACAATGGGGATGTCTACTTCACTCATAGGCTTGCTGAGGTGTTTAAGTACTCAAAACACAGATAAGTCAGTCTCTGGGGCACAGCATCTCGGTCTAGCAGCTTCTGGCTTTTTCTCCTCTCTGCTGAGTAACCTCACTAACCACTTCCCTTCTAACCTCCCTGGCTGATCCTCCAAACTCACCATGTGTGTAAGGCAAACCCTAGGATAAGGTACAGGGGTGGGGAGAAGGTGGAAGGGTGGTTGGGAGCTTCTCCTGAGGTCTCTGATTTCTGGGAGGGGAGTTGTGTTTCTGTATTCCCTTTAACTTGTCTATGTCTGTAACTGTTCCTGTCTGTAGTGTCTATCTCTGCTTGTACATTGTGCTGAGCTGTAAATAGAGCTTCATCTTTTAACTTCCAGCTGGCTGAGTTCTAGCCTGGGTCATTTACAAAGTGTGGGGGGACAGGGAACTCCCAAACCATCATAAACAAACACACTTGTCTTTAACCAGTGAGCCTCACTCACTCTTCTCTTGTCTCATTCTACTCCTTCACTGGGAACTGATTTTGTTTCTCTGGAATTCGGCTGAGAACTGGCCCAAAAACCATCTGTGAAGGTAGGCTGAGAAGCTGGAAGTAATAAAATTTCACCTGGAATTCTGAGTTTGCAGGTTTGAGAAACGTGAACAAAGGTCAGAATATTTGGTAACTCTTTCCTTCCTCCTGGGCCCTCTTCTTTATATGTCTCAAATTGAAATGTGTGCTGGACTCCAGCCATTCCTAGTGACCTGCTCCAGACAGGTATTAGTGTTCCACAGTTACTGATTTAGGCAGGGTGATTTAAACACCTGTTAAGTGCTTTGTTTTCTTCTGCTGTTAGAATTGAAGAGCCAAAAAAGCCAAAGGACAGTGCTGTGCAGAAAGCTGTACATTAGCCATCTCCATTGCTGGAGCTGCACTGACTGACACTGGCCCAGGAATTTGCCAGAATCATAGAATGGTAAGGTTGGAAGGGACCTCAAGGATCATCTAGTTCCACCCCCCTGCCATAGGCAGGGACACCTCCCACTAGCACAGTTCACTCAAGGCCTCCTCCAACCTGGCCTTGAACACCTCCAGGCAGGGAGCAGCCACAACCTCCCTGGGCAACCTGTGCCAGTGTCTCACCACCCTCACTGCAAACAACTTCCTCCTAACATCCAGTCTAAATCTCCCCTCTGCCAGTTCAAACCCATTGCCCCTTGTCCTGTCATTACAAGACCTTGTCAATAGTCCCTCCCCAGCCTTCCTGTAGCCCCCTTCAGATCCTGGAAGGCTACTCTAAGGTCTCCTGGAAGCCTTCTCTTCTCCAGGCTGCAGAGCCCCAACTCTTGTAGCCTGTTCTCACAACAGAGCTGCTCCAACCCTCTGATCATCTTTGTGACCTTCTTCACTTGAAGTGAGAGGTGGATTATAATTTGTTTTCCTTCTTATGAGGAGAATTGGGAGGTTTTTATCTTTTTCTTTTTTTGCATCCAACTTAGAAATGTGTAAATCTGTTGAAAGCTTTTGGCAACATGGGGGACGACGACATAATTTGGCTCCGCAGAACTGCACGCGGGAAGGTGAGAAGCTGAGGGCACTGATTTCCCCCCTCCCCCCCCTTTTAGGGTGATGCAAATGAGAAATAAGTACAGAAATCAGCAAGCTACATGAGTGTAAAAGTCATAGAATCATAGAATGGTAAGGTTGGAAGTGACCTCAAGGATAATTTGGTTCCAACCCCCTGCCATAGGCAGGGACACCTCCCACTAGCACAGCTCACTCAAGACCTCATACAACCTGACCTTGAACCCCTCCTGGGAGGGAGCAGCCACAACCTCCCTGGGCAACCTGTGCCAGTGTCTCACCACCCTCACTGCAAACAACTTCCTCCTAACATCCAGTTTCAATCTCCCCTCTGCCAGTTCAAACCCATTGCCCCTTGTCCTGGCATTGCAAGACCTTGTCAATAGTCCCTCCCCAGCCTTCCTGTAGCCCCCTTCAGATACTGGAAGGCTACTCTAAGGTCTCCTGGAAGCCTTCTCTTCTCCAGGCTGCAGAGCCCCAACTCTCTCAGCCTGTCCTCACAGCAGAGCTGCTGCAGCCCTCTCAGCATCTTGGTGGCCTCCTCTGGACCCACTCCAACACTTCCATGTCCTTCCTGTGCTGGGGGCTCCAGAACTGCACACAGGACTCCAGGTGGGGTCTGAGGAGAGCAGAGCAAAGGGGCAGAATCCCCTCCCTTGCCCTGCTGCCCACACTGCTCTTGCTGCAGCCCAGCACACAGTTGCTGTCTGGGCTGCACTCACACTGCAGCCTCAGGTTGAGCTTTTCATCACCCCACACCCCCATTGCCTGTTCCTCAGGGCTGCTCTCAGCCATTCCCCACCCAACCTGGAGTTGTGCTTGGGATTGTACCTACACAGGTGCAGGACCTTGCACTTGGCCTTGTTGAATGTCATGAGGTTGGCTTGGGCACAGCTCTGCAGCCTGTCCAGGTCCCTCTGGATGGATCCCTGCCCTCTAGCAAGTCGACTGTGCCACACAACTTGGTGCCATCTGCAAACTTGCTGAGGGTGAATTGGAGAAAGCAGAAAAAGCAGATCTGCCCCATTAGCATTTTGCTTGTAAACTCCACATATCCAATAAGGAAATCATTTAGAAATAATAAACATGCTATTTTTACAGGCACATTTCAGAGCAGAGCCACACTTCAAGGGCTGTAATTGTGACCTACATTTTGAATTATTTGATAAGGCTGACCCCCTATGATGATCTCAAATTAAAATCTTATAAATTACCACTTCCTGGCAAATAGGCTTGCTGTTATCATTTCACTCTGACATTTATTCTGTGCTGTGGGTCACTGCTTTATTACTGTAAGAGCTTTTGGCCAAGTGCTGTTCCCAAAGCATAGGAAGACGTTAAAGGTTAATTTCTTGCCAACTGTGAGAAAATGTTATTTCTCATTCATTTAGACTTGCATTACTGAATTTGCATTCTTTTTTATAGTCTCTGTATTAGTATGGACCTAAAATCCCTCACAGCAAATCAACCAATAAATTGCACTGAATTACAGTGCAATAATGAATTGCTGTCGTTTGATTTCCAACAACAATAACAAGAATGGGTTGAGTTGTGGGTTTGTTTTTTTTTTCTCTTTCTAATGCTCTTGGCCAGATAATTAATATAATCTCTTTTGGTGTAACTCTGGAGTCTTTGGAGCTCTGCCTGCAGAGTACTCAGACCAAAAGTTGTAAGTGCCATAAAAGTTGATTGCAGAACCAGGCAGGTTAGAAAAGGCCATTAAGGCTTAGTGTCATGGTCTAGTTGATTGGATGAGGCTGGGTTATAGGTTGGACTGGATGAGATTGGAGGTCTCTTCCAACCTGGTTGATTCTATGATCATCAGGTCCAAGCTATCACCCAGCACCATCTAATCAATTAAACCACAGAATGGTTTAGGTTGGAAGGGACCTCAAAGATCATCCAGTTCCAGCCCTCTACCATAGGCAGAGACACCTCCCACTAGAACAGGTCACTTAAGGCCTCATCCAACCTGGCCTTGAACACCTCCAGGGAGGGAACATCTACAACCTCCCATGGCAACCTGTGTTAGTGTTTCACCACCCTCAGTGTAAAGAACTTCCTAACATCCAGTCTAAATCTCCCCTCTGTCAGTTTAAACCCATTCCTTCTCATCCTGTCATTACAGGACATTGTAAATAATCCCTCCCCAGCCTTCCTGTAGGCCCCCTTCAGATACTGGAAGGCTCCTACAAGGTCTCATGGAAGCCTTCTCTTCTCTAGGCTGAAGACTCCCAAACTCTCATAACCTGCTCTCATAGGAGAGGCACCAAGTGCCTCATCCAGTCTCACTTTAAACAGTTCCAGGGATGGTGACTCCACCACCTTCCCAGGCAACCCCTTCCAATCCCAATCACTCTGTGAAGAACTTCTTCCTAATATCCATCCTAAATCTCCCCTGTTGCAGCTTGAGATCTGTGTCCCCTTGTTCTGTCACTGGTTGCCTGGGAGAAGAGACCAACCCTCACCTGGCTACAACCTCCTGTAAGTTGCAGACAGTGATAAGGTCCTCTCTGAGCCTGCTCTTGTCCAGGTTCCTCATGTCTTCATCTGAATGTGCCTTGGGTTGTAGCCTTTCTGTAAAAAAAATGAAAAAGGTGATGGTGATGATGGTGAGCTCATGCTTTCTTCTACTGTGTGCTGAGTTTTCAAATGGACAGGCAATTCCCCTTGAAATCTGCAGCTGTAACTCAAAGGTAAAGCAACTCTCGGTCAGCCAGCACAGGGCCAGATGGGCTAATTCCCTCCAGGAAGAGCTCTGTGAAGTGTTTGTTCAGCACATAAACAGGATTCTCTTAGGATTCACAAGGGGACTGTGTATGGAGGACTTCTCAGGTGGTAACAAGGCCAGAAGTGATATGAATGTGTAATTGCCCTCTGAATAGGTTGTATTTTGGGTTTTTTAATAAGGTATTAATATCTGACTTCCCAGTGGGAAATTCTGCAAAGGGAGCTGTTAATTATCTCCATACTCAGGTGGGATCAAGGAGAAGGAGCTGGACCACTGTATGATACCTTCATGTTCAGTGCAAGCACTTCTTTCCTGGGCAACCAGAGTTGTCCTCAAGAAGAAGTGGGACACAGCATGTGGTTGATAATAGTGAAAGCACCCCCACCTTGCCCCCAACCCCAGTTAGTTCCCTTTGGTACTACTTAGAGGAATATGCAGAGGAGGAGGCAGGAAAACATTGACACAGCTCTTTACCAGACAGAAATGATTAAAAAATGAATCATGGTCTGTGTTGTGTTGAGCTATCACTGGTAGTTCCCCTAAGAAATAGGTTAATAAAGTTGTGGCCTAATTAAATCATAGATCTTGTTTGTCTTCTTGCCTGTCTGAGACTGACATCTTCCAGACTTAGCTTTGACACCAGCCCAGAGGCTCACATGCCTTGTGCAGGACACTGCAAGCAGGTGAGATGCTTTACACGTTGAGTCACTGAAGTATTCCCCCTTTGATCTGGGTGGGGACTTGTATCAGTTAGTTTATTGCTTACTAGTTTGGATTGCAGATTGTGCTTAGCATCAGGGTAACATCTGTATGATCTCTCCTGAGGCTTTGGTCTTTACTGCCTAACCTTGGTTCTCTCCAGTTATTTTGGCCATTGTGCAGTCTCCCTCTGCTGCCAAGTGTGGAGGCTTGAGCAAACAGCAGATAAAATATGTAACCTATGTGAGAGAACTCAACATACCATCCAGACACTGCTTCGCTTTGCTCTGCATGACTCATTCTTACAGCAAGGGGAAGATTATCCAAGGCTCAGTGCCAGCTGCTAGTTATTCCTAACTGTGCCTTCTCAGGGAAAGCAAGCAGGCTGCACTCCCTGTGCCTGCTACTGGGGGAATGTTGCTGCCCATCACTCATGACATTCAGCAAGGCCAAGTGTAAGGTCCTGCACCTGGGCCGGTGCAATCCCAAGGACAGCTCCAGGCTGGGTGGAGAATGACTGGGAGCAGCCCTTAGGAAAAGAACCTGGGGCTCCGGGGTGATGAAAAGCTCAATATGAGCCTGCAGTGTGAGTGCAGCCCAGACAGCAACTGTGTGCTGGGCTGCAGCAAGAGCAGTGTGGGCAGCAGGGCAAGGGAGGGGATTCTGCCCCTTTACTCTCCTCTCCTCAGACCCCACCTGGAGTCCTGTGTGCAGTTCTGGATCCCCCAGCACAGGAAGGACATGGAAGTGTTGGAGCGGGTCTGGAGGAGGCCATGAAGATGCTCAGAGGGCTGGACCAGCTCTGCTGTGAGGACAGGCTGAGAGAGTTGGGGCTCTGCAGCCTGGAGAAGAGAAGACTTCCAGGAGACCTTAGAGTAGCTTTCTAGTATCTGAAGGGGGCCTACAGGAAGGCTGGGGAGGGACTATTGACAAGGTCTGGCANGGTTGGAGGAGACCTTGAGTGACCTGTACTAGTGGGAGGTGTCCCTGCCTATGGCAGGGGGTTGGAACTGGATGATCCTTGAGGTCCCTTCCAACCTGAACTATTCTATGATTCTCTGATCCCGGGTTTGACACTGGCAGAGGCTGGAGCTGGCTGCCAGTATTGCTGTGTGGCATTTCATCTGCAGAAAGCAAAGTGATTCCTCAGTGCTGGCACTGAGTGAGGCTGCTTTGCAAAGCAAGAGCTGGTGCAGTGTTCTCTGCCGTGCTATATTACGCAGTGTTGACGTGCAACAGGGGATACATATCCAATACTTCAGCCTCAGCTTTTACTATTGATGGCTTCACTAGGGTTAAGATACAGACTGGAGTGTTCTGTGTGCCCCTGTTGAGTATATATTCATCATAAAGTAACTCTGACCTTTTGAGACTTTACTTTCTTCTTCAGTTTGTAAGCATATTGTGTGCTTGCTTTCATCCTGGCTGAGGCTTTTATTTTGAGTTAAGCCCACTGGTGATTGTCAGTGAAGGATGTAGAGAGCTGTGGCTATTAAACTGAAGAAGTCACTGATACGATTATAATAGCCTCAGCAAACAGCTGTGACATTTACTCCTCAGAGCTGGTTGTTTTGATTCTCATTCTTGCCTAAAGAAGGGCTAATGAGAACATTTTGGAGGAACTTCTCTAACTTTTCCCTGCTTTCTTTTGTAAGAGTAGGAGGTTTTGTTAGGATTTATAAATAAGTTGGTTTGTGGGTTTGGTTTTTTTCTATCTCCAAGTTGAGATTTTTTTCTACTAACATCCAGCCTGAACCTGCCCTGGCACAGTTTGAGGCTGTGTCCTTTTGTTCTGTCCCTGAGTGACTGGCAGCAGAACCCAACCCCACCTGGCTACAAATATCCCTTCAGGTAGTTGTAAAGAGAGCAATGAGCTCTGCCCTGAGCCTCCTCTTCTGCAGGCTGCACACCCCCAGCTCCCTCAGCCTCTCCTCACAGGGCTGTGCTCCAGGCCCCTCACCAGCCTTGCTGCCCTTCTCTGGACACCTTCCAGCACCTCAACATCTCTCTTGAATTGAGGTGCCCAGAACTGGACACAGCACTCAAGCTGTGGCCTGAGCAGTGCTGAGCACAGGGGCACAAGAACCTCTCTGCTCCTGCTGGCCACACTGCTCCTGAGCCAGGCCAGGATGCNTTTAAAACTCATGGTGTTGGACTGCAACCATCTGCCCAGCCTCTCCAGGTCCCTCTGCAGATCCCTCCTGCCCTCTAACAGATCCACACATTGCTCCCAGTTTGATGTCACCTGCAAACTTACTGATGCTGGACTCAATTTTATCGCTTGGATGACAAACTTCTCAGTGCCTATTGAGGTGCTTGTAGATGCTACATCTTAACTCTAAATTTGGAATCTGCTGTGATTGTCAATAGCAAATAATTCTTTTTTTTTTTTTTTAACCTTAGTGATAATTGAGTTTCAATGATTTAATTCAGATGGTTTGCAAACTGTCATCTAAGTTTTAATGCAAGTGAGTCAGTTCTGTTTTTTTCACTGCTAAGGTGAAACACAATTGCCTTGTAGCTTGAAGATGTGGGGCTTCCTTGGGTTTTTTGTGAGTGTTCAGCCTAAACAGAAATGCTCTTTGGATTTAAAGACAATTAAGGAATGGGAAAACTCATGTAGTTATTTTAATGAGTACAAATAGTTCCCAAAGGGTGCAGATAGTAGAGTATTGACTCAAAATATTTCTGTAGTGTTCTCCAATATTGCAAACCAGCTGCACCTTCCCTTCCCTCATACCTGTCCCTTGCGTCACAACTCAGATGAGGTCTTAGCCTGCAGTGTGGACTACAGCCATGTCTCCAATATCCTGCAGAGAGGATGCTGTAATATAGGTGAAGGATGCCAATATGAGGGAAGGGGCAGTACTTCCATTTATTAAGAGCATGACAAGAAGAAATAAAATTGCTTTAGAAATGAAATATGATCCTTTCAAAATCTTATGCCAGAAGAGAAAGTGAGTGTTTCTCTGGGCTGGAGAAGTAGGACTTGTAACAACTCTCAATTGAGTGGATTAAGGAGAATAATGAACATCTCTCCTCTCATATTGTTCTGCTGCCTTGCTCTCCAGCCTCTTGCAGACCCTCACTCTGGATGGCTATTATATATTTCATTGATAGAAGACTGTATGAATTTGTCCCCTAGGTAAACACATTTCTATTTTAGAGGGTGCTGAAATTGTTCCAAGGTACAAGTAAATGATCAAAATGTACTATCAGCTCCAGGTGTAATTTTTGGCTTATTGATTTTTATCTGTGGCTAGCTATAGTACATTTAAAACCAGACAAGTGAGGCAATGGAAAAAAGAGGAATATCCTACAGTGGCATGGGCTGGCCAGATGATGCAACAATTTTCTGCTGTACATCCTGCTGGTGTTCAAGTTTAAAAGAGAGTTCAGGGTTTATGTATAGAATCAGAGAATTATAGAATGATAAGGTTGGAAGGGACCTCAAATATCTTCCAGTTCCAACCCCCTGCCATAGGCAGAGACACCTCCCACTGGTACACTAACTTGAATAAGGAAAAGTTGCTGCAAAGGCATTTTAGTTTTTGAACTGAGAACTCAAAGTACCAGACCTGCTCTCAGAGCTTGGCTGGTGGTGACCCTCACTGGCAGTGTGTTGCAGTACTGTTGTAGTTCCTCCATAGTTAATCAACGATCACGTTGGGTGACTCTGTGCTCCACAACCTCCCTGGAGGTGTTCAAGGCCAGGTTGGATGAGACCTTGAGTAACCAGTACTAGTGTGAGGTGTTCCCTGCCTATGGCAGGAGGTTGGAACTAGAAGATCTTTGAGGTCCCTTCCAACCTAAACCATTCTGTGATTCTATGAAACGTGTAACTAGTTCACTATTAACTATACAGAGGAGAAAGTTCTTAACAGTGAAGGTGATGGAGCACTGGAACAGGCTGCCTGGAGAGGTTGTGGAGTCTCCTTTTCTGGAGGCTTTCAAAACCCACCTACATGCATTTCTGTGTGAACCCCATCCCCCTCCCAGGTGATCCTGTTTGGACTTGATAATCTGTTGAGGTCTCTTCCAACCTCTAAGGTTTAGAGAAGCAAAGTTTGAGCATTTAAAGTGTAGCAAGGACTTTAGATCATTTAATGGAGCTTTCTAGCCTCGGAGGTTTTTAATGATCTTTTTTGCTTTGTTGCTGTGATGGAAGGGAGGTGCTCTTGAATTTCCTCTAAATAGAATTGTCTAATCATCCTTAGGAAAATTAGAAATATATGGCAGATTAACAAACCAGCCACTCATCTGGTGGGTTAGATGTACTCAGATGATCTTAACAAGCCGTGTCGTCTTTTAACGCAGGCGAAGGATCAAATTATCTGCTGAAAGACTGACATTATGGAAATGTAACATTTGCTGGACCTTCTAAACCCTGTGATTAAATTACTGACTAAATTATTCTGCAATATGAATGTCTCTACAAGTTGGGGGGAGGGGGGAGAAGGGAAGCTGGAGAAGAAATGGCCGTGACATCATCTGGGTTTGTGGCATTTCCATAACGAGGGTTTGAAACGAACAGGTTGCTGTAGGTGTAACTCCAAATATTAATGAAATAAGGAAGTAGAGGATGTGACAGGAGGAAAACTCACTCTGCAAGGAGGCAAATTGCTCCCAGGGTTTTGGTAAGGCACTGTTGGTGATAGAAGTGTGGCTCAATTAAGGGGAGGGGGAGAATTTAATCCAGAAAGCGCAACTTGTCACCAGAGAGACACTTGTACCTTCCTCTGTGGCTACATAGGTCGTCAGTGGCAGGTAATTTGCTATCACTTAGGACTTTGAGAGAGACACATCTGTAAAACAGCAAAAAAATAATGATGACAGAGCTCCCTGGAGTCTTGTGTGCAGTTCTGGAGCCCTCAGCACAGGAAGGACATGGAAGTGTTGGACACGGTCCAGAGGAGACCATGAAGATGCTCAGAGTGCTGCAGCAGCTCTGCTGTGAGGACAGGCTGAGAGAGTTTGGGCTCTGCAGCCTGGAGAAGAGAAGGCTTCCAGGGCACCTTGGAGTAGCCTTCCAGTATCTGAATGGGGCTTACAGGAAGGCTGGGGAGGGACTATTGACAAGGTCTTGCAATGACAGGACAAGGGGCAATGGGTTTGAACTGGCAGAGGGGAGATTTAGACTGGATGTTAGGAGGAAGTTGTTTGCAGTGAGGGTGGTGAGACACTGGTACAGGTTGCTCAGGGAGGTTGTGGCTGCTCCCTGCCTGGAGGTGTTCAAGGCCAGGTTGGAGGAGACCTTGAGTGACCTGTACTAGTGGGAGGTGTCCCTGCCTATGTCAGGGGGTTGGAACTGGATGGTCCTTGAGGTCCCTTCCAACCTTACCATTCTATCATTCTGCAATTCTGTGACATCAAGTCCAACCTCTCCTGCTACAGCATAGTCTTTGTCTTCTCCAGACTAAACAGACCCAGGTCTCTCAGCCTTTCCTCACACGAGAGATATCTCCATGCGCAACACTCAGGTTGGAACTGGATGATCTTTGAGGTCCCTTCCAACATTACCATTCTATGATTTTATGAACTCCCTTTGCCTCTGGTATTGCAAACAATTCTCTCCCTGAAAGGCTGCCTAGGAATTGGTCCCTGTAAATTGGTATCTCCTGATGCAGAAGAGCTGATCAGTTAACTTGTGCTGTATCATTAACTCATGTAAATGAGCTTGCTCTGATTTCATTCAGAAAAATTAAAATCTAGCAGAACAAATGCACTTCAAATGGGGGGAATGGAATGTTTTGTTAATTGGCTACTTAGGAAGTTACAACAGCAGCAGCAGAGAAGCAGAGCTAGGCAAAGAGTCATTACCTGATACCTCTGCAAGGTGAAATGACAGACTGAGAGTCCTTTCTCAATTACCTAGCATGGGAGTCCACGGTGCTGGAGAGTTAATGTTCCCCTGAAAATCCATAAGTCTGGAGTTTTAGCTCCTGTAGTATCTCCATGAAGCCCCAGGTGGAAATTGAGCACAGATGGAAAGTAGCAGAGCTGAGATGCTCCAAGACATTACTTGATTTCCACCTTCACTAAAAAGTTTCAAGATTTTTGTTGCACAGGAAGGACATGGAAATGTTGGAGCAGGGCCAGAGGAGGCCACCAAGATGCTCAGAGGGCTGCAGCAGCTCTGCTATGAGGACAGGCTGAGAGAGTTGGGGCTCTGCAGCCTGGAGAAGAGAAGGCTTCCAGGGCACCTTGGAGTAGCCTTCCAGTATCTGAATGGGGCTTACAGGAAGGCTGGGGAGGGACTATTGACAAGGTCTTGCAATGACAGGACAAGGGGCAATGGGTTTGAACTGGCAGAGGGGAGATTTAGACTGGATGTTAGGAGGAAGTTGTTTGCAGTGAGGGTGGTGAGACACTGGCACAGGTTGCCCAGGGAGGTTGTGGCTGCTCCCTCCCTGGATGTGTTCAAGGCCAG
>VWZE01019728.1:0-19774 GCA_013396675.1 Eubucco bourcierii
TTTGAGGTCTCTCCCAACCTTGGTGATACTGTGATGCAACAACCTGAAAGGACCTTGTGGTGATGCTTATCTCTTCTCAGAGGTCATTAGCTATAGAAGAAGTAAAGTAGTGGAGTCTTTAGAGCAGTGTGTTTTAATTGGAAAGCTGTCTTACTCAAATGCACCTGGAAGTTCTAATCAACAAGCAACTGATTATGAGCCAGCAGTGTGCCCAGGTGACCAAAAAATCTAATGGCATCCTGGCTGGGATTAGAACTGCTGTGTCCATCAGGAGTAAAGAGGGGATTGTCCCCTTGGACTCTGCTCTGGTGAGGCCATACCTTGAGTGCAGTGTTGAGTTTTGGGCACCTCAATACAAGAGGGATGTAGAGGTGCCGGAGCCAGTGCAGAGGTGGGCAAGGAAGCTGTGAAGAGCCTGAAGAACGAATCTGATGAGGAGAGACTGAAGGAGATGATTAGTTTGAAAAAGAGGAGGCTGAGGGGAGACCTCACCCTCTACAGCTCCCTGAAGGGAGGTTGTGGAGAGCTTGGCGCTGCTGTCTTGTGATAGGTAATTAGTGATAGAACAAGAGGGAATGGCCTCAGGCTGCAGCTGGGGAGATATAGACTGGACATTTTTCCTAATGTTTTCCCAGCAAGAGTGGTCAGGCATTGGAATGTGCTGCCCAGGGAGGTGGTAGAGT
Source organism: Eubucco bourcierii (assembly GCA_013396675.1). NCBI lineage: Eukaryota > Metazoa > Chordata > Aves > Piciformes > Ramphastidae > Eubucco > Eubucco bourcierii. The sequence continues at coordinate 684 of VWZE01019728.1, forward strand.
CACCAGCCCTGCATGCATTTAGAAGTTGTTTGGTATGTGGTGTTTGGGGATATGGTTTAGGGTGAACCTTGTAGTGTGTGATTATTGGTTGGGCTTGTTGATCCTGAGGGGCTTTGGCAACCTGTGATTCATCTTTACCGAAGTTGTGCAAGTTTTGTTTGCTTATTAACCACCACTGAAGTAGCAGGGCATATTTTGTGATGAATTTACACCCCTTTGAAAAGGCAGATCTGGAGAACTCAATAACATCCAACCACCTGTAATCTCACAACACAAAGTGAGTGCTTTCCGGTTATAAGAGAATGATAAACTAGGATATCACTCTGAATTTTCTCCAAAGAAGTTCTATTCATCTTCTTTCCTTGATAAGATTATTGTGCTTTTGTAGGGTGTTCTTTGTCTTCTTTGTGTATTGGCAAGCCTGTGTTTGTCCTCCAGCGCTGTGAAGCTCTGTTCCCACTGCAGCTTGTTCTGCCAGAAACCTAAATCTGAGTCGTGACTTCCTTAGACTCTGTTGATGAGGGGCAGTTAGATGTGTGTATAGATAGATAGATAGACAGACATATATAGAGATAGATAGATAAATTTTTTTACTTTCTTAGACACTGTCAGTGAGGGGAAGTTTGAGATATATATATTGGACGAGGGCATTGAGTCAGTCACCAGCAAATTTGCAGCTGACACCAAGCTGGGGGCTGATGTTGCTGGGTTGGAGGGCAGAAGTGCTCTGCAGCGGGACCTCGACCGCCTGCACAGATGGGCAGAGTCCAAGGGGATGGAGCTCAACAAATCCCAGTGCTGTGTGCTGCACTTTGGCCACAACAACAACCCCACGCAGAGCTACAGGCTGGGCTCAGAGTGGCTGGAGAGCAGCCAAACAGAAAGGGATCTGGAGGTGCTGATTGACACCTGCCTGAACATGAGCCAGCAGTGTGCCCAGGTGGCCAAGAAGGCCAATGGCATCCTGGCCTGCATCAGGAAGAGTGTGGCCAGCAGGAGCAGGGAGGTCATTCTCCCCCTGGACTCTGCACTGCTTAGGCCACACCTTGAGTCCTGTGNCCACACCTTGAGTCCTGTGTCCAGTTCTGGACCCCTCAATTCAAGAGAGATGTTGAGGTGCTGGAATGTGTCCAGAGAAGGGCACCAAGGCTGGTGAGGGGCCTGGAGCACAGCCCTGTGAGGAGAGGCTGAGGGAGCTGGGGGTGTGCAGCCTGCAGAAGAGGAGGCTCAGGGCAGACCTCATTGCTCCCTGCAGCTACCTGAAAGGAGGCTGCAGCCGGGTGGGGTTGGGCTCTTCTGCCAGGCAACCAGCACCAGAACAAGGGGACACAGTCTCAAGCTGTGCCAGGGGAGGTCTGGGCTGGATGTTAGGAGGAAGTTCTTGCCAGAGAGAGTGATTGGCATTGGAATGGGCTGCCCAGGAAGGTAGAGGAGTCACAGTCCCTGGAGATGTTCAAGCAAAGCCTGGATGGGGCACTCAGTGTCATGCTCTGGTTGATTGGCTAGGACTGAGTGCTAGATTGGGCTGGATGAACTTGGAGGTCTCTTCCAACCTGGTTGATTCTAATTTTTACCTATTTAGGTGGCTTAGTACACTAAAAAAAATAAACCAGTGAGTTAAGTCAGGATCAGCTCTGTCTGACTCCATTGATTTCAATCCTGCATATATTAGAAAAATAGCATGAAATATGTCTGTTTTAATCAAAACCACTAATAGAGTTTTCAAGGAGTATTTAAGATAATATTCAGAGTTATCTCACATTGTAAGTGGGAGAGACATTCCGTGCCTCTGAGGAATTCTGATGGTGATAGAAATGCCTCAGAGGAAAGACACAGATTTGACCTTATAAAAACCCAAACACAAATAGAATTTACGTGTGAAGTGTGTGTACCTTACTCCTCTTTCTTCTGTAAGCACACAGGGTTGACCCTGGCATGAAATCAGAACAGATTTAGATTGGGTATTAGGAGCAAGTTCTTTACAGTGAGGGTGGTTGAGCACTGGAACAGGTTGCCCAAAGAGATTGTGGCTGCTTCCTCCCTGGAGGTGTTCAAGACCAGGTTGGAGGAGACCTTGAGTGAGCTGTACTAGTGGGAGGTGTCCCTGCCTATGGCAGGGGGTTGGAACTAGATAATCCTTGAGGTCACTTCCAACCTTACTATTCTGTGATGAAAAACCTCTTCCTAATATCTAATCTCAATCTCCCCTCCTGGCCCGCCATGCCTGGAGAGGCTCAACAGGGCTCTGAGCAGCCTGATGTAGTTGAGGATATCCCTGCTCAGCGCAGGACAGGGGGTTGGACTGGATGACCTTTAGAGGACCCTTCCACCCTGAGTGATTCTAGGATCAGCATTGATTATTTTTTTTTCCCCATTAGGAGCTTCCACCCTTTCTTTGCCATCTTCAAGCAAGCTGATAGCAGTAGACCTGCAGGCATAGATCCATATGGAGGAAGGTATCAAGGTCAAAACGCTTCAATCACTTCTCCACAGTGCTCATTTTGTGGTGACAGTCATGCTGCCCCACCAATTTGCAAGTTCAGGTCGAGGCAACAGCCTGCCAGTTACTCTGTCAAAGGTGAGCTAATGTGATACTCTGGAAAGAGAGGGTAACCTGCAGAGGAGATCTAATTAGAACTGCAGCTTCTTTGACTAATCTTTGAGTAGCAGTGGTAAGAACTGACATTTTGAGCAGAATTCTGTTTTTCTTTCTGCCCACAAGCATCAAGGAGTACATTTCTTTACTTACTGCATATAAAATCACATCCTCTTCATTGTCTGGAACCACCAAAGAGAATGCACCTAGCTTGTGTGCCTCATCCAGGGACTCCAGGCACTCTTTTTGTCATCAGAGTAATCAGCTGAAAGCCCTTTCTGTTTCCTCTTTTGTAGGATGTGTGCTGGTTTGAGGCTAATTGGAATATTGTAATGAAAAAATTATAGGCTGTGAAAAGCAAACACTGCTGATGTCTGCTTCACTCGTAGGTTTGTTGAGATGTATAAGAACAAAGACACAAACATAGATAAGGAGGGGGAGAGAGTCTCAGTCTCTCTAGCTGGTGTGTGCCTTCAAACCTCTCTGCTAACCTAACTAACCATTCTGCTTCTTAACCCCCTTGCCCAGTCTCCAAACTCACCTTGCACAGAAGCCACCCCTGGGGTAAGGTAGAGGGATGGGAAGAAGGTGGAAGGGTGGTTGGGAGCCCCTCCTGGGTATTGTGTTTCTGTATTGCCTTTAACTTTTCTATCTCTGTAACTATTCCTGTCTGTTGTGTATATCTCTGCTTGTACATTGTGCTAAGCTGTAAACAGAGCTTCAGTCTTTAACTTCCAGCCAACTGAGTCTAGTCTGGGTGATCTTTCATAGTGTGTGGGGGGGTGGGTAGCTCCCAAACCATCACAACATGACAGAGTCTCGGGCAATTACCTAAATAGTTCACACAGTCACAATTGAAATCTCAAACCTTTTGGGTTAAAACAAATATTTTCTTTTTTTTTTTTTGCTTTCAGCCCTTTGAATGACTGAGAGAGAATAAATACCATGTTACAGGATCCCAGGGTGTTAGGCGTTGGAAGGGATCTTTGGAGATCTTTCTGCAGCTCCAGAAAATCCAGCACAGGTCACACAGGAACACATCCAGACAGGACTGGAAAGGCTCCTGAGAAGGAAACCTCTCTGGGCAGCCTGTGCCAGGGCTCTGGGATCCTTACAGCAAAGAAGTTGTTGCTCATGTTGAAGTGGAGCTTGCTGTGCTGTAGTTTCCATCCGTTGCCCCTTGTCCTATGCCAGAGCACAAGTGAGAAGAGGCTGTCCCTGTCCCTTCCTTCCTTCCCCCAGCCTTCAGATATTGATAGACATTGATTAGATCCCCTCTGAGTGTTCTCCTCTCCAGGTTGAACAGACCCAAGGCTCTCAGCTTCCCCTCAACAGGCAGTGTTGCAGTCCCTTCAGGCCCTCACTTGGACTCTCTCCAGCAGATCCCTGTCCCTTTTGAACTGAGGAGCCCAGAACTGGATGCAGCATTGCAGGTAGGGCCTGATTAGGGTAAAGTAAAGGGGGAGAAAAACTTCCCTGGATCTGCTAGCCACACTTTTGTTAATGCCCCCCAGGATCCCATAGTTTAAACTGCAAACAAGTCATAAAATGCAGGGGTGGAGGGGGGGAGGAAATAAATTCTGGTATAAATACTCCTGCAATTCCAGAGAGGCCTTTTTATTTCACCTGTTGTCTCTATTGGCTGAATATAATTTCCTACTACAGAATAACTGGTGTTTTTTTTTCTTCTTTATTTTCTTTTTCATTCTTTTTTTTCCCCCCTTCCATAACATTTGTAACAATAAATTGCTGTTTTGCTGAAGTCAGAAGGGAGGAGTTTAGACAGTAAATATTTGTAAAGTGTTTCTGTTGCTCTGCTAGTTAAAATGTGTGCTGCTTCAGATTAAAATAAACTACGCTCTGCACTGGGAAAAGCTATTTAAAGAACACTCTGGGTTTGCTTTTTTTTTTCGTTTGATACCAAGAGTGTGGAAGTAGGTGAAGAATGATCAAGAATAATTAGTGATGAATATTTAATCTGTGAAGGAGTTCTCGGTGTAAAAATAAGATGACAGAGGCAGAAATGGATGAAAATAGCATTGGGCATTAGGAAAAGAGGGGAAAACCCACTCAAAACAACCTCCCTTGTGAATTTTCTTTTTTTTTTTTCAATTGTGGAAATCAAGTGGGGGTGATGCTATAAGTTAGCAAATTATACCCTGCACAGAATCAGGTTCTGCATTTCACCATTTTCTTAATAATTGTTTCATCTGTTGGTCACTGCACAACATAAAGATAAATATAGGAAAAAAATATATAATCCAACAAAGAGGAGTGGTAATTAATTCTCCAAATATAACTCCATCTCTTTTTATAGTATGACTTTGCCTTCCTTTTCCTGCTGGTCCACTGGATGGCTCTCTGATCACTTACATACTGTACCCAGGCATTTCTCTCTAGTGTGGTCGTTTGCTTAACATATCCTACCTTTGCTTCTCAGCCTTGAAGGCAAACAGGGCTGATTGCAGCAGCAGAGACAATTATTGAGTGAACAGTTCTGTACCAAGAGAAACGGCATAGAGAAGGGCATAGCCAGAGTGGCTTTGTCAGGCTGTTGGGCAGCTCTTGTTTCCTGTCATCTTGAAATTGTGGAGTCATGGAATCAGCTGTGTTGGAAGGGACCTTCAAAGGTCGTCTACTCAACTGCCCTGCAGTGAGCAGGGAGATCCTCAATGAGATGAGGCCACCCAGAGCTCCAGTGAGCCTCACCTAGAGTATCTCCAGGTGATTGGGGTCTCAACCACTTCTCTCAGCTGCTTGTTCCAATGCTCAACCACCCTCGTTGTAAAGAGCTTGTTCCTCATGTCTGATGTAAATCTGCTTTTCTTCAATTTCAAACCATTATCACTTATTATGTCCCTACAGATCCTCTGAAACCTTTTTGCAGGCTCCCTTCAGGTACTGGTAGACTGCTGTTAGGTCTCCCCAGGGCTACAATTTCCTCTCAGGTAGTTGTAGACAGCAGTGAGGTCTGCCCTAAGCCTCTTCTCCAGGCTGAACACCCCCAGCTCCCTCAACCTGTCCTCATTGTAGAACTACTCCAACTTCTGATCATTTTTATGGTCCTCCTTTGGACCTGCTCCATGTTCTTCCTGTATTGAGGGCTCCAGAGCTGGATGTAGCACTCCAGGTGATGTGTCATCAGAGCAGAGTGGCAGAATCCCCTCTCTCCATCTCTGGCCACACTGCTTTTGATGCAGCCCAGGCTACCATTGCTCTTCTGTGCTGCAGCTCACACTGTCTGCTCATGTTCAGTTGGGAGTGTGGATTGTTACAGCCCAACTGCCTTTGCAGAGCTGCTCAAACAGGTAGCAGGAGAGGGTAGCAGGTTTATATGGTGCAACACAATTCAGGGTAGGTTTGATTTATGTTTGTCTCTGGGTTAATGGGTGAGAATGACACTAATCACATTTTCAAGAAGGGTTTTCTGCTAGGGTGTGAGTCCAGAGGTGGGCCAGTGAGTCCAAAAGAGGGCCATGAAGGTGATCAGAGGGCTGGAGAATCTCTGCTATGAGGAGAGGCTACAAGAGTTGGGGCTCTGAAGCCTGGAGAAGAGAAGGCTTCCAGGAGAGTTTAGAGTAGCCTTCCAGTATCTGAAGGCTGAGGAGGGACTATTGACAAGGTCTTGCAATGACAGGACAAGGGACAATGGGTTTGAACTGGCAGAGGGGAGACTGAAAGAACTTCCTCCTAACATCCACTTTCTAGTGAGGCTGGTGAGACACTGGCACAGGTTGCCCAGGGAGGTTGTGGAGCACAGAATCACCCAATGTGATCAAAGATCACATTGGGTGATTCTGTGCTCCACAACCTCCCCGGAGGTGTTGAAGGCCAGGTTGGAGGAGGCCCTGAGTGACCTGTACTAGTGGGAGGTGTCCTTGCCTATGGCAGGGGGTTGGAACTGGATGAGCTTTGAGGTCCTTTCCAACTTTAAACCATTCTATGATTCTATTTTGTGTCCCAGCAACCCAGAACAATTTTGCTATTGAAGATAAAAGCATCCTACACTTCTTGAGAGGATGTTTCAGTGCTGTTCATGTCAACATTAAACAGCTTGCTTGGTGTTTGCAAGCTTGACCTCATGACCTGCATATATATGCACATACATCTATGAACTAATAGACCCAGTGTCAGATGGAGCACAGTGTCCACCAGGTGATGATTCACAGCTCTGGTAGGAAATGTTAATAACAGAGAAATGCCTTCTCAGACATGGCTCTCATTTCTCTATCCTCACTGTCTGTGCTCTTGGGGTTTTCTCTTTAAAGAGAAGTGGCAAAACAAACAGATGCAGCCTAGCCTGCACCCTGCAAAAGATGCCTGTTACACCTTAAAAATACATCTAGAGGGGAAGGAAATCCAAAAGGCCAATGATGCTGTAGTTGGTTAAAACTGGGGAAAGAGAGAGCTTTTTATAGCTGTCTCTTCTGTAAATCACAGACTTCCTCTCCTTGGGAGACTGCCAGTGTAAAACCCAAGAATTTCTTGGCATTGCTCAGATCAGAGGAGACCCAGTTTGTATTCCCAGAACTGTGCAGAGCAGAGCTGGGAAGTGTTTAATTTTTGCACCAAGGCAGAATAAGCCTCCTAAAAAAAAAATTAAAAAATTTCAAAAGCATGTACATTCATAAACTAGTATAGCAAAATGTAGTGGAACTACCATAAATTCATAGAATGGTAAGGTTGGAAGGGACCTCAAGGATCATCCAGTTCCAACCCCCTACCATAGGCAGGGACACCTCCCACTAGAACAGCTCACTCAAGGTCTCCTTCAACCTGGCCTTGAACACCTCCAAGGAGGGAGCAACCACAACCTCATCTGGGCAACCTGTGCCAGTGTCTCACCACCCTCACTGCAAACAACTTCCTCCTAACATCCAGTTTCAATCTCCCCTCTGCCAGTTCAAACCCATTGCCCCTTGTCCTGGCATTGCAAGACCTTGTCAATAGTCCCTCCCCAGCCTTCCTGTAGCCTCCTTCAGATACTGGAAGGCTACTCTAAGGTCTCCTGGAAACCTTCTATGCGGCTAAATTTTGTCAGAGGGAGCTGATAGTTTAGTGCAGGCTCTTTTAGAAGAACTCTTGGGGCATAACAAATCATAGAATCAGAGAATGGTGAGGTTGGAAGGGACATCAAAGATCATCTAGTTTGGTTTTACTTCTTTGAAGGAATTGAGCTGTGTATGAACTGTGTTTACAAGGTCAGAGAGCACGTGGGTTGATGAAAAGCTCAACATGAGCCTGTAGTGTGAGTGCACCCCAGACAGCAACTGTGTGCTGGGCTGCAGCAAGAGCAGTGTGGCCAGCAGGGCAAGGGAGGGGATTGTGCCTGCTCTGCTCTCCTCTCACCCCACCTTGAATCCTTTGTGTAGTTCTGGAGCTCTCAGCACAGGAAGGACATGGAAGTGTTGGAGTGGGTCCAGAGGAGGCCACAAAGATGCTGAGAGGGCTGCAGCAGCTCTGCTGTGAAGACAGGCTGAGAGAGTTGGGGCTCTGCAGCCTGGAGAAGAGAAGGCTTCCAGGAGACCTTAGAGTAGCCTTCCAGTATCTGAAGGGGGCTCCAGGAAGGCTGGGGAGGGACTATTGACAAGGTCTTGCAATGACAGGACAAGGGGCAATGGGTTTGAACTGGCAGAGGGGAGATTTAGACTGGATGTTAGGAAGAAGTTGTTTGCAGGGAGGGTGGTGAGACACTGGCACAGGTTGCCCAGGGAGGTTGTGGAGCACAGAGTCACCCAATGTGATCAAAGATGATTCTGTGCTCCACAACCTCCTTGGAGGTGTTCAAGGCCGGGTTGGAGGAGGCCCTGAGTGAGCTGTACTGGTGGGAGGTGTCCCTGCCTATGGCAGGGAGTTGGAACTGGATATCTTTGAAGTCCTTTCCAACCTTACTATTCTGTGAAGGCTACCCCAGTCACCTCTATCACCTCTCTAAGATCAGGGGTTTGGCTCTGTTTTGGATCATTCCCTTTCAGGAATTGTCTAGGGGATAAAGTGCTCAGGGACTACTCCCTACAAGCCATGTGGCTATGGTGTCAGCAGGTTTGTTTTCTCTCAGCACTGACTCAGCAGGCTTTGTGCCTCAAGCACTCCCATATCAGTCGACTGATATGAGGTGCCTTTTAACTGTGCCTTTTTTCTGTTTGTAATTCTTCTCTGGATGCTTTCCTGTAGAAAACCTTTTACCTGTTAGACTGAGGGGCAGCAAATTTATAGTGTTCATCTACTGTCACAGTGAAGGAAGCTGGATTAGAGGAACCCTGAAGCTGCCATGCAGTAGATGGATTATTTAATAATTGAATGCAGTCAAGAAATATAAGTTTTTTGAGAAGTCTTTAGTAGTTTTTTTGGGTTTTTTTTAAATTTTCCTAAATGCTAAACAACCTGGAAATAGTTCCATGGTCTTATATGATAGAATTTCTTCTAATGAACAAGACCATGTTCTCCCCTTGCCTCAGCAAAACCCACTTCATGATTCAGTTAGGTTCTTAGCACCACAATTTGCTGCCAAAAAAAAAAAAAAAGTCCCAGAAGTCAGCAATATTTTAGAAGCTATTTTTAAAACCATAGAACAAAAGCAAGCCCCAGCAGGAATTCAGGTTAGGGCTATACACAAATAATACTTCTGACTGCGTGAATGGAGTTATCCTAATACTTTGGACTGAATCTTTCCTTGTTTGAGTTAAATGGCTTTAGCTCAGCTTCTTAAATGCCATAATTCATTGTTTGGTAGCTGTTGGAGCAAAGCTGTTGATATGTGAGTGACCAGGTAATTTGTCCTAAGTCCACTTACTGCTTGCATTTTTCTTTTCCCCACTGTTATGGGTTTTAAAGAACTGACAGAATGAAGCTCTCAAATGAATTGGGCAGAAACCAGAATTATATTTGAAGAGAGAGATGCAGAAAGAAATTACAAAGCAGATGCAACATCCATAGCAACCCCCTTGAGTTTTCCCCAGACCCAAAACTAATTCTATAATCCCCAGTGCTCCAATCTTCCCTCCCCAATGCCTTTGCCATCTACAGGACAATCCTCTGGAGGCTCCAAAACAGGTCTGCACCTTACATCTTTGTCCCAACAAAGCAGCTCCAACCAGACATAGGGCTGGAGGGGGGAGGAAAGGAGAACGAGCTGCCCTTGCCTTGAGTTTATAAAGAGATAGCAGAATTATGGGATGGAATAACAAATTTCCATCCCTAGAGGATTTTTAACCCTGTAGTTCCCAACCCGGGACACTCACAGAGACAAACATGTCTTCTCTGCACTCTGCAGAGGCTAATCAGTTTTCTGAGACAGAAGGCCAAGGAATCATAAAATGGCTTGAGTGGGAAGGGACCTTAAAGATCATTTAGTTCCAACACCCTCACCAGGGGCAGGGGCAGCTCCCACTAGAGCACGTTTCTCAAAAACTCATTCAGACTGGTCTTAGAATCATAGAATGGTAAGGTTGGAAGTGACCTCAAAAATCATCCAGTTCCACCCCCCTGCCATAGGCAGGGACACTTCCCACTAGTAGAGGTTGCTCAAGGCCTCGTCCAAGCTGGCCTTGAACACCTCCAGGGAGGGAACAGCCACAACCTCCATGGGCAACCTGTGCCAGTGTCTCACCAACCTCACCGCAAAGAACTTTCTCCTATCATCCACTTTCAGTCTCCCCTCTGCCAGTTCAAACCCATTGCCCCTTGTCTTGGTGTTACAAGACCTTGTCAATAGTCCCTCCACAGCCTTCCTGTAGCCCCCTTCAGATACTGGAAGACTGCTCTCAGGTCTCCTGGAACCCTTCTCTTCTCCAGGCTGCAGAGCCCCAACTCTCTCAGCCTGTCCTCACAGCAGAGCTGCTGCAGCCCTCTGAGCATCCTCGTGGCCTCCTCTGGACCCACTCCAACACTTCCATGTCCTGCCTATTCTGAGTACTCCAGAACTGCACACAGGACTCCAGGTAAGGAGTGTGAGGAGAGCAGAGCAAAGAGACACAATCCCCTCCCTTGCCCTGCTGCCCACACTGCTCTTGCTGCAACCCAACACACAGTTGTTGTCTGGGCTGCACTCACACTGCAGGCTCATATTGAGCTTTTCATCACTCCAGACCCCCAGGTCCTCCAACACTTTCAGGGACAAGGCAGGCACAATTTCTCTGCACAACCTGTTCCAGTATGTCACCAGCCTCATAGTAAAAAACTTCTTCCTAATGCCTAATCTAAATGTACTCTGCTCACGTTTAAAACCATTGCACCTTGTCCTATCACCACAGACCCTTATAAGCAGTCACAGAATCGCAGAAAGTTAGAGGTTGTAAGAGACCTCTAGAGATCATCCAGTCCAACTCCCCTGTCAAGGCAGGATCACCCATGGTAGTCCATGCAGGAAGGCATCCAGGCAGGTTTTGAAAGCCTCTGAGCAAGGAGACTTCATAACCCCTCTGGACAGCCTGTACCAGTGCTCTGTCGCACTCACTGTAAAGATGTTTCTCCTCACGTTGAGGTGAAACCTTCTCTGTTCAAGTGTGTAGCTGTTGCTCCTTGTCTTGGTTCCAGGTAAACCTTTGGAAGGCAGTTTCCAGGCAGTTGAGGATATAAAGGAGCGCAGGCACAGTGGCAGGATATTTTGTGCTTCCTACTCGTCTCTTTTTATCAATATAGCCTGTGATTAATGGGCCTTTGGACACAGAATAGCCAACCAGGATGGCAGTTAGCTAAGCTTGACCATATTAGGTGAAACCATAGGCTTGCTTTACCCAGATTTGGGCAGAACACAGCCCTGCACAAGGCATACACAAGCTAAACCTGTGTGCCTTGTTTACCACAGTCTTCAAAGGGCCACAATCCCTAGACTTAGTGGCTCCAGGTTCTTTGTTCTCTTTCCCCAAAACAGAGAGAAGGAGAGCAGAAAAACATCTTTGGGCAAGCCAAGACATGTATAAGCCTGTTTTGGCCTGCTTAGGCCTACCATGACACTCAGTTCCTTCAAGATGAACTCCAACTCCATTTCTCAGGTTTGGCTGCATGAACTGTGTTTGGTTTGTTGGGTTTTTTTCCTATATCATCTGTTCGTGGTGTTTCTGGATGTCAGAAAAAAACTTCATGTTGCTGGCTGGAAGACGAATGTTCTGTAACTCTAACCTCAGTTCAGGAGCGGGAGAGATGATTAAAGGGTACCTATCAGTTTTCTGTCTAAATACTTTGATTTTTGGTGCACTCAGGCATTGGAGAAGTGAGACTTCTCCAGTTCTAGAAGCAGTAATAATCAGAGAAGTGACATACAAGCTCTGTCTTCAAGTATTTTGTCCAAGCTAAGGTTCATGAAGGAGAGGAACAGTAAGAAGGATAAGCTACAATGACAAAAGTAGCAAAGTACTTTGTTATCTGGGATGAAAGACAGAATTGAAACAAAATTAGAAATAGAAAATTATCATATTCTTCCTTAGTTTTATTTGCTCTTGCTCAATTTGCATATTAATAATTTTATATTGAAGTATTATTTTTGAGCTGCTACCTTGCCTCATAATACTCTGGAAGTGGTAATCTAAAACTGGAAGAAATTAACTAATTAATTAACTAATATAGTGCTAATAGCTTTTTTTTTTTTTCTATATTAGACTGCAAAGCAAAACAGGAATAGGATTATTGTGTCCTCTCCTATGAGGACAGGCTACAAGAGTTGGGGGTCTGCAACCTGGAGAAGAGAAGGCTTCCAGGGGACCTTAGAGTAACCTTCCAGGATGTGAAGGGGGCCTACAGGAAGGCTGGGGAGGGACTATTGACAAGGTCTTGTAATGACAGGACAAGGAGCAATGGGTTTGAAATGGCAGAGGGGAGATTTAGACTGGATGTTAGGAGGAAGTTGTTTGCAGTGAGGGTGGTGAGGCACTGGCACAGGCCTCAGGTTGCCCATGGAGGTTGTGGCTGCTCCCTCCCTGGAGGTGTTCAAAGCCAGGTTGTGTGAGACCTTGAGTGAGCTGTACTAGTGGGAGGTGTCCCTGCCTATGGATAGGGGTTGGAACTAGATGATCGTTGAGGTCCCTTCCGACCTTGTCATTCTGTGATTATTATTTATGCATTTGAAACTATGAAAACATCAAATGATCTAAAACCTTTAACTTGAAAGAAATGAGGGCAATTTTGTGCCTGCATAACCTTAGTGATAATTAGAGCACACACAATCCTTCTTGCTAGCCATGAACTTGTGCAGGGGCCATATAGGTGCCAGGAAGTAAGTAGCTGTTTGCAGTGTTCATTGTAAACATCACTTCACTCACTTTTTGTTACTCAAGTATAGGTCTATACTTGTGCAGGTACACTCCTCCTAGTTGCACATGTAGGAAATCCACATAGACATCTCTGGCAGTTACAGAATCATAGTCTCAGGGGTGTGGGTTGGAAGGCACCTCCAAAGGTCATGTAATCCAACCCTCTCTGCAGAAAGCAGAATGCTTTATTTGCTGTAAATTAGCTCTAGATATTCAAGGCTTTATTTCTCTTAAAGGCCCGGCTGGCTCGTCTTGCTCTGGGCCCGGCTGGTTCATTTATGAGCTCTAGGCTGTATTTCTCTTAAAGGAGGTTGCACCCAAACTGGAATTCCAGATTTTTAGGAAGAATATTCATTGAAATGTTCATTTTTCTCCAGCTCTGATCAGAACTTTTTCCCAAATGGTGTTCTCTGAGGGGTGCAAGACTGAGGAAGGGAAGCCTGAAGAAAGAGAGTTCAGAGATTTCTGTATCAAACAAAGGAAGAAATTGTGTTAGAGATATATCTTTAAAAATCTTTTCAGGGCAGCAAGTCACTCTTTGTAAAGGAGGAGGAAAGGACAAGCATTAAAGGCATGAGAGAGGACTGAGCTGGTAGTCCCAGCTAACCTCAGAGGCAGTTGGGTTTCTGTGGCCAAGTCACAGCACAGAAGTATTCTTTGTAGCAGATGAAAGAGATTTATATCTTGGTCATCAAGGTGCTAAGGATCAACTCTTGGTTGTTCTTGAGGCTTATGTAATATTTATACAAAAACTTACAATCATAGAATGGTAAAGTTGGAAGGGACCTCAAAGATAATTTAGTTCCAAACCCCTGTCATAGGCACCTTCATTTTCCTTGAGTAAGAAAGAATAGAAGATGATGAGGTCTCAAGTTTACTCCTAATACTTAGAGTAAACCTGAGAGCAGTTTTGTAAAGGAGTCCAGTTTTGGGCTCCCCAGTTCAAGAGAGACAGGGACCCTTTGGAGAGAGTCCAGCAGAGAGCCACCAGGATAACTGGGGGACTTGAGCATCTACCCTAGAAAGAGAGACTGAGACCCCTGCAGCTGTTTAGTCTGGAGAAGAGAAGGCTGAGAGGGGATCTTACCAATGCATACAAACATCCAAGGGGTGAATGGGGCCAATCTCTTTTCACTGATCAGCAGCAATAAGTCAAGGAACAGTAGCTACAAACTGGAACAGAGAAGGTTTCACCTCAACATGAGGAGAAAATTCTTTCTGGTGAGGGTGGCAGAGCCCTGGAACAGGCTCCCCAGAGAGGTTGTGAAGTCTCCTCTGGAGACTTTCAAAACCCACCTGGATGCATTCCTGTGTGAACTACGCTGGGTGATCCTGCTTTTGGCAGGCAGGTTGGACTTAATGATCTCTGGAGGTCCCTTCCAATCTCTAAGGTTCTGTGGTTTGAAGACTGCTGGCACTGGTTGCTGTGCTGGTGTAAGGAAAGATCAAATGGCCAAGACTTGGGGATTATCTCTTTTTCTTTCTTCATGGTGGATTTCCTGGAGAACAGCTGTCTGTTGATTGACAGTGATATTTGAATAATGCTGTTGAGGTCTGGGAACTTCTGCTAGCTCCCGTGCAGAAACTAATTATGTCTGATTTAATGGTGAAGATTGCAGACTCTCAGGATTATTCTCACACCTTCATATCTGGGCTGCAGAACTAAATGATTTGAGGAGAGGTAGACACATTGGTTTCTTTATCGTTGCCTACCTTGCATGTTCTATTTATTTTTCTAAGAAAGATACTACTTTTTAATTGCAGGGTCTAAAAAGACTTACATCAGCTCTAGGAATCAGGGTGAACACAACCAGGGCTGTTTTCATGCCTGATCTCCACCATTACTTCCTGTTTCTTGGATTTTTCCCTCCCTGTGGGCAGTGTGTTAATGCCTAACAGAGACACTTTTACAATTTCTTGGTGTTTAAAGATCATAGAATCACCCAGATTGAAGAGACCTCTAAAGGTCATCTAGTCCAATCCCCTCTGCAGCAAGCAGGCAGATCCTCAACTAGATCATGTTGCCCAGAGCCCTGTTGAACCTCACCTTGAATATCTCCAGGCATGGGGCCCCAGCCACCTCCCTGGGCAACCTGTTCCAGTGCATAACCACCCTCATAGTAAAGAACTTGTTCCTAACATCCAATCTAAATCTGCTCTTCTTTAATTTCAAACCACTGTCTTTAATCCTATCACTGCATAAACAGTCTCTCTCCATCCTTCATGCATGCCCCCTTCAGGAACTGGAAGGTTGCTATTAGGTCTCCCTGGCCACTTCTCTTCTCCAGGCTGAAGACCCCCAAGCTCCCTCAGCCTCTCCTTGTGCAGAGCTGCTCCAAACCCCCATCATTTTCGTGGCCCTCCTCTGGACCTTCTCCAAGTCCTTCCTGTGTAGAGGGCTCCAGAGCTGGATTCAGCACTCCAGCTAGGGTTTCACTAGAGCAGAGCAGTGGCAGAATCTCCTCTGTCCATCTCTGGCCACATTTTTGTTGAGGCATCCCAGGCTACCCTTGGTTTTCTGTGCTGCAAGCTTACACTGTCTGCTCATGTCCAGCTTCTCATCCACCAGTGTGCTGGTGGAGTCCTTTTCCTCAGGGTTGTTTTCCATCACCTCTTCACCCAACCTGTATTGATAGTGAGGGTTTTTTCCACCCAGATGCAGGGTCCTTCATTTGCTCTTTTTGAACCTTATGAGGTTCACCTGGACTCACCTCTCCAGCCAACCTATCCAGGCCCTTCTAGATGACATCCCAACCCTCCAGTTTATCAATACAGAGTTGTGGTGTTCGTCCTGTGCACTTTAGAGGAGCAGTGAGCAAACTTACCACCAGAAATGTCATTTTTGTACTAGGAGAGCTCTGTTTCCTAGAGGAATACCAAAGGTGGTGCATGGTGTAAAGGCATGATGGTGTTCCTAGGGCAAGGAAGAAGAAACCTGATCTCTGTCCATGTCATGAAAGCAATGTTCATGGTTTGCAGCCTTTGCCTACCTTTGCCCATAGCATTGCCATAGCAGCTCCATGCAGGTGGTTTGTATGAAATACTTGTGAGCTGGTAAAATGCCTGAGTCTCATTCAAAGAATCATAGAATGGTAAGGTTGGAAGGGACCTCAAAGATCATCCAGTTCCAACCCCCTGCCATAGGCAGGGACACCTCCCACTAGTACAGATCATTCAAGGCCTCACACAACCTGACCTCGAACACCTCCAGGGAGGGAGCAGCCACAACCTCCCTGGGCAACCTGTGCCCGGGTCTCACCACCCTCACTGCAAACAACTTCCTCCTAACATCCAGTCTAAATCTCCCCTCTGTCACTTCAAACCCATTGCCCTTTGTCCTGTCATTCCAAGACCTTGTCAATAGTCCCTCCCCAGCCTTCCTGGAGCCTCCTTCAGATACTGGAAGGCTACTCTGAGGTGTCCTGGAAGTTTTCTCTTCTCCAGGCTGCAGAACCCCAACTCTCTCAGCCTGTCCTCACAGCAGAGCTGCTGCAGCCCTCTCAGCATCTTGGTGGCCTCCTCTGGACCTGCTCCAACAGTAGAATCTATGTGAACTGTCAGCACATCTTGAACCACTGAACTTTGGGGTTCCATAATGCAGCACTCCAGTACCACATACAGCAGGTCAGTGTGAACTGTCCAGCTGGGGGAACATTCCCAAGCTACCGAGGCTAAAAGACCTTTCTCCACTCCTCAAGTAATGGCATCCTTGGCTCTCTCTGCACTGTGGATTTCAAGCTATAAAGTTTTGAACTAAAGTGGGATAGATTTAGATTGGACATTAGAAATTCTTCACTGGTGGTGGTGGAACACTGAAGTGTGTTGCCCAGGGAGGACCTTTGTCTATGGGTGGAGAAGCGGCAGCAAAAGAAAATGTGGTGCCCTGGAAAGACAGCAGCAACTGTTAATTAAATTTGGGAAACAAAAGGGGGGGAAAGACACTCTTAGGCAACTTGGACTTGAGCTAAAATGGTACAGCAAGATTAAAATCAGTAATTGCCAGGGGTGTTAATTAGATCTGGGACCACACATACAAAGTGTCTCCCAGAATATACTAAAGAAGTCATGTCTGAGTGGGGTTACAGAGAATAATGATTTTGCTTTAGCCTATCTTGCACTAAATGTTTGCTCTACACAGTGCATACAGTCATCAGGGAACACAGCTTGTAGAACTTCAATGATAGCCAATACATTTGTCTGCATCCTTTCAAATGCTGAACTCCCCTACATCAGCTCCAAAGCTCAACCACACTACTAAGGAACTTGGAGCCATAAGATGGTGATCCAGAATTAATGGAACTTCCTTGATGAGCTTGAGGTCACTTTGAAATTTTTGACCAGTCAAATGGCATCACAAAGCCTTTTAGTAGGTTTAAATCAGTTTCATTAATCCTTTGGTGGATCACAAATATCTAAAGTTGATTATTTAAAAGGAGAAGGGACATAAAGAAGGATATTTACCTGTGAGCTAATTTAAATAAAAACATCCATGGATCTCTACTTGGAAT
This sequence comes from Eubucco bourcierii, assembly GCA_013396675.1. Lineage (NCBI taxonomy): Eukaryota > Metazoa > Chordata > Aves > Piciformes > Ramphastidae > Eubucco > Eubucco bourcierii. Next base: position 18,035 of record VWZE01019728.1, read on the forward strand.
TTTCCTTTCTTTGAAATCTCAGCTATCAGCTCAGCACTTCCAAGAAAAGAGAAAAGGTTTTATGAAATCTCAGCTATCAGCTCAGCACTTCCAAGAAAAGAGAAAAGGTTTTATGAAATCTCAGCTATCAGCTGAGCACTTCCAAGAAAAGAGAAAAGGTTTTATGAAATCTCAGCTATCAGCTCAGCACATCTAAGAAAAAAGGCTTTTTTGAAATCTCAGCTGTCAGCTCAACACTTCCAAGGAAAGAGAAAAGGTTTTTTGAAATCTCAGCTATCAACTGAGCACTTGCAATAAAAGAGAAAAGGTTTTATGAAATCTCAGCTATCAGCTGAGCACTTCCACGAAAAAGGTTTTCTCCTTAAAGCTTTCATGAAGGCACAGGTATAAAAGTCAAAATTCTTATGTATTGTCAGTTCTACACAATACCCCTTCCAGAAACCCCCCCTTGCCAACTCTTCCAGCTCACCTTGCACATAAGGCAGACCCTGGGGTAAAGTGGAGGGGTGGAAGGAAGGTGGAAGGGTGGTTGGGAGCCCCTCCTGGGGACTCTGATTTCTGGGAGGGGGATTGTGTTTCTGTATTACTTCTAACTTGTATATTTCTGTATATAGCTGTAAATATTCATAATATATTGTAAATGCTTGCTTGTCTATTGTGCTAAGCTGTGAATATAAATCTTCATTCCTTAACTTCCAGCAGGATGAATCTAGTCTGGGTGAATTCGTTGTGCAGGGGGTGGGTAACTCCCAAACCATCACAGGGCAGAAGCATCTCCCTGGAGATGTTCAAGGCCAGATTGGATGAGGCCTTGAGTAACCTGTACTAGTGGGAGGTGTCCCTGCCTATGGCAGGGGGTTGGAACTAGATGATCCTTGAGGTCCCTTCCAACCTTACCATTCTATGCTTTTATGATCTCTGCTACAAGGACAGGCTGAGAGGATTGAGGTTGTCAAGCCTGGAGAAGGCTCTGGGGAGACCTAATAGCAGCCTTCCTGCTTTATAGAATCAGAAAAGGACCTCCAAGCTCATCTAGTTCCAACCCCCTGCCATAGTCAGGGACACCTCCCACTAGTACAGGTCACNTTCCAGCAGGATGAATCTAGTCTGGGTGAATTCGTTGTGCAGGGGGTGGGTAACTCCCAAACCATCACAGGGCAGAAGCATCTCCCTGGAGATGTTCAAGGCCAGATTGGATGAGGCNTTATGAATAAGTAAGAGTAGCTCAGAAAAGAAATCTATTTCCAATTTCTTTCAGAAATATTTCTGAACCTCAAGAAAAAGGAAGCAGAGCACAAAGGCTGGAAGAAATGATCAATCAATGAGAGCATGTGAGCAGCAACAGCCAAAGAGATGGAAGGGAGGTGAAGAGCAGCATTGCCACACAAACCCAGGGACTACTTCTCCAGTCTGGTTTTTCTTTTCAAAAACAGGTAAGAGATTTGGAGTACACAAGCAAGAACTCCTTCTCAAAACTGAAGTACAATCTGTTCTGCACATCTGTGAATGCAGATGGTCACTCTTCTTAATGACAAAGTATCACAACTAACACACTTCCTCTGACTGAGGTAAAAAACACGTAGGTGGCTTTGTGCTATTCATTTAACTGTCCTGGCTGTGAGCTTAGCCTAGTAACAGCATGGGGACTTCTGACAGCACGGAGAATATATACTGTAGGATCCACTCACTGGATAAGGAAGGGGCTGGGTGGTAGCACACAGAGAGTGGTGATCAAGGGCA
>VWZE01019729.1:0-10846 GCA_013396675.1 Eubucco bourcierii
TGCAGAAACTCGAGTGCTATCAGAAACTCGCTCTTGGTCTTTGCTTATCATTAGACTCTCAGCCACAATCTCTTGACTTTTTATCACTAAATGCAACACCAAACAGGGATCTTATTTCCTCATTTGCCTCACCTTGCTCTTGTGCAGCAGAAGCAAGCAAACAGTAAACACTCAAGAGGGCAATGAGCAGTTTATCTGCCAAATGCAGTGTGTAAAATGCCAATTAGTCTAAAATCTGATTCCAGTGTTTGTTCACCACACAATCTGTGTGCAAAAACACCTGGGATATTGTCCAGCTTGCTGCAAGCCATGATTTCTGTTGCAGTTTTAACATCAGTCAAATGCCCCAGTTTTCAATCACTTTCTCTGCCTGCCTGTGATTCATCTCTTCCCCTGTTGCATTCAACACACTGTGGGCATCAAGTCACCAAGTACCAGCACTTTGTGTCACCCTGAGCTGAGGAAAAGCTCAGGTGCCTGCTCTGATGCAGATCATTCACTCGATGCTTGGTCACTGAGTTGAGCATTTCAAAGAGAATAGATCAGAGGAAGGGGCACATCAGCTGTTTGCTCAGACTTTCATACTGCTGCCTGCATGATAAAATGAAAAAGGAGCTGGGTTCCATCTGAACAATATTAATCAGGCTGGACTGTCAGCAGTGTTACAGACATAAAGGTTTATCAGTAGTGTGGCTGAAGAGAAACACACTTGCCATAAAAGCTTAGGGGTCTCTGATTGTGGCAGGGGTTTCTGGAGTGAAACCCTGGATATGGTGTCAGGTGGCTGTTAAGTTTCCTGGGCTTTGGAGTCCTGGGGCTCTGATGTCCCAGTGAAGATTATAAACAGGAAAAAAAAAAATAGCAATGCACTAAAATATGCTTTGGTGGTGCTTAATGAGTGCTCTTGCAGCGAGACACCTCAGGACATGAGCACCACAGTTCATACCGCCTAAACTCTGAGCAAAGCATGATTTACACCCCAAGCCTCCCTGTGCAAATGGACTCCATGCCTTCAGGACTGAAGTGTCAGGATTTATTCTACCAGACTCAGAGCTAACAGGACACATCTGAGTTTTCAACTAAGTCTGGCAAATCCCACCACTTTGCCCACCACGCAGCAATGCTTTGCTCCAACACTAGTGGCTCTCTGTATTTCAGCAGGACAGCTGAGGGAATGAGACATTATTTGTTGTGAATGAAAGAAATAGCAGATGATACTTCAGATGAATAAACAGTCCCATGGATCAGATGTTCAACCTACAGCAGGGGGAACCAGAAGTACGACCACACTTTGGGCATGCAGTAGGGCAAAATGCTGCAGGCTTTCATATGGGATGCATTTTGCTAATTGGGTGGGGAATTCTACGGTTAGACGTGTGATTATTTAGGAACACAGGGATGCAACTCTTCTCCAAGGTGATCCAATCTGGTCTGTGCTAACAAATAAGCTGCTACAATGCTTAGCATAAGCACTGTAAAGGTGGAGAGGTGGAGAGCGTTGTAGCTGGAGAGGTGGGCCCAGGCCAACCTCATGAAATTCAACAAGGCCAAGTGTAAGGTCCTGCACCTGGGTAGGCACAATCCCAAGCACGAATCCAGGCTGGGTGGTGAATGGCTGAGAGCAGCCCTGAGGAAAGGGACCTTGGAGTCTGGGTTGATGAAAAGCTCAACATGAGCCTGCAGTGTGCACATGCAGCCCAGACAGCAACCGAGTCCTGGGCTGCATCAAGAGCAGTGTGGCCAGCAGGGCAAGGGAGGGGATTCTGCCCCTTTACTCTGCTCTTGTCAGACCCCACCTGGAGTACTGTGTGCAGTTCTGGAGCCCTCAGCACAGGAAGGACATGGAAGTGTTGGAGTGGGTCCAGAGGAGGCCACGAGGATGATCAGAGGGCTGGAGCAGCTCTGCTATGAGGACAGGCTGAGAGAGTTGGGGCTCTGCAGCCTGGAGAAGAGAAGGCTTCGAGGAGACCTTATAGTAGCCTTCCAGTATCTGAAGGGGGCCTACAGGAAGGCTGGGGAAGGATTATTTACAAGGTCCTGCAATGACAGGACAAGGGGCAATGGGCTTAAACTGGCAGAGGGGAGATTTAGACTGGATGTTAGGAGGAAGTTCTTTACAGTGAGGGTGGTGAGGCACTGGAACAGGTTGCCCAGGGAGGTTGTGGCTGCTCCCTCCCTGGAGGTGTTCAAGGCCAGGTTGGAAGTGGCCTTGAGTGAGCTGTACTAGTGGGAGTTGTCCCTTGTCCTGTCATTGCAAGACCTTGTCAATAGTCCCTCCCCAGCCTTCCTGTAGGCCCCCTTCAGATACTGGAAGGCTACTATCAGGTCTCCTGGAAGCCTTCTCTTCTCCACGCTGCAGAGCCCCAACTCTCTCAGCCTGTCCTCATAGCAGAGCTGCTGCAGCCCTCTGATCATCTTCGTGGCCTCCTCTGGACCCCCTCCAACACTTCCATGTCCTTCCTGTGCTGGGGGCTCCAGAACTGCTATTCCCCTACCCTAACTATTCTTATTTGTCCCCTTTAAACTTAAGGATCCTTTTCAGTCTTTGTTTAACAGCAGCCTCCCAAGCAGATAATCATTCATATCACCCATCTCTGAACTTCTCCCACTTCTGCTGCAACCACTTGATGGCTAGTGACTAGGACTGAGCACAACATTCCAAGTGGAAGCACACTATTGATTTATTGAATGCCTTTATATTTCCAGTAATCTCTTTCATGCACACTTTCTTGTTACTGATGCTAGAAGAGTAAATGGATAAAACTGTCTCTCAAATGCACTAAAATGAAAATTCTCCAGTACAATCTCTTCCTTCCCTTGGGAAAGTAACACATCTGACACCCTCTGTGCTCTGGAAAGTGCACATACATCTTGGCTTTGCAGAGAGCTGAACTTCTGACTTTCAGTGGGACTTTCAAGAACGTTGGCATTTATTGTGTTACTGCATATTTTCAAAGTACCTGTCTCTTATTTATAAAGGTGGGGTTTGGTTAGCTGAGGATGTGAACAGCTTTTGTTGGGCTGAGATGCATTGGAGAAGGGCATGCTAACAGACTTCACTTTCCCAGTAAGCATTTCTGCAGATGGATTTTAGCATTAGGCATCTGTAACTGCTTCAACGAAGGATTCTTTTTTTCATATAAAATATAAGGGTCAATCATAACATCATGGCTAATAAATCTGATAGCATAAAGGTATGTACCAACCCCAAATTCCTGAAATTCTGCCCAGAATACATACAGAGGCACTTGGATTAGGTATCAGAAACTTCTTTTTTCTTTTTTTTTTTTTTTTCCTTTAAGCCTTTGTTCGGAAATTTCTACCTGTATAAAACCCACCCCTATGATGATTGATATGATCCCTTGGAACTAAACACATTAACAGAATAAAATACTTTGTTATGCCCTAAAACTAATCATTTTCTGAGAGCCATCATGTTCTGGAGCCCTCAGCACAGGAAGGACATGGAAGTGTTGGAGCGGGTCCAGAGGAGGCCACAAAGATGATCAGAGGGCTGCAGCAGCTCTGCTATGAGGACAGGCTGAGAGAGTTGGGGCTCTGCAGCCTGGAGAAGAGAAGGCTTCCAGGAGACCTGATAGTAGCCTTCCAGTATCTGAAGGGGGCCTACAGGAAGGCTGGGGAGGGATTATTCGCAAGGTCCTGCAACGACAGGACAAGGGGCAATGGGCTTGAACTGGCAGAGGGGAGATTTAGACTGGATGTTAGGAGGAAGTAGTTTGCAGTGAGGGTGGTGAGGCACTGGCACAGGTTGCCCAGGGAGGTTGTGGCTGCTCCCTCCCTGGAGTTGTTCAAGGCCAGGTTGGACGAGGCCTTGAGTGAGTTGTACTAGTGGGAGGTGTCCCTGCCTATGGCAGGGGGTTGGAACTAGATGATCCTTGAGGTCCCTTCCAACCTTACCATTCTCTGATTCTGTGATTTTTAAGGGAGAGAGAAACAGCTCCCCTGTGTTCTGTCAAAAAATACAAATCAAGAACTTTTATGAAGCCAAGAGGCATCGATTCTTTCTGGCCACCTCTTGGCATGATCTTCTCCACCATCTCCTGGGTCCCTAAAAGGTGCAGCTGGACTTTTAGAGCAGGGGGAGCAGGGTTCTTGTGTTCCTAATGCAACAGTGTAGACACCCTGATTGGCAGCTTTGGACTGACTGCTGGCAGCCTTCCTGCTGACTCCGAGGGTTTTTCTGCTCCTGTAAGGACCTAAGGATGAAGCTTCCAGAAGTACAGGCACTTAGACTCTATCTATCTTGGCATATGCCAATGTAGATAAAAGAGTATCAGGCTATGTGCTGAAGCTGTCTGCTAGAGCCAACTGATCAGAAATAAATGAAAAATATAACTGCTGCCATTATCACTGAGTGTCTTCTAGGCAGCAAGGACCACCCACACTGACCAGAAGGCCAGGCTCACAGAATGCAGGCAGTAAGATGACATTGCATCCATCTTTGCATCAATTATCTTCTCCAATGTCCAATACTACAGTTTCTTGGAATACAGTCACACTGCATGGTCCACTAATTAGTTTAGGACTTTGTTCTAATAAAAATGGGCAGCTGTGTGAATAGCGACACATCTAATGTACATTTTTTGGTGATTGGAAGCCACTTGAAGTTAAAGGAATTGGTGAGGAATCAGTCCAGTCCCGGAGAAGAGTCCCAGCCTCTAGATATGGTAGCCATGAACTGAAGGGAGGTTGGAACAAGGAAGGGGTCAGCCTCTTCTCCTTGGTGACAAGTGACAGGACTAGAGAAAATGGATACAAGATTCACAATGGAAGATTTAGGCTGGATATTAGGAAATATTTCTGCCCTACAAGGGTTATTAAACATTGGAACAATCTGGCCAGGGCAAGCGTGGAGTCATCACCCCTAGTGGACCTGGCTCTTAGGGCCATAGTCTTGTGTAGACCCTTCAGTGGTGGGTCAGACATTGGACTGCATGCTCTTGAAGGTCTCTTCCAACCAAATACATTCTGTGAGTCTGTGATTCTGTGACTACAGAAACCAGCATCAGGAATTTGCCAAACTCTATTCACTTGTGGCCACCACACATGCTACACAGGGCTCCTATACACAAAGATCTTCCTTGGATGCTTGTAACAAGCACTGAGCTATTATAATGGACTTGCAAGCATGAAAGATGAATCTCTACTGTTGAGTGTATCTTTGGGATTAAGAACAGTGAGTCTCTTAATTTTGCACAGCTCTTAATACCCCATGCAGCACAACAGGGTGGGGACAGAGTGGCTGGAGAGCAGACAGGCAGAGAGGGACCTGGGGGTACCGGTCAACAGGCGACTGAACATGAGCCAACAGTGTGCCCAGGTGGCCAAGAAGGCCAATGGCATCCTGGCCTGCATCAGGAATAGTGTGGCCAGCAGGAGCAGGGAGGTCATTCTGCCTGTGTACTCAACACTGGTTAGGCCACACCTTGAGTACTGTGTCCAGTTCTGGGCCCCTTAATTTAAGAAGGATGTTGATGTGCTTGAACTTGTCCAGAGAAGGGCAACGAGGCTGATGAGGGGCCTGGAGCACAGCCCTGTGAGGAGAGGCTGAGGGAGCTGGGGGTGTGCAGTCTGGAGAAGAGGAGGCTCAGGGGAGACCTTACTGCTATCTACAACTACCTGAAGGGACCCCCAGATCCCTTTCTGTTTGGCTGCTCTCCAGCCACTCCCACCCCAGCCTTAGGGGTACTGTGCAACAGAAATCCCTACACCACAGCAGTAATCTCTCCGCGAATGGTTGCAATGCATATAGGAGCTATATATAGTCTGAAATCAGGTTAATTGCCTGTAATAGTGCCCTTCACTCCCTTTGTCAAGTTTATTGTTGCTGAAAGATGTCAACCTGACAACTGCTGAGACTGAAGTCCCCTATCTTCCACTGAAGGGATGACTCCAAATGTAGGACAGGCTTCAGCAACTGTTTGTCAAATCATTAAGACCTCTACGAACATTAAGTCCAACTGGCAACCCAAACCCACCACTAAACCACATCCTGGAGTGCAACATCTGTGCATTTTTGAATGCCTCCAGGGACAGTGATTCTACCATCTCACTGGACAGCCCCTTCCAATGCCTGACCAATCCTTTCTGATGATACTGTGGATATAAGGGTGGATAAGAGTGGATACTGTGGCTGGTTTGTGACCTAGGCAGTTCCTCAAGAACACCGGGGCAGGATCATCTGCAAGAGACAGCCATTATTAGATGGTAGCCACTTATGGCTACTTTGGAGTGAAAGAGTTTTGAGATTGTCACATCATTTTGAAGTCAGAAGCTTCACACATTTTGGTGTATATGTAGGTTTCTGTATCTTTTTGAGTCTGTGAACTCCTTGTGCAGGTCCAGAGGAGGGCCACGAAAATGATCAGAGGGCTGGAGCAGCTCTCTCTGAGGACAGACTGAGAGAGTTGGGGCTCTGCAGCCTGGAGAAGAGAAGGTTTCCAGGGGACCTGATAGTAGCCTTCCAGTATCTGAAGGGGGCCTACAGGAAGGCTGGGGAGGGACTATTGACAAGGTCTTGTAATGACAGGACAAGGGGCAATGGGTTTGAACTGGCAGAGGGGAGATTTAGACTGGATGTTAGGAGGAAGTTGTTTGCAGTGAAGGTGGTGAGGCACTGGCACAGGTTGCCCAGGGAGGCTGTGGCTGCTCCCTCCCTGGAGTTGTTCAAGGCCAGGTTGGACAAGGCCTTGAGTGAGTTGTACTAGTGGGAGATGTCCCTGCCTATGGCAGGGGGTTGGAACTAGATGATCCTTGAAGTCCCTTCCAACCTTACCATTCTATGATTCTATGACACAGAGAGTAGGTGGCAGCCCCGTGGTGCATGCTGTTCATGGCACAAAGCAAGAAGGAGGATAATATAAAGGGAAACAGAAGAGTAGACAAGACTGACTGCACCACAGGTGGTATCCTCACTGACTAGGCAGAGTCCCATAGCACCAGGCAGAGACAGGTTCTACTGACAGCCCCAGGCAAGGCAAGGTGGTAAGTGAAACCTGGAGTCTCTCCAGAGAACGAAACAGGCCTTTCTACAAGTTGTATCCAGCATCCCTCTGGAACAACAATTCATGTATCGAGGACAGAGCTGCTCACAAGTACATGGACAACGTAGCCCAGGAGCTTTATTTAAGCTCTGCTCTGGGATAAAGGGCAGATGGTGCCCGGATCAAGGGGACAGGTAAGCTCAGGTTTTATCTAGCAGATGAAAGGTTGTAAACAAAGGGGTGCACCATTAAACAGAGAATGCAAACACAGAATTACAGAGAACTGGCTCACAGCATCTTGTGAATAATTGTCTTAGTTCTAAGTGTGAATCAATTATTTCTTTTTGGGTTTTTTTGTTCTTTTGTTTTGTTGGTTTGGTTTTTGTTTGGTTGTTTTTTTTGTGTGTGTGTGTGTGTGTGTTGTTATTTGTCTGTTTGCAAATGGTAAAAAGCATCTTTTTGTGTTGGTCTTCAGGCAGTGATACACAGACACAAAGGATACACATTACTCACCAAGACAGCCACAGGTACAACATAGGACCAAGGGGAGAGGAAGTGGTTAGGTGAAAATAACCACAGCTGCCAGCTGTCAAGGCCTAAATAGATTCCCATCAGGAAGGCACTTCTTTCCAAAGTATACATGAAAACATGAGATCTATCATCAGCTGTTTTACTATACCATAGAACACATCTCCCTGATAATTTTTCAGGAGAAGATACTACATTGGATGATGAACAGAGTTGCTTTAACATGAAAACTTTATGCTAGTCCTCTGGCTTCTTTGGATATGCCAAGCTGCATGCTCAAGTGAGATGGGATTCTCAGAACCTAAAGCATAAGGTGTGAAGATGAGGCAGCAGCAGGGATTATAATAACCAGAAGGGTCTTTATTTCTGTCTGGAAACATTATTAGGACTAACAAGTCTGTGTGCCTGCCTCTAGATAAATGTGGCACATCACTGACTCCCAGCACTCCCTGCACACACTTTATGTGTTAGCTGCACAGGAGAAGGAGCCTTAGACAGCAGATGCAGCAGCAAAGGGATTCAGTGAATATTTATTCAGATTCTGCACAGCTGTTCATCTCCACTCCTCCTCCACTCTCTTTTGTTTCTTATTCATGAGGGCTGGTGTGAATGGGGTTCTGCCTGTCACGTAACGTTTGGGACACAGCTGTGGCAGGGGTATTTGCTGCATGAGGAAGGAGAAATCTTGTAATTAAAAGCATTCTGACATGCAGTTCAAGAGCAGTGAAACACAGCACAGCAGCAAGAGAGCCACTTACACGGTCTGAACAGGAGAGGGGAACAAGCTGCAGATGCCTCCCACTGACTGAAGTTTATTTGCATGAAACATTCATGAAATAATTAGCAAGAGCAACAAAAAGCAAAGTCTGTTTGCTAATGATTCATGAGCTGGATAAAGGGTTGAATTAATTGGATAATTTATTTGTAAAAATAATCTAGCCAGCTGTAATTAGAAGGCTGGATACTGTGATCTAGAAAGAGAAGGGAAACATTCCCAACAGCACATGACCTTCCAGAGGGTATTGCTGGCTTTAAACAGAAGCAATCCCAGGAGCCTGCGAATTTGTCTGGACACAGGGTAGATCTGGTGGAGGAGTAGGAAGCAGGATGCTTTTTTGTTTGTTAGTGTAGGGATCCTTTTCTTTTTTGACTTGGGCCTGTTTGAGCAGTTGGTGCTATTCCCAGTGGCTTTTGGGTGCAGATCAAAGCGTTGCTGAAATCACTTTCAAGTTGAGCAGAGAGCATTTGGAATTAGATCAGCAACTAGCTTCATTTTAAAAGAGTTGGAGATTTTCTGTTGAAGGAAAAAAAGAAAAAGGTAACAAAGATTTTTTTGAGACATAGTAGCACATTACCTTTCTTGGAAGTCTCTCCACACAGGCCAGATCTTCTCCCAAACTCAACTGTTTAGCTACAAAGGCTGATGCAGGGATGTCCCTTGCGTGAAGCACCATCCTCTGGGAGCAGTGTGTCTAGCCCTTGATAAGTATCTACAGGCCTCTGTGTGTGTGATGGATCCCGGCATGGGTCATCTAGCTTGCCAAAGAGCTGAGCTCAAATGACTCCTTGTCTGCCAGCTGGCCTGACCCTGACACCAGCAGCGGATGCTGACAATTGTGCATTGTCCTTGCTCTTGCTGCAGGGCTGGTTTCTTCTCAGCTAAGCAGGCAGCATGGAGGACAAGGAACTTGGCTGAGCAGCAAGAGGGGAAAGGGGCTGCAGGCAGGTAGGAAGCTCTTGGTAGTGCCATGTAATAGGTGTAACCCACCTATTGCTTTGTGTGGAGCGTTGTCACATCCTCCTCACACAGCCATCAAGCCAGTGTTTGCTACAGACCTTCCCCCAGGTGCTCACTTCCAGCCATGTATGCACACTACCAGCCATGAAAACGGTGGAGCAGCCCCTTTGGATGCTATCTACCTCCCCTGGGCCATTCAGAAGTTCTTTGCTGAGTTCAGTCTCACCGTTGCAGCCTAGCAAGCTGTGTGACTGGAGGCAGAACCCTCCTCTGTCAAAGGGAAAATCCTCTGGATGGAAGACAAGCACGGGCTGACCCAAGCATCAGCAGTTGTGTCAAGCTCACCTCAGCTGGTCTGTAGTTTAATCATCCCTGCCTGTTTTTGTTGGCCTGCTCTGAAGCCCTTGGAACAAGACTCAGAACTCCTTGAAGCTGCAGTGAAATGTTAAAGGGACCGCTGCAGCTCTCCATTGCACAGTGAAGCAAGGAGAGAAGATAATACCCTAACTGTGCCACTGGTTTTCTAACAAAGAGCTCTCATAAGTGCTTTTCCTCTGAACTGTGCTGAGTCCACCCTTCCAGCAGCAACAAAACTCTCTTTCATACTCGTGGGATGCTGCATCTCAAGCCAGGCCCTTCCTGACCTGCCTGTTGCTGGAGGGAGCTCCCTCCTGCTGCTGGGGAGGGCCAAGACCCAGAGGGTGCCAGCCAAAAAAGGGTGGAAGCTTTATATAGGGGTTAAAAGGACCTCACATGAAGAAACCTATTTATGAGCAGCTATGCAAATTGGTGCAATGATTTTCAGAATGCTGGGGAACGCTCTTCTAAGGTATGTCTGGGAGCCTTAGAGGATTTTTCATTTCTCCCAGGGGGAAAGTCAGCAACACTCAAAGAGAAGCAAGACCTTTGGATTCTGAAAAGCAACTGTTTGTTGTCATCTGTGTAACAGACCTGTATAGAGTGACTTAAGAAAAGGGTGGGTGGGAAGGGTATCCACCAGACCAAAATAAGTCTGTGAATCACCAGTGTCACACCGTTGTGAATATTTGTAAGACCGTACTAAGAATCATGGCTAGATTGCTGCTAAGACCTGGGTAGTAATCATTCAGCACTGATATCCAGGCTGGAGAGGTGGGCCCAGGCCAATCTCATGACATTCAACAAGGCCAAGTGTAAGGTCCTGCACCTGGGTAGGCACAATCCCAAGCACAACTCCAGGCTGGGTGGGGAATGGCTGAGAGCAGCCCTGAGGAAAAGGACCTTGGGGTCTGGGTTGATGAAAAGCTCAACATGAGCCTGCAGTGTGCACATGCAGCCCAGACAGCAACCAAGTCCTAGGCTGCATCAAGAGCAGCGTGGCCAGCAGGGCAAGGGAGGGGATTCTGCCCCTTTACTCTGCTCTCCTCAGACCCCACCTGGAGTCCTGTGTGCAGTTCTGGAGCCCTCAGCACAGGAAGGACATGGAAGTGTTGGAGCGGGTCCAGAGGAGGGCCATGAGGATGATCAGAGGGCTGCAGCAGCTCTCCTATGAGGACAGGCTGAGAGAGTTGGGGCTCTGCAGCCTGGAGAAGAGAAG
>VWZE01019729.1:25482-84937 GCA_013396675.1 Eubucco bourcierii
AGAGCCCCAACTCTCTCAGCCTGTCCTCATAGCAGAGCTGCTGCAGCCCTCTGATCATCTTTGTGGCCTCCTCTGGACCTGCTCCAACACTTCCATGTCCTTCCTGTGCTGAGGGCTCCAGAACTGCACACAGGACTCCAGGTGGGGTCTGAGGAGAGCAGAGCAAAGGGGCAGAATCCCCTCCCTTGCCCTGCTGGCCACACTGCTCTTGATGCAGCCTAGGACTCGGTTGCTGTCTGGGCTGCATGTGCACACTGCAGGCTCATGTTGAGCTTTTCATCAACCCAGACTCCAAGGTCCTTTTCCTCAGTGCTGCTCTCAGCCATTCACCACCCAGCCTGGAGTTGTGCTTGGGATTGTGCCTACCCAGGTGCAGGACCTTACACTTGGCCTTGCTGAATTTCATGAGGTTGGCCTGGGCCCACCTCTGCAGCCTGTCCAGGTCCCTCTGGATGGATCCCTGCCCTCTAACAAGTCAAGGATGCCATCAAATAGCAAATAAGCTATTTTCAAATAGGAAAAGCTAAATAAGAAAGCTATTTTCAAATAGCTTCACTTTCTGAAAGTCCATTTCTTTTAAATGCTAAACCCTCAATAAATAAGAATGATAAAAAAGGCAACTATGACTTCTCCATCAGCAGTCCTCCCCACATGTAAACAAAAGTTTCTGCAAGAGGTTCCTCCCACAAGATGCAAGTTTTTAACACTCATTCTTCAGAGATTAAGTTACACCTCAGCAGCTATTTTCTTGCCACTCTTGAGCTTCTCAGTGTCATTAATCCACCTTCTTCTTCTGATCCTCCCTGCCTCCTTTTTTGTTTCCTGTTCAGCTGGAATTCAGGACTTCCTCCACCTGGCCTAGTTGCCACAACAGGTCCCAAAAGCAGCCCAAGTGCCAAATCTACTTGGCTACTCAGTCTGTTGCCCAGTGGCTTTCTTCTAGGTAAGGGGCTGCAGTGCTATCTGAGGGAGAGTCGGAAGAGGGAAGTGGCTGCAAGACCAATCTCTCTCCCATCTCCTAAGCAACCACTAAAATAGCTGAACAGTCCTTTCATAACGGCATCTCGATAAAGTGATTTGGCAAAACGAGGATCTCATTTCCTGTTGACTGTTAAGGGTCCACAAATGATCTTTAGTTAGTGAGCACAGTGGATCTGTGTTCTGCAATAAACAGCAAGTACGAAATAACCCTTTTCTTACTGCAGCGTGAACCAAGAGGATCCCAGATTTCTTGGCCAGCTTGTGCACACGAAATCAGGAGCTGCTGTAGAGACAAGCCTTTGTTTTTCAGGCCACCATCCAAAATTTTCTGAGTTTTTAGGGTTTGCATCTTCAAAGTGTCCCTCTACACTAATGAAGAACGTAGCTTTTTTGGTACTGCTTTATACTGAAAGCTAAGATTCTTAGGATAAATCTGCTGACTCCAGCAGCTGGAGCCCTCGGATAGCTGCTATGTATGACAGTAACACTGTAAATCAGAAAAACTGATGCACGTGAAGCTGCCTGATTTCCTATGGAGAAGGCCATCTCCACTGGACTGTTTCATGGGGTTTTGTGACATTTCATAGAATCATAGACTCATAGAATGGTAAGGTTGGAAGGGACCTCAAGGATCATCTAGTTCCAACCCCCTGCCAGAGGCAGGGACACCTCCCACAGGTACAGGTCACTCAAGGCCTCGTCTAACCTGGCCTTAAACACCTTCAGGGAGGGAGCATCCACAACTTCCCTGGGCAACCTGTTCCAGTGTCTCACCACCCTCACTGGAAAGAACTTCCTCCTAACATCCAGTCTAAATCTCCCCTCTGCCAGTTTAAACCCATTGCCCCTTGTCCTGGCATTGCAAGACCTTGTCAATAGGACCTTGTAAATTGTAAAGACCTTGTAAATTTGATTTATTGAAGTTGTCTTCTGTGGTATGTTAAAGTGCAGCAGTACAGGGTCCTTCTTACTGTATCCTCTACAGTACAGGGTCCTTCTTACTGTATCTTCTACAGTACAGGGTCCTTCTTATTGTACCCCCTAGACACTGTTTGCTAGGGGTCTGGCTGACAGTTGAACTCAATGATCTCAGAGATCATTTACCATCAAAACAATGCCATGATTCCATGAAATGCAAACTTTCCTTGCTGCATTAATTTCTCTTTTTATCCTGGTTTGTCTCCTCATAATGTTTGTACTGCATCCTGTCCTCCCCATTCAGCTGCACACTTTTTGCCTAAGACTGCTGTTCCACAGGGCCTGTTGGTTGATGCCGTGTGCCCATGCTGTCAAAACGTTACCTTCTTTCTCACCCCTGGCTTCATTTTTCCTGCCATTTTGCTTTCTCCTAAGCCATCCTTAAAAGCTGGCTCCATTTTGCAGTGTGCACATGCAGCTCAGACAGCCAACCGAGTCCTGGGCTGCATCAAGAGCAGTGTGGCCAGCAGGGCAAGGGAGAGGATTCTGCCCCTTTACTCTGCTCTTGTCAGACCCCACCTGGAATACTGTGTGCAGTTCTGGAGCCCTCAGCACAGGAAGGACATGGAAGTGTTGGAGTGGGTCCAGAGGAGGGCCACAAAGATGCTCAGAGGGCTGCAGCAGCTCTGCTATGAGGACAGGCTGAGAGAGTTGGGGCTCTGCAGCCTGGAGAAGAGAAGGCTTCGAGGGGACCTGATAGTAGCCTTCCAGTATCTGAAGGGGGCCTACAGGAAGGCTGGGGAAGGATTATTTACAAGGTCTTGCAATGACAGGACAAGGGGCAATGGGTTTGAACTGGCAGAGGGGAGATTTAGACTGGATGTTAGGAGGAAGTTCTTTACAGTGAGGGTGGTGAGACACTGGCACAGGTTGCCCAGGGAGGTTGTGGCTGCTCCCTCCCTGGAGGTGTTGAAGGCCAGGTTGGATGAGGCCTTGAGTGAGCTGTTCTAGTGGGAGGTGTCCCTGCCTATGGCAGGGGGTTGGAACTGGATGATCCCTGAGGTCCCTTCCACCCTTACCATTCTATGATTCTATGATTTTCAAGTTGCAAATGCCTGTTGTTACACAAAAAGATGCTGTGTAACTATGACTCAGACCACTGGATTCATAGCAACTCCTCTTCAATTTACCAGAGACTGGTGGGTATATGGTGATAAGCACAGTGGCTTCCCAGGCTGGACCAGCAGATGCCTGAATGATTCAGTCAAATCCTTTTTTAAGAAGATCTTTCTCTTGCCCTAAGTTTTGCTCTGATTGTGGTACTTGGCAGTTTTCTTCCTTTACTGGAGACACTGGCATCTGTGTTGTGTAGGTAGTGGTTTGTTTGGTTGGGGTTTTTTTGTTTTGTTTTTTTGTTTGTTTTAAATTTTTTGTTTGTTTTAAATTTTAAAAAAAATTGTTATTGTTTGTTTGTTTGTTTTTCTCCCAAGCTCTGACTTCTCTAGAGCTTATGGTCCTAAAGCAAAACCTTAAACAGATTCAGCTGAAGGATGTTCCTGGAATCTCCCACAGGGATGCACATGTCCTTTACTGGCTAGAGAGGATTTGGCTTAGGATGCCAAAAGAAGCAACAAAGTTGGAACCAAGGGTGATGGAACCAAATCCGTTTTGGACACAAATCTGGGATTTTCAAGCTCTCATCATGTAGGTTACTGTGGATCAGGCAGGCCCCTCTGCCTTAAAGAAATCTCTTTTCTCTCTCTTCTTCCTGTCTGGATTTTTTTTCTTTTCTCCTTTGTTCTTGCCTTTGGCTCCATTTGTATTCAACAAGCAACAGCAATCTTAACATGGTTCATTTTTTGCTCACCAGCATGACTGACCCCTCCTATAGTGCTGAGCTTGCAGAAATTCATAGAATCATAGAATGGTAAGGTTGGAAGGGACCTCAAGGATCATCTAGTTCCAAACCCCTGCCAGAGGCAGGGACACCTCCCACTAGTACAGCTCACTCAAGGCCTCCTCCAACCTGGCCTTGAACACCTCCAGGGAGGGAGCAGCCACAACCTCCCTGGGCAACCTGTTCCAGTGTCTCACCACCCTCACTGCAAAGAACTTCCTCCTAACATCCAGTCTAAATCTCCCCTCTGCCAGTTCAAACCCATTGCCCCTTGTCCTGTCATTGCAAGACCTTGTCAATAGTCCCTCCCCAGCCTTCCTGTAGCCCCCTTCAGATACTGGAAGGCTACTATCAGGTCCCCTCGGTTGGTGATAGCCAACACCACAGAAGCACAAGAAAGTAACACAGGGTAAGTTAAGTAAAGAAGGGCATCTGACTGCACCTGTAACCCTATATGTACATGAACAGCTTCTACTACAATCAGGGCAGATAGCAAAGGCTTTCCAGGAACAACCTGCTGCTGAAACACACTCTGGCAGGAATACAGGATTAGAGGTGAAGGAGAACAGAGAGCAGATTTTATACTGCTCTTTGCCACCCTGATTTGTTGCCCCTTGGCATTCCATCCATGTCTTCTGACACCTCCACAAAGACAGTCTTTGGGGCTGGGCTACACCACAGATCTCTTAGCGCAGGAGAAAAGCCCATGCTGGAGGTTGCAGTGAGAGGGACAATTGCTTCTCATTTCCCAGTACAGTATGTTACAAAGTGCTGTTGCAAAACCTTGGCTGCCTGACAGTTTTGTTTGCAAGAGCATTGGCCCCTTTCCAAGTAATTCTTTCAGGTCTCATTGTCTGGTAGGAAACAAACAAGGGGAACAGCACTGGGTGGGCACACCAGAAGAGGGTCTAAATATAGAAGGGCAACATTAGGGAGCCAGGCTTCTTAGTCAAAGCTTACACTAAAGATAACAAAACCCCTCTGAGAGTCTACAGGAGAGGCACCAGTTCTGTTAGAACTATGGCAGAAACATAGGAGGGCTCCCCACATGTCCCAACCTCACTGTCCAGCTACAACAATGTTACGTTAGCCATAAAAAGCTGAAAGCAGCCTGTTAAAATGCGTAATGTAATAGCAAAGCATGGAGAGAATATTACTGGTTCCAGCCTGAAGTCTTCTGAGTACATTCTGCTGTAATTCACACCCAATATAACTTCACCATGAGTCAGGAAATAATCTGAACTACAGCTTTAGACAACGAGGTGTCAGCCTGAAGGCAAGCCAAGGTCTTCTGGCCTGTGATGGAAAAGATAACTTTGTGCCACCTTTGCCAGGAGGTGTTAAGACTCAGCAGGATTCAGGCTAAATAACGTTGCTGACACCACTGCAGGGCTGGTTATGTTTCTGGAAGCAGGGGAAAAGAGAAAGCAAATGTGCCATAGAATTTTTTACTTTTTTTTAATCTTCCACAACCTGGCACATCCCCACAGAAAACACCTCCTGATGGAACAGCTAAAATGCAGGTTTGGAAATGTTAAAGGAGAAATGTGGCTTTTCCTGAGGGAATATACATAGAGCTTTAACAGATATGTCCTGTGAGAGAAGGAACTCGGATCTCAGGCAGAAGGAATCTCTCACAGCTGATTTCTCTGATCTGTACCTTCAGCATTTAAGAGTGCAGTAGAAAGGCAAGTTGTTTTTCCACTTAACCTAGGCACATGCCTGACTGTGAAGAGGGATGTGGTGCAAGGCAGGAAGAGAGAACTTAGAAGGGAGAGAGGATATGATCAGACTTGCAGAGAAGACAATAGGAGATCATTTGTGCAGACCCACCAGTGCTTTCCCTACAGGGACTTAGTTCAGCAAGCAGAAATGAGAAACAAATATGCCAGAGCCTGCCACTTGCAGGAACACCTGGCCTTGGCTGCCACAGTTGCAAACACTCTACCCATCACAGCTGACAGCCCTCTTGTAGAAGCATTTGACAGGGGGACACATGGCTTTTGCAAACTTACATTTCCTCTCTTTCCCCTTCCTGCCACCAAATCATGTTTTGCTTTGCTAGGGACAGGAGAGAAGGCAGTAGCAGCCTGTCCTAGCTGGAGATCATCATTATGAGAGATGTTGGGGTTCTGCAGCCTGGAGAAGAGAAGGCTTCCAGGAGACCTGATAGTAGCCTTCCAGTATCTGAAGGGGGCCTACAGGAAGGCTGGGGAGGGACTATTGACAAGGTCTTGCAATGCCAGGGCAAGGGGCAATGGGTTTGAACTGGCAGAGGGGAGATTTAGACTGGATGTTAGGAGGAAGTTCTTTGCAGTGAGGGTGGTGAGG
This sequence comes from Eubucco bourcierii, assembly GCA_013396675.1. Classification (NCBI taxonomy): domain Eukaryota; kingdom Metazoa; phylum Chordata; class Aves; order Piciformes; family Ramphastidae; genus Eubucco; species Eubucco bourcierii. The sequence continues at coordinate 31,610 of VWZE01019729.1, forward strand.
CACTGGAACAGGTTGCCCAGGGAGGTTGTGGCTGCTCCCTCCCTGGAGGTGTTCAAGGCCAGGTTGGATGAGGCCTTGAGTGAGCTGTACTAGTGGGAGGTGTCCCTGCCTATGGCAGGGGGTTGGAACTAGATGATCCTTGAGGTCCCTTCCAACCTTACCATTCTATGATTCTATGATTCTATGGCAACATGATTAGCAGGATGGATAATAAGAAAGAACTATCTGAAGGTGGAAATAGAGGCAGTCACGTGGATGTTGATGTCAGTGTCCTCTGAGTGGTGATGCATAATCAGACATCATACATGTGGGGGGTCCTCTGTAGTACACTGGCAATGCCGTTTGACAAAACTGAAAGCAAGAGAGACTAAATAGTGCCTGTTTTGGTGCTAGAGGCCTCTGGCTCAACAGATTTCTCATTTCTGTTAAAACAGTGTCTAAAAGGCTGAGGGAAGCTCCTACAAAACTGTGAAGTGCCAATGTAGATAAACAGATACTGACATTTTTCTACTGTCCTTTAGGATTAGGTTGCATAGCTACATACTGACTGAGCAATGGGTATCTGAAGTGATAAATCTCCCCAGGACATTCTTCCCCTATTAAGTCTCCTCATCTCCTAGAGATCTTGTCTGTGCTTGAGAATCTGGTTGTTGCATGTGTTCACAGGCTGGCAAGATATGAGACACAATGGGCTTATGGTTAACGCATTTCTCAAGTTCTTGGGTGTTGTTGATTTGGCTTTTTGCTTTGCCATAGAATCACAAAGTAGGTTGATGCAAGTTGTTTAATTTTTGTAGGTCTCTTTGGTTACTTGATCATGTGGAAAAAAAGGAGGCAAAACCATTTCCTGGTTTGATGAGGATCCTCATTGTTGCTATTTGCAGTGAAGTAATGTGTTGAGGAAATCACCTCTCTTTGACGTGCTCTCTTGCTTATACTCAGCAAAGGGCTGCCAGCTGCTTCTTCCATGTTATCCCGAAAGCTAATGGCAGGATGCTCTTGAAAAGGCCTGTGTGAGCTTGGAATGGTTCCATGGTGTAGGGGTTGTGGACTTCCTGCCTCACCAGATGGGTCATTTCATTGGTAAGATGCTTGGAGAAGGTTCAGAACGTGCCTCTGAGATGAAAGAAGCTTTTGCTAGTTATGTGGCTCATCTGATAGAGTTTTTCTCTGAATGTTTATTTTATAATAGTATTGTATATTATTGCACTATTGATGGAGTTTTACACTGGTAGACATAAATGCTTTCTATAATGGTCTTTATGTTGTTTTAATAAAGAACACTTGGAGTCACTAGTCAAGAATTAAAGTTTCTTTCCCATAGATGTTGTACAAGCAAAAGAGTAAGCATCACTGTTCAGACAACTTTATCCTTTAAGTCAGAGAAGAAGTTATGTTCCTCATCTGTTTTTATATATTCAAGACATTTCTGAAGCTCCTATGAACATTGGGAGAAGGCAGGTTGGCCAAAAATGTGGAGGCATATTTTGTAGTTTTGGTGTACACAGGTAATAAGTGAGCATCATGCTATATCAGGCAACTTAAGTACTTGAGAGTTCATTGCATCTGGGATGATATTCAAAGAGATGGAATCATAGAATCATAGAATGGTAAGGTTGGAAGGGACCTCAAGGATCGTCCAGTTCCAACCCCCTGCCATAGGCAGGGACACCTCCCACTAGTACAGCTCACTCAAGGCCTCATCCAACCTGGCCTTGAACACCTCCAGGGAGGGAGCAGCCACAACCTCCCTGGGCAACCTGTGCCAGTGCCTCACCACCCTCACTGCAAAGAACTTCCTCCTAACATCCAGTCTAAATCTCCCCTCTGCCAGTTCAAACCCATTGCCCCTTGTCCTGGCATTGCAAGACCTTGTCAATAGTCCCTCCCCAGCCTTCCTGTAGGCCCCCTTCAGATACTGGAAGGCTACTATCAGGTCCCCTCGATCCCTTCTCTTCTCCAGGCTGAAGAGCCCCAGCTCTCTCAGTCTGTCCTCATAGCAGAGCTGCTCCTGCCCTCTGATCATCTTTGTGGCCCTCCTCTGGACCCACTCCAACACTTCCATGTCCTTCCTGTGCTGAGGGCTCCAGAACTGCACACAGGACTCCAGATGGGGTCTGACAAGAGCAGAGTAAAGGGGCAGAATCCCCTCCCTTGCCCTGCTGGCCACACTGCTCTTGATGCAGCCCAGCACTCGGTTGCTGTCTGGGCTGCATGTGCACACTGCAGGCTCATGTTGAGCTTTTCATCAACCCAGACTCCAAGGTCCTTTTCCTCAGGGCTGCTCTCAGCCATTCCCCACCCAGCCTGGAGTTGTGCTTGGGATTGTGCCTACCCAGGTGCAGGACCTTACACTTGGCCTTGTTGAATCTCCTGAGATTGGCTTGGGCCCACCTCTGCAGCCTGTCCAGGTCCCTCTGGATGGCATCTCTGCCCTCTAGCAAGTCGACTGTGCCACACAGCTTGGTGTCATCTGCACACTTGCTGAGGGTGCACTGATTCCTCTGTCCATGTCACTGACAAAGGTGTTAAATTGGCAGGACTATATGTCTGCTCCTATCTTATCAGTGACTACACCTGGTCCTTCAGCCATAGGTCCCTGTTCCACCCCTTTACCAGGAAAGTGGGGAAAAAAGTGCCTTCCTCATACAAGGAAGGGTTTTTTCCTCCCTTAAGGGTTCTATGATTTGTTATCTGCTGGTTGCCTTGTAGGACATCCCTGTGATGACATCACATCATCACACCGGCTCACAACTAGAGCCTTTTGAGTATAGGTCTGTCGTAGCTCTTGGTTACTCCATCATGTTGTGGGTTCTGCAGGAGGCTCAGGACTGTGTGAGTGTAAGGTGTCTCTTTCATTTGTAGTTGAAGTACTGGTGCCTGTGGGGTAGCTAACCAAAAGATTGTATGGGCAGTCTGGCACACAGAAGGTAAATCATGATGTTAGCACCAGATTTGGTAGTTAGATAATGGTTGTACTCAATGGTCTTAAAAGTATTTTCCGAGTAAAACAATTTGGAGATTCTGTGATTCTATGATGTGAGGGCAAGAGAGTCCTCTGGAAGGCTCAAGGGGAGGTGGGCACTGAGAGAGATGCAGAAAGGGTGAAATTAGGAATCAAAACTGGTGGGTGCCGTAGGAAAAGGAAAGCTGAAAGGTAGCCCCATAGTCTGCCATCTGACATGTGCTCAATGGAAAAAAAAAAGCCTCCATGCCAGGCTTTAGACTTCACAATACACTCCAACTTCGGCCACTGGGATGGAAGCAGACAGGAAATTGGGCTGGAGAGGGGCAGGAGAGGAAAGAGAGTATGTCGGAGGGGCGGGGAGGGAGGGTGAACTGGCGTGTCAGGGTCTAACAATGAACCGTCTGTATCAGGAAAACAGTCATACTTGGCAGGGCTATTTTTAGGGGTTCAGATCCCACTCCTCCCCAGGTCTTCCACTCCCCACCCCCTGCTCTTTTGTGCTGAGTGGCGCCTGGCAGATTGGTGGAGATTTTAAAGGCACAGATAGGAAAGAACTCAAACACAGTGAAGGAAATGCAGCAGGAGGGGGAGAGATGGATGCCTAGAAATAGTCTGTGTGGTGCCTCTACCACAGCCCCTGGCTCTTAAAAGGGGAAGAAATACTTAGGCCTAATAGACAAAGCTGTTCCTCAGGCTCCCTGATTGCTTCTGGGGTCACCAATACTTTGCTTGGGAGAAGGGACAGAAGTCTTTATCTGCCCTATATTCATTCACACACCAACACTGGCTTGCCACATCCGCTCTCAAGCTAGAGGGTGAGGCATTGCTGATCAGCACCGAAGCGGGATGGAAATATGCTCCACCTTCCTGCATGAACCTGCAACCCTCCCTGACAGGGGAGCCTTTGTGACTGACTTCAAATCCTGACCTGTTTTTAACAGGATCAAAGGGAAAGAATTAAAGTAAGTGTTGTGGGCCTGGACTTCCTGATTTCAGCTGTGGTGCCGTGGGGCAGCTGGCCATCGTGCTCTTTGTACTGCAGCATGGGACTAGGAAGTGGTCTCTACAGAGAGATTGCTTCTGTGAGATTTCTGGCTTGGCTTGGTGCTGCTCTTATCTGCAGACTCACATTTTTATTTTGTATTTTAGGAAGGACAGAAATTCCCCCTTCTTTTCCAGTTTTTTCAGCTTTGAATTGCCTTTTTTGCTTTCCATACCTCTGGCCTGAGCTCTTTTCCTCTCTGGCACTGGTTGTTCTCATCTGTGAAAACTTTTCCAGAAGGGAAGCTTACTGCTTGGCTTACTGCTTAGCCTTGCTGCTCGCTCTAACTATTACAGAGACCTGCCTTGCCTCCCTAACTGAACAAATCCAGGCTTCTTACATTTTTCCTCTTTGGAGGAGAAGGTTGTCCCTTTCCCTCAGAAAAATCCCCTGGCTCAGCATTGATTTCAGGCTTTGATACCAAATGTTTTGTTTGTAAAGCCTCCCTTGTTTGGTTCCCACTCACCTTGTCTGACCTCCTCCTCCTCTCCCCAGGCTCCCCAGGCAATCCTTTAGTGACCTCCTCTCTGTCCTCTCACTGAACCTTGTCCTGGCAACAGGGAAAGCCACCCCCATAGTCCAGCCTGCCTGGCAAGAGCTCTCCTGGAGCTCCTGTACCTACTTCCCTGTCCACAACACGTCTCATTCACCCTGACTGCCACAACATTTCCTTTCTCCACCTCCATCTCCCCTCCGTGAGACATCTGGCATGTGGTGGCAGGACAGCAAAGCGCAACACTTGAAAGAGCCTCCAAGAGTGAGAATCCTCCCTTGTTTGTTTCTAGCTCCTCTTTCCTTCAGTTGAATTTTCTCTTGGCATGTCTCCCTGTCCTCCACTACAGCACCCTAATAGTGGTCCTGCAGCCTGACCCACAGGCATTACTCACCCATAGCCTAGTTGAGGTCAGGGCAGCACAGTCCAGCCCCCAGAGAGCACTTAATTTCCACAGTGTTTGGCCAGTAGGACCCACCATCACAGCTCCCAAAGCTGCCTCCTCCTTCAGAGGATGCAGGGAGCTGCTACAGAGCTGACTCCAAGAAATGCTGTTTTCAGCTGAAAACACCTATTGGCCTGTAGAAACACTAAAGTGTGATGTCACCAAGGCTGCTTGGAGCACAGATGCATTAAGGGAGGGGAGGGGGCATGTGCTGACTGTTCCCCAGGACTAGAGCTCCTTTGCTGATGACATGAGGAAGCTGCAGTGTTTTTGTGGAATTTCTTTTTTTTTTTTAAAAAAAATTAAGCCATCTTCTTTTCAAGACATCCTGTTTGGGTAGGCTTGCAAGAGAGGAGCAGGAAAACCATATCTAAGATGAGGGAGGGCATGGATGTGAAGGCAGGAGTGTGGTGCAGTGGGTCACCGGGTGGGCAAATGGAACATGCAAGGGCTGTAGACACAGATCCTGGCACTGAGGCTGACACAGGGTGATAAAGGAGACCAGCACAGGGACTTTGAACATCCTGTTTGGTTCGTGGAGGGAAGGAGGTGTTTGCAAAGGGGAGTTGGAAAGTTGGAAGAAGATGGTATGGTTACTCACCACCTTGAAGCTGATCCCAGCTGGTTCAATGCCAGGGTTCAGCCCTGCAGGAGAGGACTGGTGTGTACAAGATGCACTTCCACCCAAGGTGACAAGCAGAGGGCTTTCTCTTCCTACAAAGGGCAGCCAGATGGACAGGCAGTGAGAAGATGGCCTGGTGAGACATCCAGATCTGAGTGTCCCATTTGTCTGACCAGTTTGAAGTCTGTCCCTTAGTAGGCAGGTAGAACGCACTGGAGCACGTGATTGACAGCACGCTGATACACAGAAGGATCCATATGCTGACACGACATCAAGATGCTGTGAGAAGCTGAAAACAAATCTAAGGAAGTATTTCTTGAGCACTGAAGGTCCCTGAGAAAAAACATCAGTCTGGTGGTGAGAGCTCCATTTTGCCCCTTAGCCTGAAAGCAAGAGCAGGAGGCTGGAGCCAGCAACCCTCTCTAACACCCTTCTGCAAATCATTTTCTCTCAACCCACCAGTCAGCAAGCTGTACAATGGGGATAATGAAGATAATTACAGTGATAAACTGCACAATAGGAATCATAATTGCTCAAGGTCCTTCACTGGAGCTCTTGGTGTTTTTCTCTTGTATGTGAAGCCATAGTAGTGAACCTTTTGAGGAAAAAACCCAGTCACAGAATCAGAGAAAACATTCAGTTGCAAGAGACCTCAAAGATCAGGCAGCCCAACCTTCCACCCAGCACTGAAGAGTCAAGACGAAACCTCGTCCCTAAGCACCAGCTCCACACGCTGCTTAAACACCTCCAGGAACAGACATTCTACCACTGCCCTGGGTAGACCATTCCAACATGTCATAACCCTCTCTGTGAAGAAATATTTCCTAGTGTCCATTCTGAACCTCCCCTGGTACAGCTTGAAACCATTTCCTCTAGTCCTATTGCTTGCCACTGAAGAGAAGATGCTGGTCTCCTCCTGGCTCCATCCTCCCTTCAGGTAGTTGCAGAGAGCGATGAGGTCTCCCTTCAGCCTCCTCTTCTCCAGTGTGAACAACCTCAGCTCCCTCAGCTGCCCCTCGTAGGCTGTGTGTCCCAGGCCTTGTTGCCCTTCTCTGAACATGCTCCAGAACCTCAGTGTTCCTCTTGTAGTGAGTGGTCCAGAACCAAAGGCAATGCTTGAGGTGTGGCCTCACCAGTGCTGAGCACAGGGGGTGAGATGGTGAGTTTGCAGAGGTATGAGGAACAAGGTGGGGTTCCTCTGCCATGCACGGATGTGGAGCCCAGGGTTGAGGTGGGAGGTGAGTTGAGTCCTTTGCCATGTTTTCTTGCCATTTTTCCTCCAAAATAAAACTACTCTTCTTGTCCTTTGTCTGATTTAAAGTGAAAAGCTGCGATTTCCTGTTTTTCATTTGTTTGTTTTTCACTCAGATCCACACAGTTGGGGTGGAGCAAGAAGTGGTAGTGAAAACTTCTGGCTCCCTCAGTGAGCTTGTGGCCCGCCAGCATAACCAGCCCTATAAAGAGACCTGAATTTTCTGGGATAAAAATTGTGAAGCAAGAGCAAGGGACTGCTCATATGAACAGAGAGACTCAGAGTGTAGTGCAAGTTAGGCTAGGAAAGTATTGGAGGAGCAAGAGAGCAAGACTCGCCGCCCAAAGGCAGACCTGTCCCATTTCACTTCTTGCTACTACTGGGCGATTTCTGTTCCTTGTTGCTAAAACCCTTCGCGGATCAAAAGGAGCCTTCCTTGGTACCTAACTCAGAAGTATGTGAACTTAGTTAGATGCTTGGATGTCGTCTGTTTCTGCCTGCCGGGAAGGAGGAAACTGAAGGTTTCGCTCCTCCCCACTCCTTTTATTTTCTCAACTTTCTGCTCCCTTCTTGTACTTTGGTAGCTCCAGCCTATGCCTCTGTAGACGGCAAATTGTGAAGTGACAGTCACGTTCAAGGGCAGAAGACACCTTGTGACAAAGGACTTATTGAACGCAGGCAGAGATTTACTGGAGCAGCTCCTGGTCTCTCCGCCCTGGCTCTTCTTCAGGCCTTTCCAGAGCTAAGTGTTGGTAGTGCAGGAAGCTTCTGACCGCAGCGGGCTGTGGCTCAGCTGGCAGTGATTTCCTCTCAGCCAGTCCGTTATCTGTTGACTGTCAGGACAGGCTTTCCCTGTTCTTCCCCCCCCNTTCTCGCACACGCACACACATACACACACACACGCACGCACTTTACTGCCAAAAACTGTCCTCCGCCCGCCTCCCTCCTCAGCTAATTTCCTTTCAGCATTTTTTTGAGCTGGATAATCCTAGGATTTGTAAAAGAGGGGAAAGGAGCGAGCGAGCGAGCCGGAGTCAGGACAGGAAGCTGGTTTCTCATTCCTCTAACTGTCCGAAGGCAGGAGGAGGGGAAGGGGGGGAGCCAAAGAGGAGCCTTGTGCCGACTCTTCCCCAGTCCCTTTTGATTAGTCCGTTTGAACTTCCAGTCTCCTCCGAAAGTGAAGAGAAGGACAACCAGATTGGGACGCTTTCTGCTGGAAGTGGTGACAGCGCGGCTGATGAAACCCAGAAGGTGGCCGTGGAGGGTCCTGGGATCGTGCTGAGGAAAAGACGTCCCCCAGACCATCGCCTGTCCCCAAACTGCCATCTCGGATGCGGGCACTCGTCCACCACCCACTTCCCTCAGATGAGAACCCTTCCGGGCTCGGGCTATGATCACTGCTGCTACTGGCTGGAGAGCCTCCTCTCGCCTTGATTTTCCTCTGCCACAGGAGCAGCCCAACATCTGGTGGAGATTAATGTTTACTTCTCTGGCTGGACGCTGTACAGGACCCCTGATGTTGCTCCCTGGGAGGGGGACACGGGCGGTGGTCTGAGGAGAAGAGCGAGATTTTTGTCACCCAGCGTGAGGCCGGGGGGAGGGGGGCAAGGCAGGAGAGGGGCAAACCTCTTCTGGGACTAACCTCATGAAGAACAAGGGAGCCAAACAGAAACTCAAGAGGAAGGGAGCCGCAAGCGCGTTCGGCTGCGACCTGACGGAGTATCTGGAGAGCTCTGGGCAGGATGGTAAATGCCTCTTTATTCTCACTCTGCTTGTGGAGGAGCAGAGCGCGCGTCCCCCTTCTTTTACCATTAGGACTGCAAGCTGGAGCTTTCCCAAGGATGAGGGCTAGACAGCCCTGGAGCTGGTTTATTCCCCGGGAAGTGGAGTCACTGCCTGGTTACCCACAATGAATGAGTGATCGGAAGATTGCGTTGGTGATGTGTCTGCATGACCCTTGCATGAGTAGCACTGTGTGTGGTGAAAGGACCATATGAGGGCTCAGAGGTGGCCAGCTGTACACTGTGATGCCCTCTCCCATCTGCCTAGCCATGGAATGGAGCAGAAGGCTTTCAGAAAGTTAGGTTTGCTTAGCCTTGCCTGTTGATAGACTTCAAAATCCTTCCAAAGTCCACGAGATCAGTGTTCCGGGGATGTAGGGAGGAACCGGGAACATCTCATCTGCCCCTCCTGATTCCAGTACAGTTCCCGTATTGTCCTTTCACTGCTGGATGGAAACAGGACGGGGTGGGGGGGGTGGAGTGTGGGGGGTATGTTGGAGGTGGGTGTATGGAGTGGGAAGGGTGTGAGGTGTAGAAGGCAGCTGAACTAATGTTTTCACTACCCTGCCTGTTATCTTTTTCTGCTTTCCTCCTCCCCCTGACCTCCATGCCCCCAGGTATCATATGAGATCAAGGTATCTTAGATAAGAGGTAACTCCAAAAAGATCATAAGGTCTTGAGCTTGAAATGGTCAGACCTTGATGAGGGAAGGGGCAGAATGTGTTTGCTTAAAGAGGATTGAATGGTGGATGAGAAGAGCAGTTGTGACTTTGGTGTATAGGAAGACCTGAAATTTAGCAAGAGGACAAATAAATGCATGCCTGTTAGCATTATGTTCCAGTTTTAACTAACTAACTTTTACCACTCCCAGGCTACTCTGGGGAAAAAAGAAAAGAAAAAAAAAAAAAAAGAAAAAAAGAAAAAAAAAAAAGAGCAAGCTTCTAGCAGCAATATCAGCCTTGTACAGAGAGGGCTGTACAATCAGGTCTTTCATTTGCTGATGAGCGTGGCTGATGAAGTCCAGTGTGCAACTGCGCTGGCAGAGGGATGGACTACGTATCAGTAGTCCTTTCCCTTGCACAGAGAGGAGGCCAGTACATTTATCACTAAGACTAAATGCTATGTATGTGCACTTACTTAGGGAAGGGAACAAACCAGTTACTCCATTTGATTACAAGCTGTCTGTAACAATTACTGTCTCTTTTAACTTCTATAGCTCTTAACAGAAGTTGAATTGAAATAGCAAAAAACCCCAGACTTAATCAACTGATACCACTTTGCCAGTGCGAGGTACAGCTAGATAAATTCCTTCCAGGGGTAACATGAGCTGCTGTGGTGGAGGAACAATTTACAGCTGTTTACGGGAACGCTGAAAAACAACCCAGGGAAGGCAGGCACGGGGAGTACATTCAGCTGAAGCAGCAAGAGGGTTTTTAAAGGGAGAAACATAGTTGCTCTCAGTTAAATTAGACCAGAACAGCAAAAATTATAACCAAAAATACCGTAGTCTTTTCTTTAAAAATATTTTTTTGGAGGGAGCAAAATAAAGACAGACATTGTCTCAAGTCTCGTTTGTGGGATGGTTCACAGCTCCAACCTACTTATCTCTCCATGCTGAGGAGCAGTGGGGGAGAAATGTGAAGTTCCTTTCCCTCTATGCAGTACTGCTATTTGCTGAATAGTACATCCCGTTGCCCAGTGCCGTGGGATACCGAAATGAAAGACTCAATTGTTATGGATTTATTGGGAAGGGTGTAGGTTAGATTAGTACAATTCAACTTGCCAGGAGAGGGGGAGAAGAAATGAGCATATCAGAGATATTTATTATGCTGCTAGTAGGACTCTTGGGATCAATAGGAATGTGACCAAGTATACCAAAGTGACATCCTGAGGAGAAATGAAAGTTCAGATACCACCAGGACATCACAATCTCTAACTATGAAATGAAATCAGAAGAACATTTGTGGTATGAATGATGGTTGATTTGGGGATAGTTGAACTGTCCTGCTAAGAACTATTTCCAGTGACAAGCCAGTGCCCCTGGAAGCAGGGCCTTTGATAGAGATGTAAAGCAGTAACTTTCTGTCTGCTTTAGGTAGTACAAAGTGTTTAATTGTTGGGATGCAGGCTCTAGTTGTTCTCTAGTTAGAAGCAACAAAGATGTAAGACTGTTCTTGGTGTGTGGGAGTGACAAAGACGTAAGGGCATTTTGGCTGCTGTCCAGAAAACACTTTGTTGTGGACTTCTGTGAAAGCAGGTTTAAAAATGCATCCAGAAGGGTTAACTGGAAAAGAAGAAGAGGCCGTGGGACAGGCAGGACACAAGTCAGATTGATTGTGCTCTCGTGCTCAGGTCTGCTTTGGACCACTGTGCAGCTCTGCTTCGTGTGACAGGTCCAGTGCATTCACACAGGCAAATGAAAATGGAGAGCTACTTTGCTGCTGCTGGGGATAGCAAAGGGAGCAGTAAGGATGGCAAGGCTTGTGTAGACAGTTCAGTTTGACTTTTTTCCCTCTCTGGATTAGTACATGGCCATTACAGTTAGGGGGTGCTGCATTACTTGTCTGATGCTTTGTGGACAAGACGTGCAACTTGAGTTACTACATGCATGTGGTTGCTGAAGAGCAGCTTGTGCTTTCTGCAAGGACCTTAGTTTCTGTGTTGTTGCCAAATTCCAGTGGAGAGAAATGTATTTTGCTTAAGGTATCAGCATTTCCTCTCCTGTTGTTTAACTGTTGAATAACTTGCTACGGTCTGCTTCAGAGACGGCTTCGTTTCAGTGGGTGAAAAGATCTGTCTTTCTTACCAAACAGATTTACCTAAGGCTCTGTTATAAAGAGCTCTATGATAATACAATAAAAGCTATGATAAAAACACAGAGTATTCAAGAGCAATGTAGATGGAAAGACTTTAGCATGTACAGTGGGATAGCTCAGGAAAGTAAAAATACAATACAAAGCCTTGAGCTCTAATTTGATTCTTCAGATTTGACCCAGGTCAGTGGTGAAGGACAGATGTCTGTTGTCTGGTTTGAAGCTCAGATGTGTTGAATTTGCTGTATTTCAAGTCAGTTCCTGTCATTGCCACATTTGACCCTATTCAACCTTTTCCTGCTGGCAGCCTCTATGCAGAAAATGGTCGTGGTCCTTGTGGGGACAGACTGCTGTCAGTGCTCTCAAGCATTTAAAATCATGACTCAGGCCACAAAAATCATGAGATAAAATAAAAATCAGTGCTGGGTTCTTTTTCTGCTTTCTGTTTTCTGAAACTTCAGTGTGTATATGAATTACATTTGCAAGTCTTTCTCCTGGCAAGAGGGCTAGAAACTTGGGAGGGGGAAGTATCTTTTCTTCCTTCCCACTAAAATTCCTGCCCACTTTAATGGCATCACAATTAAAGAAAAAGCTCATATAAGACTCAAAGGAATGGTGGCTGGCAATAACAGTGGCTAAAGGTTGTCTCTTCTGTCACTGCCAGTGCTAAATCCATAGATGAAGGCAAACAGTCTTCTGGAGTGCCAGAACTTCACTAGAAAGCTGTGTCAGGCTTTGGGCATGGATAGGTACCCAAGCCGGAGGGAGCCAGTGCTAATTTCTCTACTAAAACATTCTCCTGTGTCAGACTTTACAAAAGTGCTGTATGCTAGTATCTAAGAGATATTAGCCTTGAAGAATTAACACTAGAGTCATGCTTTGGGTCTTTGATAACTGGCCTGGTTTCTGGAGAAGAAAAGCACATAGTACCTCCTCTGAAGTCCTTGGGAGCTGCACCTCAGGCACCCAGTTCCTCTACTAACAACAGTATAATTTTCCCCGTGATGGAGGGGTCAGCAGAGAATACAAGCTGTGAGGTTGTTCACAAGCCTTAGTTGGAGCAGGACAGCCTCAACTGCTTCAGAAAACAGTCATAAAGAGTAGTCTTGCTTCTGGTTATGTCATAGAAGTATTTTAAGAAGGAGCTGAAAAAGTCAAAGCTGACGAAATGGGAGGGAGAGGGGCTAACTCAGAGTGGAGTTTAATATTCCCCATATTTCTAACTGTGGAAAGTTCAGACTGGGGTTTCAGGTGCACAACTAGATACAAATTCTGCTTTTGAAAATGAAATGCACGCAGCATTTACGAAAATTGATTGGGACGGTGAAAGATAATCTAGTCTTTGGCATGGGAAGGTCTTTGCTACTGATTAAGACCTATCTTTGCTTCGTTCACTTAGAGCCAGGTAGGTTTTGGAGAAAAGCTGAATAATTTCCTTCATTTTTTATGATGATGATGTCTAGATGTTGCGATGGGAGAAGCTACCAGGACTGCAAAAAGCCAAATCTCATATTAGACACTTTGTTCTCAGGGTGCAGGTCAGCTCTGTGTGTCCAACCAAGCTTTCCCTATTTGCTGAAGAGTTAATTCCACTGTTGTTGTACCCCTCTGCGGTTTCTTGTACATCTGTTTCCTGCCTGATGTTGTCTGGTTGGGATGCAATGAGCTCAGCTTTTCCCCTTAACCCCCTCCCACACTCCCCCTCAATGACTCTAATCCTGACCATGTAGCACCCAAAGCATTTCCCATCTCTTTGTCTAATGCTTCTTACTGGCATTGTTGTTTGCTATAGGAAAAGTGCTGCTCCATTTGAGGAGCTTTGAAGCCCTCAATTCCTTTTTGCTCTCTACCTGTGGCAGCTTCTTGCTGTGATAGAGAGCAGGGTCGAACAGCAGCATTCCCTGAGACCAGGGCAAGGAAAGAGAGCTGTTGTCTGCAAACCTAGGATGGGGAGGTGGGTGAGGAAGCCCTTACACTGCCCTGGAATGTAATATGGGGAAGAAGACAGCAATATTCTGGAGCCCTCAGCACAGGAAGGACATGGAAGTGTTGGAGCGGGTCCAGAGGAGGCCACAAAGATACTCAGAGGGCTGCAGCAGCTCTGCTATGAGGACAGACTGAGAGAGTTGGGGCTCTGCAGCCTGGAGAAGGGAAGGCTTCCAGGAGACCTTATAGTAACCTTCCAGTATCTGAAGGGGGCCTACAGGAAGGCTGGGGAGGGACTATTGACAAGGTCTTGCAATGACAGGACAAGGGGCAATGGGTTTGAACTGGCAGAGGGGAGATTTAGACTGGATGTCAGGAGGAAGTTGTTTGCAGTGAGGGTGGTGAGGCACTGGAAGAGGTTGCCCAGGGAGGTTGTGGCTGCTCCCTCCCTGGAGGTGTTCAAGGCCAGGTTGGATGATGCCTTGAGTGAGCTGTACTAGTGGGAGGTGTCCCTGCCTATGGCAGGGGGTTGGAGCTGGATGATCCTTGAGGTCCCTTTCAACCTTACCATTCTATGATTCTATGATAATATGGGTAGACCCAGTGATATTCTCCTCTGCCATGTGGCTGTGCAAGGACTGATTCTGCCATGTCACAACCTCATTTGAATGAAAGATTAAGGAATGTTTTCATTTAGTGGTGGTGATCTCACCAAAGTTTGGTAGCTATGGCTTGCACTGCCTTTTCATAGAATCATAGAATGGTAAGGTTGGAAGGGACCTCAAGGATCATCTAGTTCCAACCCCCTGCCATAGGCAGGGACACCTCCCACTAGTGCAGCTCACTCAAGGCCTCCTCCAACCTGTCCTTGAACACCTCCAGGGAGGGAGCAGCCACAACCTCCAAGCAAGGTCTTAACCACTTTTGAGAGCTGCAGTAGGTCCAGGCTTTACTGTGGGATAGGCAAATAAAAGTAATCCAATGCAATATGCTTGGCACAAAGGAAAGGTTGTCTTGGGTACTCTTTAGCTGTTTTGGTACAATCCCTTAGCACGTTATCTTCTACCTGATGCTGTGTGTTTCATGATGAAACTGCCTTGTCTCTACTCTGGTGGATGAGACCTGTCACTCAGGATGAAAGCAGGCTGTTTAGAGAATGGCTTCAGAGCCAATTTTTGAACCTGCTACCCAGATGTGAAGCAACTTTTCTGGGTCATGTGGCTTTCCTTCCTCACACTTGCATATGCATGCAGGGCTGTGCTTGAGGGTGAATGCAAGTCCATGGCATATGCAAGCTGTGTACCACTCAAAGATGCATTTGCATTCATTTTGATGTTTTTTGGGTTTTTTTTTCTTTCCTAAGCTGCTTTTCCTGTGTTGATGTTTTGAAGTCAGTGCATGCCCATATTTTTGGGTAGGTTCTTTTGGTTAGTGATGCACTTGAAAAGGTCCTGGGAAACCTGCTGGCAGATCATTAATGGCAATGTGGAGGGAAAACTAGTGGTGTCCCCCAGGGATCAGTACTGGGCCCTATCCTCTTTAACATCTTCATTGATGATCTGGACGAGGGCATCGAGTCAGGCACCAGCAAATTTGCAGCTGACACCAAGCTGGGGGCTGATGTTGCTGGGTTGAAGGGCAGAAGGGCTCTGCAGCAGGACCTCGACCACCTGCACAGATGGGCAGAGTCCAAGGGGATGGAGCTCAACAAANCTTCCTATCACTGCATAGTGTAAACTCACTAGGCACATGCTGTGTGCACAACAGGAGCAAAGAGGTCATTCTCCCCCTGGACTCTGCACTGCTTAGGCCACACCTTGAGTCCTGTGTCCAGTTCTGGGCCCCTCAATTGAAGAAGGACATTGAGGTGCTTGAGTGTGTCCAGAGAAGGGCAACGAGGCTGGGGAGAGGCCTGGAGCACAGCCCTATGGAGAGAGGCTGAGGGAGCTGGGATTGGTTAGCCTGGAGAAGAGGAGGCTCAGGGGGGACCTTCTTGCTGTCTACAGCTACCTGAAGGGTGGTTGTAGCCAGGAGGAGGTTGCTTTCTTCTCTCAGGCAAGCAGCAGCAGAACAAGAGGACACAGTCTCAAGCTGTGCCAGGGGAAGTTTAGGCTGGAGGTGAGGAGAAAGTTCTTGCCTGAGAGAGTCATTGACTGCTGGAATGGGCTGCCCAGGGAGGTGGTGGAGTCAGCGTCCCTGGAGGTGTTCAAGGTGGGTTTGGACGTGGCACTTGGTGCCATGGTCTGGTCTTGAGGTCTGTGGTAATGGGTTGGACTTGATGAGCTTTGAGGTCTCTTCCAACCTTGGTGATACTGTGAGACTGTGAAAAGATGAGGACTTTATTATTTTCAAAGTCCCCTCGGAAAAATGGAAATGCCAAACACTTGTTTAATCTGCTGCAGAAGTATGAGAGCTGCCTTCATCCCACTCTCAAAATTAGAATCTGGCACTGGGGATTTCTGCCTCAATAACTGATCAAGCTAAAAAGAAACTTTTTTTCTCTTTCTGTAGCCAAATGGCTTTCAGTCCCTACCTCTTCAGTGATCTGCCTCACTCTAAGGCTTTGCAAACACTGGTCTTCCTGCAAGGAAGGAAGCGGCAGGGCCTAGGAGGAGAATTGGACAAGAACAGCCTCTTGGGCTGTGTTGAAATAGATGCATTGGTCTTTTTTCTGTCTGATGTTCTGCTACAGTCTGCTCTACGTTTTCACACTCCTGATACGCTCAAAAGCTGCAGGGCCTGTGCTCTGTGGGTCTATTCCTGGCTGTAATCACACAGCCTGTATGGATACATCTTCTCATCTTGGTGACAGGAGCAAACCAGGCAGCTGGGCTCTGAAGTCTGAGGGCAAAAGAAGAAGGGCCATATTATTGTGGAGTGGAGGAAAGCTGTGACAGAAAGGTCTAAGTTCATGAATTGGCAGGTAGAGGAACTGTGGGTAAACTGCTCCTTGGCCTTTCAGAGTCTGTAAAGACATAATCCAGAGGACAAGAGAGTGAGATAGTCTGCTGCCAAAAGGAACAGTGTGGAGAAAATTATTATTAATAAAAGCTGCTTTTTTCTCCACCTGCTCTTACAAGCAGAGCATCACATAAGGAGTCCCTGATATGAGCCTCTATGGCAACGAAGTGAGAGCAAAAAGTCTCTGGGAACAGCAGGGGCAGAAACCATCTGTTTGATTCTTTTACTCGTCTGTTCCTCCTTGTTCTGGATGATGTTTTTGTTACTTCCTCAATCTGTTTCTTGTTCCTGGGAGCTGGATTTTTGTTTCTCTGTGGCACGGTGTTACTGCAGTTAAACACTCATGTTGTGAGCTCAGCAACTTGTTCCGTATTGACTTCCCATCGCTAGCATTGTGTGATTAGCAAAGAGCTTTTCCATTATGCCTTCTGCTGTACATTTCCCCTTACCAAGCACTGCAGGAGGCACACGTGTCTTTTGCATGCACCGAGCCCCACTTTGATCCTACTTTCTCCCCCACCCTCTGTGAACAGCATGAATCACATGTCTTGACTGCAGATTGTAGATTAGAAGACATATTTTGATCTAGCAGCTTGGGAAACCAAGGAGTAGAGAGTTCACTGCTTTTGTGGTATCACAGCTCTCAAAAGTTCAAGGGAATAATGGTGGTGGATGAGATGCTTCATCACACAGGATGGATATACCACACAGGCTGATTAGACACGGTGAAAGAGTAGTGTAGGAGATCCCCAACTGCCTTCAGTGCTTGGATCCAAAGTATTGCTGTAGGCCTGGTTCTAGTTTGGAGATCTCAAAGCACTAAATACTAGAGAGCTTGCATCTGTAAGTTGGGCTTTGTGTATATGACGCAGTTCTACAGCAGCAACATTTTCTGGCAGTCGGGGTTGTGCCAAAGATTTATGTTCCAGTGTTTCTCCTTTAATGGTAATAGGGGAAATGAAAACAGCCTGTTGGTAATGGTATACCCAGTCCTGCTCTGAAGGGCCTGGGGTAGAGTGGCTGTCAGACTGACTGCCCACATCATGGCTTGGGCTGGATTTCTGATCCACGTTGGATGCAGTTTTCCTAAGTGTAACACATAAAGACAGGGTAATTAAAGAATGGAAAGCTATCAGCATCTGCCACCAGTCCTGAACCACCACCACCAAGGTGCCAGGTTCACTTATAGTTTTAAGAGGGAAACTTAGAGACACCTTGCAACTGTACAAAGGCTGGTAACTGCCTTCACTGCCATCTGTTTTAAGGGCAGCTATTGTTCATAGTTGCCTATTAGTGTCTGTTTTCCATACATCCCTGGATCCTCAAGTCCCATCTGTCCTTTGTTCCTATACCAGAGCCTTCAACTTCTCTGCTGATAACTTCAGTGAATATGTTTTGCATCGTCAACAAAACCCCCCTATGTCTGCAGCATGTTTACAGTGGACACAGAGAGAGAACAGTGTAACATAAATTGAATTTAGTGTTAAATTGAATAACGTGGGGCAGCCGTGCTGGCTGTATTATTACCTTTCATAATTCAATAATGTAGCCCTCTGTTTTCAATATTTATCTGAAACCACAAGCAGACTTTCTGGGCTCATACACCAGTGTGATGGCAGATATGAAAGGGCTTAGCATGGGCTTAAGACCTAGCTTATTGTCAGATGTTTAGAATCTTGCATATAGTGAAGTTATAGACACCAGTACTAAACTTCACCCTTACTCATGTGCCAGATCACTGCTGTCATTTTGCGTGAGGGCGAAGAGTTCAGTCTCTACAAGTCACACACCACATAAGCATTTCCTCCTCTGTCTCACCCTGCTGTCTTGAGCATGACCCTGCAGATAGATTACATCTCCCTCTTTCAGCCTGATAGGGGACTCTTTTGGTCTTAACAATATACCAAAAGGGATAGAGCAAAATCCTTAATTTTTGCATTTGCCTTCAGTTCCTCTTCCCCAGTGATTTTTCTCCCATTTGGGGGAGCAGCAGCCTGGCCTAGGCTCAGACCAACCTACACAGTCTCAAGCTAGGCCAGGGGAAGTTCAGGCTTGAGGTGAGGAGAAAGTTCTTCATTGAGAGAGTCATTGGCTACTAGAATGGGCTGCCCAGGGAGGTGGTGGAGTCACCATCCCTGGAGGTGTTCAAGGCGTGTTTGGATGTGGCACTTGGTGCCATGGTCTGGTCTTGAGGTCTGTGGTATCGGGTTGGACTTGATGAGCTTTGAGGTCTCTTCCAACCTTGGTGATACTGTGAGACTGTGATACATCCACCCTAGTGCCAGGAGCTGATGCCATGTGTGACAGCCTCAGTTACAGGCAATGATGGGTTGGCTGGATGGCTGCTTTGACTTCGGTGATTTTCGTTCATGTAGACAAAATTACCTTAACAGCAATGGAAAATGTTACAGAATCACAGAATTACTGAGATGAGTTGGAATTAATCTAGACCAAACCCTCTGCTCAAGCAGGTGACCCTGCTTAAGCCAATGGCCCAGGGCTGTGTTCAGCTGAGTTCTGAATAGCTCCACAAGTGGAGTCTCCATAACCTCTGTGAGAAGCCCAATCCAGCCTTTGACTACTGTCACAGTAAAAAATTAGCATTCAGATGTAATCTGATGGTTTGTAATTTGTGCCTCTTGTCCTGTCAGCAGGCACCACTGAGAAGAAGCTGGCTCCCCTTCCTTCATTCCCTTCTACCAGGTGTTCATTCATAATGATAAAATCCATCCTGACCCTTCTTTTATCCAGGCTGAGCAGTTACATTTTTTCCTCAAATGAGAGATGCTCCAGTCCCTTAACCACCTTTCTGGCCCTGAGCTGGGTTTGATCCAGGAACTTTTCCTGGTGCTGAGGAGCCCAAATCTGGCCACAGGACTCCAAGTGTGGGTTCACCAGTGTTGAGCAGAGGGAAAGGATCACCTTCCTCAACCTGCTGTGAATGCTCTTCCTAATTTTTCTGATGTTTCTAGTAATTTATACAGTTTCTATCAGAAATTTGCCTTGGTCTCCTAGCCTAGGCTGGCAATTTCAGTCAATAATTAACATGTTGTTAGGACAGTGTGAAGGATCCTTTCTGCCCTGGTTAATGCTGAAAATTGTCCTTTTTATAAAGAGCCCCTGTCCTGTAATGGTTTCTGCAGTCTTGCTTCTGGGCAGCTGAGATGAATTAATATATATACTTTATATAATGTGCTGGTATGCTGTGCAGAGCATTCTTATGAGAGATGTGCAGAGCCTCGTCTTAATAGAAAGCTCACAAATGATTCTGTGAAGCAGCACCCCTTTCTCAGGTGGTGGTTGGACATTTCCCTTGAAGACACTGTGCATTGAGCACAGAGCTTGTGGCCAGACTTGTTTTTTTAGCAGTGGCTTCATTACATGTCCTTCTGCAGCACAGGAGCCGGGGCAAAGGGAGGGGAAACATCCCCGTACAGGATTCTCGGCTGTGGCTGTGGCTCTCAGAAATATGCCCTGAGCAGCTGAGCTAGGTTCATAGCCATTTATCTCCATCTCCTCTCTCTGCCCTCTTCTACACTCAAGGCTCAGCTAACTAAATGCCTTTGGAAATGCTATTATCTCCTATGCTCTCTGGGGCCAGGAGAAGGCTGAAGATTTATTATCTGGAACAGGAGGCTTTGTTTAGTTCTGTAAAGCACAGAACAGTTAAAGAGAGAACAAAAGCTAACCTCCAAACTAAATGCAAAGCTTTCTTTACATCTTATGTCCTTTCTTTGCTCTCTCCCATCTTGGAGTGTGTGTGCATTTTGGTTTTCAGTACCATTAAGTATTGTATGTTGAAATAGTTGAAGGAGATGTGGCTGCATCTTTAAAATGGGGCCAGGAAACATTACTGCTGTAACTAAGTTCTGTAGCTTGTTTCCTGATGGGTGTTAAACCTGAGATCAGGTCAGATAAACTTCATTTAAATGATAGGTCCTGCACCTGGGTAGGCACAATCCCAAGCACAACTCCAGGCTGGGTGGTGAATGGCTGGAGAGCAACCCTGAGGAAAGGGACCTTGGAGTCTGGGTTGATGAAAAGCTCAACATGAGCCTGCAGTGTGCACATGCAGCCCAGACAGCAACCGAGTGCTGGGCTGCATCAAGAGCAGTGTGGCCAGCAGGGCAAGGGAGGGGATTCTGCCCCTTTGCTCTGCTCTTGTCAGACCCCACCTGGAGTACTGTGTGCAGTTCTGGAGCCCTCAGCACAGGAAGGACATGGAAGTGTTGGAGCAGGTCCAGAGGAGGGCCACAAAGATGATCAGAGGGCTGCAGCAGCTCTGCTATGAGGACAGGCTGAGAGAGTTGGGGCTCTGCAGCCTGGAGAAGAGAAGGCTTCGAGGGGACCTGATAGTAGCCTTCCAGTATCTGAAGGGGGCCTACAGGAAGGCTGAGGAGGGACTATTGACANGTCCCTGCCTCTGGCAGGGGGTTGGAACTAGATGATCCTTGAGGTCCCTTCCAACCTTACCATTCTATGATTCTATACCACTGCTGGTTTTCACCGAATGCTGCCACACAGATACAGCCTGGTTGTTGGTTTGGGTTTTTGTTTGTTTGTTGTTTTTTCCCTGAAAGGTGCTGACATGCTTACAAATTTTCTCTACCTGTAGGCTGCAGGGCTGATAATCCAGGCTAGCTCTCTGCCTGATTGCACCATCTAGATTCAGTGGTTCACCAAAAATGTTGATCTGGCAAACCCAGAACACTGAGAGAAAAGGGAGTGAGTTGTTTTTATGGATCTGAATATCTCAGTTGGGATATTTTTGTAAAATCATGGAATCGTTTCAGTTGGAAAAAGACCTTTATGTTCAAGTCCAACCATTATGTAATTACCAAGTCTGGTGCTAAACTGTGCCCCTCAGCACTATATCTTTTAAATGCCTCCAGGGACAGGGATTCAGCCACCTTCCTGGGGAGCCCTTTTTGGTGTTTGAGAATCCTTTCAGTAAAGAAGTTTCTCCTGATATCTAGAATCATAAACTCAGTTGGGGTTGGAAGGGACCATAAGGATCATCCAGTTCCAACCTCCCTGCCATGGGCAGGGACACCCTACCCTAGATCAGGCTGCCCAGAGCCTCACCCAGCCTGGCCTTAAACACCTCCAGGCATGGGGCCTCAACCACTTCCATGGACAACCCATTCCAGGCTCTCTCCACTCTCATGCTGAAGCACTTCCTCCTCACATCCAGTCTGAATCTCCCCACCTCCAGCTTTGCTCCATTCCCCCCAGTCCTGTCACTACCTGATAGCCTAAAAAGTCCCTCCCCAGATTTTTTGTACCCCACTTCAGATACTGGAAGGGCACAGTAAGGTCACCTGGGAGCCTCCTCTTCTCCAGACTGAACAGCCCCAACTCTTTCAGTCTGTCCTCATAGCAGAGGTGCTCCAGCCCTCTGAGCATCCTCGTGGCCTTTGTCTGGACACACTCCAGCATCTCCACATCCCTCTTGTGATAGAGGCTCCAGAACTGGATGCAGTGCTCCAGGTGGGGTCTCTCCAGAGTGGAGCAGAGAGCGAGAATCCCCTCCCTTGACCTGCTGGCCACACTTCTGATGCAGCCCAGGCTTTGGTTGGCTTTCTGGGCAAGTGCACGCTGCTGGCTCATGTCGAGCTTCTCATCCACCATCAAACCTATACCTGGCTTGGTGCCATTTCAGTCATTTCCTCAGGTGCTATCACTTGATACTAGGGAGAAGCTGCCAACACCTGCCTTGCTCCAGCCTCCATCTGGAAAGATACTGAGAGTGAGAAGGGCTCCCGTCAGCCTCCTTTCCTCCAGACAAAACACTCCAGTTCCCTCAGCCCCTTCTCACAAGACCTGTTCTCCAGACCCTTCACTAGCTTCCTTGCCCTTCTCTGAGCCTGCTCCAGGACCTCAGTGTCTTTCTCGCAGACACATCTATACTGTTAGTATTCTGTGTTTTCCAACACAGTAGTGAATGTGACTGTCAGTGTTGTTGCAAACAGGCAGCTTGGGAGCACAACAGGGCCAAGCAGCGTGTGGAAAACCCTTTGCTCCACTTGTAATTAGTGCTTGGTTTTTTTTCTGTTCATCTCTCATTATGGTGTTGTTGGTAGTGATGGCAGTCACACCTCAGGAAGTTCAGAGGTGTCATCAGGCAGGGTGAGCCTTTTTCTGGATCCCTTGTGTTTAAGCTGTGATTTATGTGAAATAAATAAACTCTCAGTGTGACTGAATTTCATTCTTTCCTTATGTAAAATTAGAGAGGGGGACAGCTTCACTGTTTTGCTCTTTCTTCTATTCCTAGTGTGCAGGTATTGCACTTGGTATTGCATTTTCCTTAACCAGGTGGTTTCAGATACACGAGAGCCTAAATAAGAACCAACTCTCTCGTGAGATTTATTGCAACTTCTGCTTCTAATCAAGCCAGAAAAATAGAGCAACAGACTTCCTCCTGTAATCCTGTTCTCCCCCTTCCAGTCCCGGCTGGAAACCAGAACTACAACAAGACAGAGGAATGCAAGGGGGAATGAAAAAAAAAAAGAAAAAAAAAGTTTGAACAAATGTCCTGAAATTTCTAAAATGAGCATGAGGTTTGCCCTGAAGCAACAGCTCTGGGTTGCAGAGGGGTCTAGGGTGCTTTTCCCTTCTCTCAAGTGTTTTCAATTCCCCTTACTCAGCTGGTTTTGGGTTTTTTTGAGGTTTTTTTTGGTATCATCCTCTCACCCCATTTCTTAACTTTATTGCCAGGATGGCAGCATGCCTGTGTTGCCAAAGTCAATACATCAAGTGTCTGCTCCTAAGGCAGGCTTAGGAGTAATAAATGGGAAGAGTTGGATTTGATCTGTTGAGTCCATTATTCTTCCTTTCTGGTTCAATAGCAAGAGCCAGTCACATACTGGTGCCCCAGGTTTGCTGTGTAAAGCCACAAATGAGGTCTAAGTTCCAGACACCAATAGCTTCAATTTGAGGTCTCTCTCTCTGTCAGACCCCACCTGGAGTACTGTGTGCAGTTCTGGAGCCCTCAGCACAGGAAGGACATGGAAGTGTTGGAGCGGGTCCAGAGGAGGGCCACAAGGATGATCAGAGGGCTGCAGCAGCTCTGCTGTGAGGACAGGCTGAGAGAGTTGGGGCTCTGCAGCCTGGAGAAGAGGAGGCTTCGAGGGGACCTGATAGTAGCCTTCCAGTATCTGAAGGGGGCCTACAGGAAGGCTGGGGAAGGATTATTTACAAGGTCCTGCAACGACAGGACAAGGGGCAATGGGTTTAAACTGGCAAAGGAGAGATTTAGACTGGATGTTAGGAGGAAGTTCTTCACAGTGAGGGTGGTGAGACACTGGCACAGGTTGCCCAGGGAGGTCGTGGATGCTCCCTCCCTGGAGGTGTTCAAGGCCAGATTGGCTGAGGCCTTGAATGAGCTGTGCTAGTGGGAGGTGTCCCTGCCTCTGGCAGGGGGTTGGAACTAGATGATCCTTGAGGTCCTTTCCAACCTTACCATTCTATGATTCTATGATTCTCTGGACTTGCTAGAACCTGGATGAGGGATGACAGCCTTCTGCAGCCCCATCTCTAGATCAACCAGATGCAGGTGACCACTACCTACTGTCCTCAGGGTGGCAGGCAGACCGTGGCTGTGGAGCCGGCTGCCTGGCCCTGATTGCAAATGTGCTCCGGAGGCAGGGAAGGAACCAATGTAGTAAATACAAAGAAGGACTAAGAGTCCTAATTAGTCCTCATTTCCAGCCTGCTAAAATACCCATCTGTCGCTCTGCTGCAGTAATGAGATTTGAGAAGATTAACTGGATACTACTTAGGCTCCTAAAGATGGCAGCTCAATAAGTGTGATGCTGTTCAGCTTTGAACCATGCTTGCAGCAATTACACCCTAAGCAGGTTTACGTCTGTTTAGTGCTTGCATGGGAGTTGCCCAAAAAAATTCTCCTGCAGGAATGGGGTGGGTGATTCAGAAGACGGCAGGGGTGGTACCAGTTCAGTCAAGTGGCAGCCTTGGCATCCTTTAGGGAAACGTCACCCTTTGGGCACAGGGTAAAATGAGGACTCTGATCCTTTGAAACAAGCTCTGGTTAATATTTTGTTTCGAGGGGACCAGGACTTTTCCACACACGTGCATGCTGTGCTGTGTCTTTGCCTTCCCAGAAGCTATTTCAGCTGGAGCCGTGATTTGTTGGTTTTTCACTTGTTGTTGGGTTTTTTTTTCACTCAGTGTTCTAAACTGCCACGTACTGTTGCTCTGCCCAGCTCAACAGCTGCCACCTCCCAGCCTAGAGGTGGGTGGAGTGAGTCTTGTTTTTGCCATTTGTGAAATGTTTTGGGATGTAAGGCGCTCGTTAAATTAATGGTGTTAGCTCCTGGGCGTTAAAGACAGGCACGAACTACAGCTCTGGATCCTAGGGGCTTTGGAGGCTTATCCCCGCCCTAACAATGGTTCCTCACTTTGAATTTTTCATGCATCTTTTACTACAAATCTGAACTCACTGCAGGATGGTGGATGGATTTAGCAGACGGGCAAAGGGTTACAGCAAGGCTTTTCTCTGGAACAGGCTCCCCAGGGACATGGTTGAACCCCCATCCCTGGGGCTGTTTAAAAGTTGCAGAGATGTGGTGCTGAGGGGCATGGGTTAGCACCAGCCTTAGTAGAGTTACATAATGCTTAGACTTGATGATCTGAGAGGTCTTTTCACAGTATCACAGTATCACAGTATCGCAAGGGTTGGAAGAGACCTCAGAGATCATCAAGTCCAACCCATCACCACAGCCCTCAAGATTAGACCATGGCACTAAGTGCCATGTCCAAACGTGCCTTGAACGCCTCCAGGGACGGTGACTCCACCACCTCCCTGGGCAGCCCATTCCAGTGACAAATTACTCTCTCAGTGAAGAACTTCCTCCTCACCTCCAACCTAAACCTGCCCTGGCGCAGCCCGAGACGTTTTCCAGCTGAAATGATTCTATGATTCTATTACACACCTATGAAGCAAATTTAAGTGAGTATTGGTAGAAAAAGGAGAGAGACATGAATGTTCTCTTTGGCAGAATGGGAAGAATCAGAAAAATGCGTTCCTCCCTTGTGATGGAAAGGAATATGAAAACATTTTGTATCACTGTGATTCAGGTGCAGGTCAGTTCTTGGGTTTCACCTTGCAAAGTGCCTTATTTCTATACCTTTCCCTGCTTCTGCCTCCTTGCGGAGAGGCCGATAGCAGCAGTGTTACTTGCTTTAGCTTGTGTGGAGGTTGGTACATTTAGTGCAGTCCTGTCCCTGAAGTGCTTTCAGCTCTTTGGTAGGGCTGTGGTGGTGAAAAGCGGGAACTCTGCCGATGTGGGATAAGGGAGAGAAGGCAGCCTCAACAGCACTGTGTATCACTGAAATCTCCAGCTGGCTTCAGGGACTACCTGCAAGTTTCCAGGGAATTGGCTGCACATGAAAACCAGGGTCTGGCAGGAAAATCCTCTCGTGTTTGATGAGGACTCCCATATTAAGATTTGAATGAGAAGCGTTCAAGGATCTTCTCCTTTCCGCTTCTGTTTCCCACCCATTTTTCTCTCCTTGCATTGGGGTGTTGCAGATTCCCATAAACCTGTTTATTATTGGAGAGAGGATGGGATGAGGGCCATTTTTGACCCTCTCCTTTCCTTGGCAATTTGCATGTCAATTAGCTTGTCCCTACAAGAAAAGCCCACAGACCAACAGAGCGACAATTCAGAGGCCAAACAATACCCACTTATCCTGGCCCAGAGAGCAAGAGGCCACTCCTTGACACATGGGCTCCATGTCCCTGGCCAGGTGGCTCCTGGAACTCACTTGACTGGACCAGTAATGCTGCCTAGGGGATTCGACATGTGTCAGTGTTTTTGACTGAGTGCTTTTATGAGCTACTGTCCGGACAGAGAAGCTCCACACCTGTCATGGAGTGCTGTCCACTCTGTGCCATGCACTGAGGCAGCCCCAGTGGCTAAATGGGGAACATGGATATTCAAATGTGAAATGAGGTTTTGCACCCTCAGCTTGGCTTCCTTCTTCCTGCATCCGGTTTGGTGACCTGGTGGAGATGTAAGCAGCTCAAAAGCATGCCTTAGAATCAATCATAGAATCACAGAACTGTGGAGATTGGAAGATACCTTTAAAATCATCAAGCCCAACTGCTTTCCTACAGCTCACAATCCCACCACTACTGCTAAGCTACTGCCACTCCACCATGTCCCTAAGCACCACATCCATGCATTTTTTAGATACCTGCAGGGATGGTGACTCTACCACTTCCCTATGCAGTCTGTTCCAATGCGTGATAACTTTTTCTGTGAGGAAATTTTTCCTAATGTCCAGCCTGAACCTTCCCTGGCACAACTTGAGGCTGCTTCCTCTTGTCCTGTTACTTGTTCCATGTGAGACAAGACTGACCCTTACCTCACTCCAACTAACTTTGAAGTAGTTGTAGAAGACAGTGAGGTCTCCCTTCAGCCTCCTCTTCTGAAGGCTAAACAACCCCAGTTGCCTCAGATGTTCCTCATAAGACCTGCATTCAAGGCCTTTCACTAGTTTAGTTCTTCTTTGGACATGCTCCAGCACCTCAGTGATCTTGTAGTGAGGGGCCCAAACTGAACACAGTACTTGAGGTGTGGCCTCACCAGTGTAGATCAGAGGGGGACAATCACATCCCTAGATTTGCTGGGCATACTATTCCTGATACAAACCAGGATGCATTGGCCTTGGCCATGTGAGCACACTACTGGCTTATATTCAGCCAGCCATCAATCGACAGCTTCAGGTCCTTCTCTGCTGAGCAGGTCTCCAGTCACCCTGCCTCAAACACATAACAGTATATGAGGTTGTTGTATCTCTTTTGTCTATCTCTTTACATTCCACTGTTTGGACATGAAGGAAGGCTTAGTTGCTCAGACTGGGCTTTGCATGGAGCATGGAAGGTTGTAGGAGTTGCATCAGTGGCATTTCACATTCTATGACAAGCTCTGCTCTGGCCACTGGTTGAGTTACTGAGACACTTCAGCCTACATCTTTTTTACATATCTAACTTCCTTCAGTTGTTAAATCATGGTGGTATCATGCTCTTTTTGGTATGAAGTTCTCAAGTTCATTATAATTTTTATTAGTATTACTAAATGTGGAGGATCTCAGCTTGCTTTATCACCCAGTGCAGAACAGTGGCAACTGTGGGGAGTGCCACATTAAATGACAGTGAGAGCAGAGGAGGATGGTGCTGGCCCAGCTTGCCTATCTCAGGCATGCCCCATATCAAGAGCCTCCAAGGGAGGTATGAGGAACACCAGGGTAGTGTTTCACACCTGGAGAGGAAGGTTGTTAGTGATTCCTCCTGAAGCAGCGAGGCCTTTGCTCTATTATGTGATGTTTTAGCTTTGAGCACTTATCACCTAACCTCTGGGTCTAGGAAATGGAAAAACCATGTACCATCTATCTGAAATAGCAGAAGAGATTATCCTAAATTGGAATTTGCCTGAGATGCTCCCTGTAGTTCTGCTAATCTTGGAAAAAAACCAAACCCAAAACCACAAAAACCAAAAAAGGTGCTACAAATAATTTCTCCAAGACTGCAATTTTTATTTTACAGTCTCAGCCTCAGAAGAGTGAATATACAATTGTATACAATATACAAACACAGCTTTCTCTTTACACCCCATCACAGAGTCACAGAAAAGACCTTTAAGATCATTGAGTGCAACCATTATTTACCTCATCACCACATCTACATGGCTTTTCAAACCCTCCAGGGATGGTGACTCCAACACTGCCCATTCCAGTGCTTGACAATCCTTTTGGAGAAGAGGTTGTTCCTTACTGTGCAACTTAAGCCTCCCCTGGTACAACTTGAGGACATCTACTCTTGTCCTATTGCTTGTTCCCTGGAAGAAAAGACTGATGCCCACCCCGCTCCAATTTCTGTCAAGGGTCTGTACAGAGTGAGGAGGTCTCCTCTGAGCTTCCTTTTCTCCAGGAACGAACCAAGGGACATGGTTCATTACTGTCTCATGGAAAGCAAAGGACTCCCCCTTACAAACCACAAGCAGGAAGTTCAGTTGATTCTTGTTTTGGGACCAGGCCCAACCTTAGTTTATTGGTAGAAGCTAATGATAATGCATCTAAAAAAAAACTTGGGAGGAAAGAAGTGTTGCAGAGAAATGAAAAAGGAGATTGGAGGAAAAGAGTAGGGAATGGGAATAAGGGCAAAGGTGGAGTGGACAAAACATGTGAGGAAGTTGCAGTATGCTTGAAATGGAGGGGAAGGTTGGGGAAACTAGCCTGAGAGCAAAACTGATAGTATTGGAACAACTGGAAACTGCCAGTGAATGGTAGAGGAAAGAGGGCTATAAGAAGGAGCAAAAGTAAAAATGTTGGCAGCTTTGGTAGTAGGGATGAAGCAGATGCTGGGTATGGACAGAAGCAGTGTTCATCAGCAATAACAGAGAGTAAAGGAAGATATGTACAGTGCCAACAACTCTTGTTATCCAGAGGTCCCAGATTTTTGCCTGAAACTTATTTCTGGCACCATTCAGCCCTTGAAACAAGCTTGGTTTTGGAATACGCAAGGAGATGCTGTTGAGTTACAGCATTGCAGGTGCTGCGTCTTTCCATCAGCTAACTGCATTTTTTTCATTCCCCCTTTGGTGTCTGATATGACAATGAACTTCAGCCTCTGATCAGTTGTGGAGGCTATGGGTGCAAACAAGTGCAGCTTTGTCTCACTTGTGGAAGATCTGGAGTTCTGGAGCCCCCAGCACAGGAAGGATACGGAAGTGTTGGAGATGGTCCAGAGTAGGCCACGAGGATGCTCAGAGGGCTGCAGCAGCTCTGCTATGAGGACAGGCTGAGAGAGTTGGGGCTTTGCAGCCTGGAGAAGAGAAGGCTTCGAGGAGACCTTAGAGTAGCCTTCCAGTATCTGAAGGGGGCCTACAGGAAGGCTGGGGAGGGACTATTGACAAGGTCTTGTAATGCCAGGACAAGAGGCAATGGGCAACTGGCAGAGGGAAGATTTAGACTGGATGTTAGGAGGAAGCTCTTTGCAGTGAGGGTGGTGAGGCACTGGAAGAGGTTGCCCAGGGAGGTTGTGGCTGCTCCCTCCCTGGAGGTGTTCAAGGACAGGCTGGATGAGGCCTTGAGTGAGCTGTACTAGTGGGAGGTGTCCCTGCCTCTGGCAGGGGCTTGGAACTGGATGATCCTTGAGGTCCCTTCCAACCTTACCATTCTATGATTCTAGGCTTTTCCCCTCCCCTTTTTTCCTGAAACCCACCAAGCATGTACTAACATCGGGATACAGGTCTTGGCTCGAAGTGCGTGGCTCAGCCGTGTTGGCTGTTGAGAACTGCAAAGGCAAAGAGATGATTGACTTCAACAACCGTACTGTAGCTATCAAAATGTAAGGAAGTTTGATTAAGCATGATCTCAACGCCCTTTTCCTGCAACGCCCCTTCTTGTGTTCACAATGTGTTTGTTAGTGTCTCAAAGCCCTTAGTGCAGCAAGATCCAGCATTCAGAAAGACAAAAGAAATCCAACTCCTTGGCATTTGCCTTTGAAGAAATGTAGTGCAGTAAAGGATTTTTGTTGTTGTTGTTGTTGTTGTTGTTGCTTCCTCTTTTTTTTATTTCCCCCAGTCTTGATTATTCCCAGTAACAACTGTATTTACTTGTTTGCCTCTTCCAGAACCACTGGACAGATAGGGGCTTCATCAGAGAGCAGTTTAATCAGGGCTGCTGGAGTGGGTAAAACAATGGAGCTTTAATCAGGGCACCTCCAGGAGCCACTGTTGGCCAGAGGTTTCTCTGAATTCACGACATGGAACAGTTGCCTCTTTCATAAAGTGCCTGTGGGATGAGCACAGGATTGCTACACTCAAAGCATTTTGATGCAGCAGCAGCTCTCTGTAGGAAAACTCTGCTGAGGACACTGTCTGCAATGCTCCAAACTACTGGGGTGTCCGGTATGAGAGCTTCTCATGAGGCCTTGAGTGACCTGTACTAGTGGGAGGTGTCCCTGCCTATGGCAGGGGGTTGGAACTAGATGATCCTTGAGGTCCCTTCCAACCTTACCATTCTATGATTCTATGATTCTATGATTCTTTCTTCCAGGCCTGGGCTGTGTTTGCCTTCCATGTGCAATCTGTGAATAGCTCAAGTCTGGAAAGAGTTTAGGAAAACATCTAACTTTTCTTCTAAAGGAGGAAAAATAAAAGGAGGGGGAAAAAAAGAATATGTCAAGGGTAATGAAATAGTTTCCAATGACTTGACGCAGTGTGGCCAAACCATTTGTAATAATTTCCTTTAAATTCCTTTTATACAAAAAGAATTAAATATGAAATCATGAATCAGGAAGCAGTCGTCCTGCCAGCCAGTGACATGAAGAGAGAGATCAGAGCAAAGTGAGAGAGACACAGAACAGCAGGAGACTTGCAAACCCTTTTTTTAGCCCTCTCTTTTTCTTCCTCTTTTTGTTTAGTGTAGACATCCATATAGCACTAACATTTCTTACCCAAAAAGAAGCTGCGGGAATCTCCTGCTGTTCCTTGTCTTTGCTATGGCAGCCCTGAACCTTCCTGTCTTGATGTGTCGCATCTGTCTGTATTTCCTGATGGATTTTGCAGTCCCCAGATGTTTGGATACCTGATTCATCTCAAAGGAGACTGTGAAACATGAAGTGTTTTAAAATACCTAGCCTTACTATTGTTTTGTTGTGAAGGTTTGGGAGTTCCCCCACCCCCCCACACTTTGTAAAATGACCCAGACTAGCACTCAGTCGGCTGGAAGTTAAATGATGAAGCTCTATTTACAGCTCAGCACAATGTACAGCAGATATTTACACTATAGACAGAATATTTACAGAAATATACAAGTAAAAGGTAATACAACAACACAACTCCCCTCCCAGAAATCAGAGACCCCAGGAGGGGCTCCCAACCACCCTTCCACCTTCTCCCCACCCCTGTACCTTACCCCAAGGTTTGCCTTACGTGCAAGGTAAATTAGGAGGATCGGCCAGGGGGGTTAGAAGAAAAGTGGTTAGTGAGGATTAATCAGCAGAGGAGCCAGAGCCCAGAAGCTGCTAGATCCCACCAGCAGCTCCTGCTCAAGCAAGCAACAGAGCGCAACTGACTTATCAATTGTTTTGGTTAGTGTTCCCAAACAATTCTCCAGCAAGCGTATGAGTGAAGTAGCCATCATGATGTTTTCCTTTCACAGCCTATAGTGTAATTTTCTCTATTAAAATATTCCAATTAGCCTCAAACCAGCACATTTGTTTAACTTTGCAACGTTCTGAACTCATGTAAGGCAATAACAAAAATCACTGTTGCTCTTCAAAGGATTTTGCTGTTGCTGCTTCTAAACTTGTGTATGCACGATGTTTTTTGCCTTTGCTTTAGCAATTCATACTTTTCCAATCTCCTCCCCCACCCCCAGCATCCCCAAACCATCTGTAAAGATTTCTGTATGGTGTGTCCGTGCTGTTGTGTAGAAGAGGACTGAGATTACCCAAATGCTAGCAAACTGAAGTTAAGGTATTTCCCCACAAAGTCTTAAATCAGAAGTAGAAGACCTTGTGTCTGTTGTCTGCAAAGGTTTACAGGTCTACAAAGCTGACTTGAGTGACACCTCAGTTTTGCACATCTCAGGAGCCTGCTCCAGTAACACTCAGAAGGTGTGGCACTCACCTCTGCTGTCTGTCTAAAATGGAAGATGCAGATTCCTGTTTGGAGCCCAGCTTGTTTTATAGACACACAATCATTTTGGTTGGGAAAAAAATTTAAGATCATTGAGTCCAATCATCACCTAACTACCAAATCTGGTGCTAAGCCATGTGCCTTAGCATCACGTCTCTGCACCTTCTAAACACCTCCAGAGATGGGAATTCAGCCACCATCCTTGGAGCCTATTCCAGTGTTTGAGGAAAGTTTCTTCTAATGCCCAACCTAAACCTCCTCTAGTACAACTCAAGACCATTTCCTCTGGTCCTATCCTTTGTTATGAGAGAGAAGGGACCAACACTCACCTCACTACAACCTCCTTTTAGGTAGTTGTAGAGAGCAAGAAGGTCTTCTCTTAGGCTTCTCTTCTCCATGCTAAACAACCTCACTTCACTCAGCCAGCTGAACTGAACTGTACTGAACCATTTTTCAGCTCATTCTTCTCAGAATGCTCTGACTGAGGCTGAATTTTGAAGTGCAGATCATAGAATCATAGAATGGTAAGGT
Organism: Eubucco bourcierii; assembly: GCA_013396675.1. NCBI lineage: Eukaryota > Metazoa > Chordata > Aves > Piciformes > Ramphastidae > Eubucco > Eubucco bourcierii. The sequence continues at coordinate 64,115 of VWZE01019729.1, forward strand.
TGGAAGGGACCTCAAGGATCATCTAGTTCCAACCCCCTGCCATAGGCAGCGACACCTCCCACTAGTACAGCTCACTCAAGGCCTCAATGCCTTGTGTTCAATTTCCCTAAAATCCAGGGTGTTCAGCTGCAGAGTTTCATCTAAGTCTGTCTCTAGCTTGGCTTCAGGGGAGGGGCAAGTAAATATTACAAGCCAGCAGACTACAGATGCAAAAGCTACAGGCTCTAAAATGTCACTAGCTGAGCACATAATGAATTCTTTGGATTTCATGATTAGCTGTTGTGCCTTGTTGGCCAGTGCTGCATTCCTGGTGCAATTTACAAAGGAGTCTCAGGTTGCGGTCAGGCAAGCCAGATTCAGAAGTAGATTCCCTGGGAATGCCACTATCTTCTGCATTATTTCCTTTAATTCTTCTGAGCAGGACAAGCTTGCTGATGTACATCCAACTGTGACTCCTACCTGCTTTGCCATCTCCCCTCCCAGCCCAAGTCCCATGAGACATCACCCACTCAAATATCTGATTGCATGGTGTAAAACCAAAGCTGCTGAGAAGCATGCTATGTTGCTGAATAATACCATTATGCCCAGGAATTCAGATCAAAGGTAGTGGTTTATGTGTGGGATTCATACAACTGACACATCAATACCTAGAGCCATCATAAGACCTGGGATAACCAAATGCCACATGTGAAATGAAACTCTAACTCTACATGGAACCATCTGTGCCCAGGGTTCCAGACCATTGACCTGTATTCCATAACCGTGCCTACACTTCATGCATTCACTTTGATGTGTCTCCTTGCAGCCCTTTCCCTATCCTGCTGAGGTGGGAGTAGAAGGGAACATGCAGAGCTGTGTGGCAGAGTTGGATAGTAGGGCTGTGTAAGCCAAGGAATCTGGTTAGGAAGCGCTGTACCTCAGGCTTTCCCTAGCGTGTGCCTGTTCAAGTGCTCCAACACAATGGCTCTCTCACAGTGAGACACAAGAAGTATAAGGGGTTCTCATGTGATACAGGAAGGGATCCTTCATTTTTCTAGCACCTTCTAGCATTCTGACACCTCACCTCCATTTCAGCATGCTACCTTTTACCAGTAAGCTCCTCCAGAACCACAGGCTGTGTGGCATCAATCCAGCTTCTGACCTCAGTGACATTAGTATAAATCTGGGATGCTGCAGCCAGCTGGTGTGGAAGTACTTAAAATCTGCCTATACAGCAAATGTTCTCAGTCATAAAAAGGGCTTACAATTTAGGTTGGCAAGACAGCAGGGCAAAAGCAACCTCTGTGTGATGTGAGCTCTTGCAAATCTCCCCTGTGACAAAGCACTCCTGAAACAACTACGCTTTCCCTGTTACCACCAGAGAATTACCTCCAGGGGTGTCCAAGGAATGCACCAGAACGCAGCTAGTGTCAAGAGGTGACAGTCTTAAGTTACACCAGATGAAGTTCAGGTTGGATATTAGGAAAATTTTCTTCACAGAAAGGGCTATCAGGGACTGGAACAGGCTGCCTAGGGAGGCGATAGAGTCATCACTCCTGGAGGTATTTGAGAGATGTGTGAGTGTGCTGCTTAGGGACGTGGTGTAGTGGTAGTGGCTTAGCAGTAGTGGTAGGATTGTGAGCTCTAAGCAAGAAGTTGGGCTTGATGGTCTCAAAGGTCTCTTCCAACCTTGACAGTTCTATGATTCTATTATTCTAAGAGTGAAAAAAAAAACAACCCCTCCAGATTTTAGGTGAAGTTGTCAACAGTAGGTAGCCCTACTTTAATTTACTGCAATTGGTGTAGAAAACGGTGGTAACACCGACTCCAAGTGAAGTAGATTGTGTTGGTCTAAATCTCTTGAAGGACACTGTTGAGAAAGTATTGGAGGGTTGGAATTTGTATCAGAAAAGCACTCAAGTTGAAAGCTTTGATGAGAGTGCCTGGTTAGGAAGTTCTGGAGACCTGGAGACAAGGCATTGTCTGTTTAAAGAGTGCTTGACCACAGAATGACCTCCCTTAAATGAAGCCAAGCTGCAGACAAAGATGATCTTTTTTGAGACATGCTGCAAAATTCCTCTTTGGCCAGGGCCCTTTTATGCTGTAACTGGAGAAAATGAACTAATAATAAACAGTGAGAAAAAGTATTGTGGTAGGAAAAGATCAGCTGAACTTGAGAAGTGCAGAGCAGAGAGCAGGAAGAACCTCAGCTCATTCCTAAATGTAATCGCATCCTTAATATGATGGCTACCAGGGAAGTGCACTAGAGCGGTGCCACTTGAGCTCTTCAGGCTGAACCCAAACACTTTATTTCAGAACAGCTGAGAGGCCATGACCAGTATTTTGCAGCATATTGGCAGGCAAAACAGAGAGAGCAGGGTGGAGAAATATGGGGCAGAGAAATATGACCTGTTGTTGGCAGTTCACTCGTACCCTTGTCTTTTCCTCCATCCCTCCTGTGAAGCACCCTGTGATGTTGATGCAGCTCACAGTTTTGTGTGTGCTTTCTAAAGGTTGTCCTATAAACTTACAGGAAACATCATGGGTCAGGATGGCTGGCAGGGTAGCCAGCACTGACCAAGGAAATACCCAGGGAGGTTCCAGGTCATCTCAGAGCAGCCCTATGGCATCTGGGCAGTGACAGGAGGTGTGTGGATTAGGACGTGTCTATGTCCCTTGACTTAGTGCTGAGTGAAATCACTTCCAATTGGAAATCAGCAGAGAGCTAGAACACCCAAGAGGACTGTGAGCTCTGTCAGCCCTCCAGTCTGTTGGCTCATGAGACAGTGGTAATACTTACATTTTGAGCCTTTCTCCAGAGGGGAGAATGGAGAATATCTGAAGGGCTGGATATCCATCCCAGTATCTGAGGAGAGCCCTGAGTTCCCAGCATGGTTTCCTGTCCTCCTGGCAGCATAGGCATCTGCTGGTTTGGAACAAACAGCCTGCATGTCCCTGGGCGAGTCAGGGCAGCTGGAGATGGATTTGTTTTCTGTTGATTTGATGGCAGTGTTGCTGCACAGGCCAGTGCCTTGGTGTTGAGGAACAACATCCTAGAAGAGATGCCCTGTGAACTGCTGACTACTCCACAGCTACCCAATCTGCATGCCAGGCGTAGGAAGCGGTCAGGCTACCCTGATGGCATCAACAAAGCCATCATGTTTGCTGACATTTCAAGGGAACAGAGAAGGGAACAAAAGCTGGGAACAAGAGCTAGGAACAAAAGTCTTTGATCTAGTGTAGAACTGCAATTGGAAGACATGGACTTGAATTGTAAATGCCAGATCCAAGATCCTTTTTACTGGGGAGGGATTTTATACCTCAGTCCAGATCCTAAAGGTGGGGCTTGAGTTTGTTCTCCATGGGAAGAAAATTGTGCTGAAAACTGAGTGCCCTGTGAAATAAAAACGAAAGGCAAAGGAAGCCAATAAATAGTTGAGGAGATGGAAGAAATCAGAAGCCAGAGAATGTAAGAGGTTCTGCATAACTGATCTGGAAAGAGACAGGATATCTTCTCCAGTGAATTCAAGCCTTCTTTCCCACTCCCCACCAGCTGCCCTTGCCTGAAATGCTCAGGAATAATACAGTTTCTTCCCAGATTGCCTCTGGGTAGCTTCTTGCCATTATTGTGGTATTTAGTTATGAGAGAACCATTCAACAAAAAGGCAAAAAAAAACAACAACCCCCAACCCACCACCACCACCAAAAAGCATTAGAAGTGAAACCAATCCACAGAATGTGAATTCAGTTCCAAACAGTCTCAGACACAGGCCTACTGAAGTCTGGTCTTTTGGTGCAAGGCTAGCTTTTAGGGCAACCAACCCAAAAAAGATACCATCTCTGACTCAAATCCCCTGAGTGTCTAGATTTTGGCTGGAAGTTTGGGTTGGGAGAGTCTTTCTGGTTTGGTAGAAGCTTGGAAAGAATCGAACCTCTCCCAGAAAAAGACATGTGTGAGATTTTTAAGTCAACTTTCTGTGTCAGTGGCTCTGATAAGCCAGTTCTAATCTCTGTGCTTTACCAACTTCTGAGCTTTTGGAGGTAAGTTTCTATTTAGCAAGAGTTCAGACACAAGAAAACTGACCATGTGGTTTAGTCACAGAGCAGGAATCAAAGCCGTGGGCTCTAACCTTAGCTCCTCCACTAACTCAGTGTGTGACCTCAGCCTGCCTACTCATTTCTGTTTCTCATTGTTTTGCACCTATGGTATGAGAACCATACTTACCCTCTGTTAATTCATGACTCCTTGCCAAGGGGTTAGATTTTTGCTGACCTAAGCAAAGCACATTCTGTCAGGCTGTGCTGGGGTTTTATCCTCACAATGGGGGACGTAAGATACAAGCAAGATTTCAAATGAGGGTTTTGAGTTTCGTTGTTGAAAAGCAAACCCTAGGGACTCTCCTCCTTTTGCTCTTGTTCATTGATGAGAAACACACAAAATATCCTAGGCTTCAGCTTGCAAGGAACAGTGCTGCTGCCCTCAGAAGTGTATAGAGAGGAGCAAACACTAGCCAGTCAGGGATGATATCACTTGGTGCCCACTGGAGCCAGTTCCTGTTTTGCACTGTGCTCCCTCTTCCCCTACCAGAAGACTTCCTTTCATCTGGAATCAGAATAAAAAAGTAGAAAATTCCTCTAAATAAAAATTCTGCAAAATATTTATATTACATGGAAAGTAATAATATGGGAGCGAATGGATTTCACCTTCTAGAAACACTATCTTTGAGCGTTTCTTTGGTTAATAAATAGAACTGGATCCCTGTGTTCCAGTGAAACATTTTAATTCTGTGAAATGCACACTTTCCCACTGGTAAATCATTTTTTTCTGGAAGATTTTCAAGTAGCCTTTCTTCCCGCATGCCTTAGCATCCAATTTAAACTCCAGATGCTGGTTGTGGTTGTCCCTTGTTGTAGCGAGTGCTGGCACTATGTGCTGTCTTTTATAATCAACACAGCAAGCTAAGCTCTTCCAGGGGGGTCTCGCTGTGGCTCAAAAGGCATTGTCTGATAATGACATGGGAAGGTCAGCAAGATTGTTTTGCCTTTGTCACAGCAACTTAATGCAGAACCATTTCCTCCAGGGTAATGTCCTGCAGCACGGCTCCCACCCCTTCCTTTAAGAAGGCAATTTGACAAGACACTAGACCTCAGGAGGCTTTTTACCACCACTGTAGGGGTTGAAAGGGATCTTGGGAGATGATGGAGTCCAACCTTACTGCCAAAGAATGAGCACCTAGGGCAGGTCACACTGGAAAGCATCCAGACCAGTCTTGAAACTCTCTAGAGAAGGTTACACCTCTCTGGGCAGCCTGGCCTGGTGCTCCATTGACCTTACAGTGAAGTTTTTCCTTATGTTGAGGTGGGAGTTCCTGTGTTCCAGTTTGTATCCATTGCCCCTTGTCCATTCACAGGACACTACTGAAAACAGACTGGTCCCTTCTTGATGCCCATCCTTCAGATATTTGTAAGCCTTAATAAGATCCTTTGGACTCTCTCCAGTATGTGCCTGTCCCTCTTGAACTGGGAACACCGGAACTGGACACAGTGCTCCAGATGAGGTCCCACTAGGGCAGTGAGGGGGAGAACATCCCTTGATTTGCTCACCACACTCTTCTTTATGAAGCCCAACCTAAATTTCCCCTCATAATTTCATTCAGTCTCTCTTTGCTGCTACCCCTTGATCACCCAGAGCAAGCCCTTTCCCTCGGCAGTATTTGTACCCTGCGCGGGTTGATGTTGTGTTTCTTTATTTATCAAATATAAATTAAATTTTAGAGTCTCCACTGTAGATGTTCCTGCTCACAGAGAGGGGTGGGATGGAGAGGTGTGGGGATAGGGATTGATCTCTAGATGATCTTTAAAGGTCCCTTCCAGAGCAAAGATTCTGTGATTCTCCTGATAGTTTTGGCCAGCCATGCCTGTTTACCACCACCACTTTCTTCTTCCTTGCGAGTCAGTCCCTTGTAGATCGTTAGAGTTTCTGCTCCTTTTCCCTTTCTCCTCCCCATGTGCAGCATGGTGTCCTGTTTTCCTTGTAACTGTAGCCATGCTTACAGGGCTGCAAGATTCAAGGATTTTTCCATTAATAATCCCCACTCCCTTTTCCTGGTCAGTACATTGCTTAAGAGGGATTGAGGTAATTCATTCACGAATAGCAAACCGTGCTAAAAGAGAGGGAGGGAAATGCGAGCTTGGCGAAGCTTGTTTCTCTTGTGCACTCCTTCATTAAAGTACAGTTTTGCTCCCAGAGCAGCTGTGGAAATGGGATACCATCCTATAAAGACAGCTTTTAGTTGGTGCTGCTGGTTGCTAGGCACTTCCCTGAAAAGCCACTGAAACCATGTAGGTTGGAGCTCCCTACAAAGCACGAGGAGGTCTCTGCTCCTGATCCCCCCCATCCTGCTGTTGTGTGCAAGCAGTGGCATGGCTCCAGCTGGGTTTCACTGTGTGAGGTGCATCTTCTGTGCCTGGGAACGCTTGCCTGAGTGTCAGCACTGCCAACTTCAGCAGTCCTGGCCAACTTCTGGTGTGAGAACATAGGTGGGCTTTTATTCCCTTTGCATCTTAACACCAGCCGTTGAGATTTTGCAAATGCACCTTGAGTAAGAATTTCCTCCTGTGAGGAAAACTAAGCCACAGTTCAATGTCTTGTAACTCCACCAGCTCTGCCAGACTTGGGGCCACTTCTGCTGTTGGCTACAGTTGCATAAGGCTGGAGAAATTTTGTGACCCTCGGTGGGAATTTGCAGCCAGAAACTGGAAGTGTAACCCTTTGTTAAACTCCTATAATGACACGGGAGGGTGACCAGCCAACAGATAGGAAAAGGAGACAATCACATTCTAACAATGTATTTTATGGAAATAGACATGATACTCAGCTAGGAGGACCATAAGGAGCAGTAGCTGGGACTCTAAGGTCCTGTTCTGGTTGTTGCCAGGGAAGTTTTAGTAAATCCCCTCCCCATCTCATCTGCTTAACCATAGTTTTAAGTGTGGTGTGGTGAATAACAGGGGGACTTTATTTCCCCAGTCCCAAGAAACCACTGCTTGAAGGGAAACATCTCTTAATGCAAGCCAACTCCTCGCCTTGTGTGGGACACTGTGGGGTTCGTGTGACTGAGACTGCAGAGGGCAGACACCACTGCTGCTGTGTCTGGCTGTGCTCCTTGCACTGTCTCCTGTTGTGTGCCCTAACCAGGCTGAAGCCTGTAGTCACAGGTTCTCAAGCTATTTCTTACACTGAGCAACAAACTAGTAACTTCCTGGTGGAAGCAGGTAAGCCCATCAAGTTCTCTAATAGGACAAATATGGGTTTGAACTGGCAGAGGGAAGATTTAGACTGGATGTCAGGAGGAAGTTCTTCACAGTGAGGGTGGTGAGGCACAGGTTGGCCAGGGAGGTTGTGGCTGCTCCCTCCCTGGAGGTGTTCAAGGCCAGGTTGGAGGAGACCTTGAGTGAGCTGTACTAGTGGGAGGTGTCCCTGCCTATGGCAGGGGGTTGGAACTAGATGATCCTTGAGGTCCCTTCCAACCTTACCATTCTATGACTCTATAAATAATTTGGATGTGGTGCTTGGGGATATGGTTTAGGGTGCACCTAGTAGGGGTTAGGGTTATTGGTTGGGCTTAGTGATCCTGAGGGGGGTTTCCAATCTGGATGTTTCTGTATTTGTGTGATTTCTATGACGTGCAAGCCTTGGATGCCGTGGGCTGTGGGAAGGCTCAGAATGTTGTCTGGTTAGGTTTTCCCTTCTTGGTGCGGCAGCTCATGCAGTGCTCGTGTGTGGAGCTGGAGCTCTTCAGCTTGGCATAAGCTGTGTTCTGCAATCCTTGTCCAGTGTCTCCACTGTTGATGAAATGGTGCTGGCAGCTGTAGAGATTCCTCCATTTGAAAGGACAAAAATGAAGGCAGTGGCCTGGCGTAAAGGTCTTGGCATCTCCCACAGCTTATGACAGCGCTGCTGGAGCATGGGGGCCATGGCTGTAGCTTTTCTTTTGTAAGCTTACATTCCTTAGCAGTGTGAAATCGGCAGCTGTAATTAGTCTCTGATGTTCTCTGCTAATAAGTGATTTCTCTGGCACTTGCGAATGCCATCATCGCTGGGACATAGCTTTATTGTTTTGACCTCTTATCTCGTCTCTCTCCTCCTCTGTTAGAGAGGCCCCAGATGTTCTTCAACACTGCTAAGAGAAAAAAAACCCCTCATCCACTCCTGCTCTTCCCCATTATATCCCAGACTTCACTACATTTTGTAAAAAAAATTTAAATTATTTATATTCCTCCTGGCTGCTGTGGAGGAAAATGGCTCCTGCTAGCTCTAGTCCTCATGGAAAAGGACACAGATGGAGGCAGGAAGCCCATTTGCTTTGGGAGGAAAAGGGGCCTGACATCAACAGGAAGCACTGTGTGGTAGAGCTGCTCCTGCCTTCGAGTGAGAGGGACCTTGAAAACAATGTTAGCCTGCAGCGTAGGGCTTGCTGGCAGGAAACGCATGCACTCTGGTGTTTGCTGTGCAGAGGAAATGATAAGCACTACCTGGCCTGACTTGGAGCAGAGATAGCATGGTGAAAAAAAAAGAAAAAGAAGAAAAAAGGGGTGAAAATAGTAAAAAAAGAGGTTGTTTTTCTTCACAGTGGTTCAGAACCTGTCCTTTGCCAAATGGAAAACAAAATAAAGAGGAAAATATGGAGTATAAGAGGAATTCATTGTGAGGCTTGGAGACTGAGGGTTACAGCAGCGAATTAACTGGAGTTGCTCCTTTAGGAACAGCTGGATATTGCTTTTTTTTCCCCTCATTGTTAGCACTGAAAATGTCCCTCACCTTGATAACTCTGGAATGTGTATTTATTGAGAGATGGAAGGAAGTAGAGGCTTGCATCCCATGTGAAGCTGGGGGGATTTTCTGCAGGGAGGAAAAGTCATAGGAGTATCTGCTCCCACTTGGGGCAGAAGAGTCTTGAGAATACAGAGAGGAATACTGTATAGATTGTATTGTATTGTCTCTCCTGACTTAAACCTACTAGGTGAGAGGATACAAGCCTGTTTGGGGAACAAGAAGATACCATCATACTCTTGTATTTTGTTCAGCCTTTTTTCTTCTATTTTCAGAGCCTGTAAAAGCCATATTGTGCCTCATTTCACCACTGACCTTCTGACAGCACTAGTTTCTGATACACTTATGCCTCTGGCAATCAGTTGCAGAGGTACAGTCCTCACAAGTCAGCCTTGGAGAAACCATGCCATATGCTCTGGGTGCATCTTGGTAGTTGTGTGCCAGCATCCAGGGATGGAGGTAGAAGCAAACAGCGTGGCGGGAAATATTGTGTTCTAAATAATCCCAGCTCAGCATCAGATCCCAGAAGGCTGGTGGACTGTGTCAAACCATCTGCAAATGCTGTTCTGCAGCCTCTGCTATCCCTGTAGGCTTTGGGGTGTGAGTGAGGTGCCCTCTTGCAAGATAGGTGAAGTGCTGATCTGCCAAAAGGCTGGCAGATGGAGCAGTGCCATGCTCCCTGTTGTCTCTAAAAGAAGCCCTGAAGGTGCAGCACAACATCCAGATGCTGGAGCCAGCCTGCTCAGCAGCAGCTTTTATAGCTTTTCTGTCCTACTGGGTATATGGAAAAGAAAATATGATCTCTGTGATCCAGTCATAGGTTCATAGAATGGTTTGGATTGGAAAGGACCTTAAAGATCACCTACTTTCAACCCCGTGCCCATAGTTGAGGACACCCTCAACTACACCAGACTGCTCAAAGCCTCATCCAACCTGACCTTGAACACCTCCAGGGTTGGGCATCAACAACCTCCCTGGGCAAACTGTTTCAGTGTCACACCATCCTTACTGTAAATATATTTTCCTAATATCTACCCTAAATCTACCCTCCTCATCTTCAATACATTCCCTCATGTCCTATCAATCCAAGTCTGGTGCTAAACTGTGCCCCTCAGCACTGTATCTTTTAAATGACTCCAGGGATAGGGATTCAGCCACCTTCCTGGGGAGCCCTTTTTGGTGTTTGAGGATCCTTTCAGTAAAGAAGTTTCTCCTGATATGACTCAGTTGGGTTTGGAAGGGACCACAAGGACCATCCAGTTCCAACCCCTCTGCCATGGGCAGGGACACCCTACCCTAGATCAGGCTGCTCAGAGCCTCATCCAGCCTGGCCTTAAACACCTCCAGGCATGGGGCCTCAACCACCTCCCTGGGCAACCCATTCCAGGCTCTCTCCACTCTCATGCTGAAGAACTTCTTCCTCACATCCAGTCTGAATCTCCCCACCTCCAGCTTTGCTCCATTCCCCCTAGTCCTGTCACTACCTGATAGCCTAAAAAGTCCCTCCCCAGCCTTTCTGTCTATCTATCTATCTATCTATCTATCTATCTATCTATCTATCTATCTATCTATCTATCTATCTATCTATCCCCCTTCAGATACTGGAAGGGCACAGTAAGGTCACCTGGGAGCCTCCTCTTCTCCAGACTGAACAACCCCAACTCTTTCAGTCTGTCCTCATAGCAGAGGTGCTCCAGCCCTCTGAGCATCCTCATGGCCCTTCTCTGGACATGCTCCAGCATTTCCACATCCCTCTTGTAACAGGGGCTGCAGAACTGGATGCAGTACTCCAGGTGGGGTCTCACCAGAGTGGAGTAGAGAGGGAGAATCACTTCTCTCAACCTGCTGGCCACACTTCTCCTGCTGCAGCCCAGGCTCTGGTTGCTCTCTGGGCTGCAAGTGCACACTGTTGGCTCATGTTGAGCTTCTTGTCCACCAGCACCCCCAAGTCCCTCTCCTCTGGGCTACTCTCCAGTCAGTCACTGCCCAACCTGTATTTGTGCTTGGGATTGCCTCAACCCAGTTGCAGGACCTTGCACTTGGCCTTGTTGAACCTCATGAGATTGGCTTGTGTCCACCTCTCCAGCCTGTCCAGGTCCCTCTGGATGCCATCCCTGCCCTCCAGCCTGTCTGCTGCACCACACAGCTTGGTGTCATCAGCAAACTTGCTGAGGGTGCACTCATTGCCTCTGTCCATGGCACCGACAAAGATGTTGACCAAGACTGGTCCCAGGACTGATCCCTGAGGGACTCCACTTGTCACTGCCTCCCCTCAGACATGGACCCATTGACAGCCACTCTTTGGGTGCAGCCAGCAAGCTGCTTCTTTATCCATCTAGTGGTCCACCCATCAAACCCATGTTTCACCAGCTTGGAAATCAGGATGTTGTGTAATAGCTTGGATTTGATGATCTCAAAGGTCTTTTCCAACCTGACTGATTCTGTGATTCTGTGGAATAGATAAAGTTGTGTGTATAAAAATGCAGATATATGTATGGATATGTATGCACACATGTGTATGTGTTGATACACAGAGATATACATTTATTTATAGAATCATAAAATAGGTTTGTTTGGGAAAGACCTTTAAGATCATTGAGTCCATCTGTTAATGTAACTCTACCAAATCTGGTGCTAAACCTCGTCCCTCAGCAGCACATCTCTGCATCTTTTAAACTCCTCCAGGGATTGGGATTCAACTACCTCCCTGGGGAGCCTATTCCAGTGTTTAGTAGTTCTTTTTATTAAGAATAAGTATTATGTATAGAGTTATGTGTATCTGACCAGGTCCTGCTTCTGGCACAATTTTCTCCCTGCTGCGGCGATCGTGTGCCCTGGGCACTACCTAGGATGGGCAGAGCAGCAGTTCCTTTCATTAGACAAACATCAGCAATTCAAGTCACCCACAGCTTAATCCTCTTCAAATAAAGAGTGACCTGTTTTCAGTCTCCTCTGAGCAGGGCTGGGAGGAGCATTTCTAGGTGACCTTCTGTTGCCAGGAGCAGTCTTAATTCCCCACTCTGTGTTGAACCATGGCCACATCTTATGCTCGTGTGAAGCTGGTGAAAACGCCTCCATCATTTCTACACCTCATTCACTAGTATTTGCTTGCCATGGTAAGAAATCAGAAAGAGCAGGACAAGCAGATTTTTTTTTTTTCCCCCCTTATGAAAAATACTGCTGAATTCAATGGGATTTTTTGTATGAGTGTGGTTCTTTGGGTCAGACCCAGACAGGCTTGGAGTGAAAACACTCAGTCTAAATATATGCTCAGCAACTGAGCAAAGATGGAATGGATTTTGTAGTGTTTGGCTTCAAGCTGTAATGGCTGGTTATTGCTAGTGCCTGCACATGTTTGTTTTCAATCAGACTGACATCATGAAGCCTTATTTACTTTTTCTCAAAAGTGTGTTTTCATTTGCCTTTCACTTCTCAATTACAGACCTTATGTGTTTGTATTTAGGCTCCTCATCTGTCTCTCTCTGATATATAATGATCCTCAACAATTTTCCCTACTCTTTGCCCAGAATCATTGACTATCCATAAACCAGCTCCATCGGAATAACCTCTGGAAATTGCTGTATCCAGTCTTCAATAGGAAAGCCCTAAAGGCAAGATCAGTGAGAGGCCTGAGTGAAAGAGCATTGCTGCATAATCTAGTGTCAGCCTCTATTGGTCCATCAGTGTGACAGAGGGCAAAACAAAATAAGAGAGAAACTATAGATATGTTCTGTGAGATCCAACCATGCAATTTTTCATCCATTTCAGAGTTTGGCTCAGCTTCTCAGTTACTTCATCTGTTGCTACCAGTCATTAACTTTGGCTGTCAGTGGGGCAATTGGTCCCTGCTCTCACTTTCACACACCTGAGATCATTGCCACTGTCATTCTGCATTAGCTGGCACAGTTGGATGTACACTTAAAGTATGGGAATGGCTGCCATATACACTTCAACATGAGCCTGCAGTGTGTGCATGCAGCCCAGACAGCAACCGAGTGCTGGGCTGCATCAAGAGCAGTGTGGCCAGCAGGGCAAGGGAGGGGATTCTGCCCCTTTACTCTGCTCTCCTCAGATCCCACCTGGAGTACTGTGTGCAGTTCTGGAGCCCTCAGCACAGGAAGGACATGGAGGTGTTGGAGCAGGTCCAGAGGAGGCCACAAAGATGCTCAGAGGGCTGGAGCATCTCTGCTATGAGGACAGGCTAAGAGAGTTGGGACTCTGCAGCCTGGAGAAGAGAAGGCTTCCAGGAGACCTGATAGTAGCCTTCCAGTATCTGAAGGGGGCCTACAGGAAGGCTGGGGAGGGACTATTGACAAGGTCTTGCAATGCCAGGACAAGGGGCAATGGGTTTGAACTGGCAGAGGGGAGATTTAGATTGGATGTTAGGAGGAAGCTCTTTGCAGTGAGGGTGGTGAGGCACTGGCACAGTTTGCCCAGGGAGGTTGTGGCTGCTCCCTCCCTGGAGGTGTTCAAGGCCAGGAGGGGGTTAGAACTAGATGATCCTTGAGGTAGTGGTTGATACCTTCTCCCTAGTAACAAGTGATGGGACAAGAGAAAATGGGTGCAAGCTGCACAAGGGGAGGTTTAGATTGGATATTAGCAGAAACTTCTTCACTGAAAGGGTTCTTGAACATTAGAACAGGGTCCCTAAGGACATGGTTGAATCCCCATCCCTGGAGTTGTTTAAAAGATGCAGAAGTGTGGTACTGAAGAGCATGGCTGAGCTTGGACTTGGTAGAGTTAGATAACAGTTGGACTCAGTGATCTTAAAGGTCGTTTCCAACCAGAATGGTTCTATGACTCTGTGATTCTACTATATACCTGAAGCAAATATGAGTGATCGTGTGTAGAAAAAGAGACATTGTCTCTTTTCTTTGGCAGAGTGGGAGTCTCCCAAGTCCCTTTTCTGAGACAGCATAAATTGTCCAGTTACTCCTACCTCCAGAATTAATTGCCCTGATTGCTTGCGTTGCGGTGAACAAAATACTGTGAAGAACATCCACCCTAATCTGCTGTGGTTCAGAGTGGGTATGTGCACAGCTCATTGACCTGCCATGCAGAACCTAAACTGCTGTTTTCTGAGGTGGCTAGTTAGGAATGGAGATATCCTGTTTGGTTATCTGGCCTTTTTTTTTTTTTTTCCCCAGGAAACCCACAGCAGGATGTTTTCCTAACAAAACTATTCTAGTATTTAGCCCAACCTCTTTTCAAAAGTGCCTGCGTGACAGAATTTGCCAGCTATGTCAAGGTGCTAGTCACGTTTCAGAGGGGCATGGTGACCTCCAGGCTTGAGAGTCAGCATTTGATGTCTGCTTGTTCAGGGCTTTCTCTTAGGCTTTCTTTGATGTGTGTTGTTAATGAGCTGGCCAGACCTGCCACAGACTGTTCCGTTTCTGCCTGAAACATCGGAGTTGTCAGATCGCTCTGGAAAATCAGGTGGCTTTTTCAGTGGTGCCCAGTGACAGGACAAGAGATAACAGGCACAGAACTGAACAGAGGACATTGCATTTTAAACATAAAGAGATACTTTCTTGAAGTCTGTGGTAACGGGTTGGACTTGATGGTCTTTGAGGTCTCTTCCAACCTTGGTGATACTGTGGTACTGTGATACTTTCCTTTGAGAGTGCTGGAGCACTGGACCAGGCTGCCCAGAGAGGAGGTGGAGTCTCCTCTGAAGTTCTCTTCTCCATAGAATGGTAAGGTTGGAAGGGACCTCAAGGATCATCTAGTTCCAACCCCCTGCCATAGGCAGGGACACCTCCCACTAGCACAGCTCACTCAAGGCCTCATCCAGCCTGGCCTTGAACACCTCCAGGGAGGGAGCAGCCACAACCTCCCTGGGCAACCTGTGCCAGTGCCTCACCACCCTCACTGGAAAGAACTTCCTCCTAACATCCAGTCTAAATCTCCCCTCTGCCAGTTCAAACCCATTGCCCCTTGTCCTGGCATTGCAAGACCTTGTCAATAGTCCCTCCCCAGCCTTCCTGTAGGCCCCCTTCAGGTACTGGAAGGCTTCAAAACTCCCCTTGATCACCTTCCTCTGCAACCTACTCTAGGTGAGCATACTCTGGCAGGGAGGTTGGGCCAGGTGATTTCCAGAGGTCACTTCCAACCCCTATGTTCTGTGATTCTGTGATTCCTCTGTGTTCCTACATGTCATATTTAGGTACATGAAATGCAGTCTGGGTTTAATATCAATGGGAAGAACCCCCACTTCATTAGTGGTGCCATTGACTTCATTCAAACTAGGATTGCAGCCTGTGTTGGAATGCATTTGCTTGAAAGCTGATCACCACGTTCCAAACAGTGCTCAGCATTTCCACTTCCCAGCCAGGCCATGAAGGGTGGTGGCTCACAACATCTGGCAGATTTGAGCTCTGTTTTTCCTACATCTTTGCCCACCAGCAGCACAACTCCATTCGAGATGATATTTTCATAGCAGGGCACAGTACTGTTCTCCCAACTACTGTGACCTTGCAGAAGAAGAGAGGGGAAACAAACAAACACACAAACAATAAACAAAATGGTATGAAGTGTGTGACTTAGATGGTGATTCAGTTTTGCTGTCCACACAGGCAGGATCACCTTGGCACCAGCTGTTTGTCTTTTTATAACAACGTTTATGGCAGCAAAGGTGGAAGAGGCGAGAAGGGGTCTAAGAGGGTGATTTAGTTTGAAGCCTGTGTGGTATTGTTCTGCTGTCTCATGTTATTCATGAGATGTGTGTTTACACGGGGGGGTGCCATGGTAGCTCAGGGACCAAGCACAGCACTGGAATTTGATGGTGAGATGGTTTAGTTTTGCTGCTTGTGTAAAATGAATTTAGTGCTGGTGAAAAGTGTGCATAGACATGCTGGAGGCTGCAGCTCTCTGTTTGTGTTCAGGCGGGACAAATTCTCTGCTGGTTCTGACAAATTCACCACTGAGCAGGGGAGATCCTCTGCTGTGATTTCAGATGCTGTGGTTCCCTCTATCCCTGGAAAAGGAGAGGTGGAAGGCAAAGCAGATGATACCTGGGGGTAAGGCAGGAATTATACATAGCTGCCATGGGTTAGAGCTACAGATTGGGATGCAAGCTGGAATTGTGAGTGTGGTGCTGGGCCAGGGCCAGGGAGGATAGCAGCATGGAAGTGTTGGAGCGGGTCCAGAGGAGGACCACAAAGATGATCAGAGGGCTGGAGCAGCTCTCCTATGAGGACAGGCTGAGAGAGTTGGGGCTCTGCAGCCTGGAGAAGAGAAGGCTTCCAGGGGACCTGATAGTAGCCTTCCAGTATCTGAAGGGGGCCTACAGGAAGGCTGGGGAAGGATTATTTACAAGGTCCTGCAATGACAGGACAAGGGGCAATGGGTTTAAACTGGCAGAGGGGAGATTTAGACTGGATGTTAGGAGGAAGTTGTTTGCAGTGAGGGTGGTGAGGCACTGGAAGAGGTTGCCCAGGGAGGTTGTGAATGCTCCCTCCCTGGAGGTGTTCAAGGCCAGATTGGCTGAGGCCTTGAGTGAGCTGTACTAGTGGGAGGTGTCCCTGCCTATGGCAGGGGGTTGGAACTAGATGATCCTTGAGGTCCCTTCCAACCTTACCATTCTATGATTCTATGATTCTATGATTTGATCTTTGCTGGAATCTGTTTCTCAGGCAACCTTACACACAGTGAAAATCAGACAAGCTCAGCAAAAAGCAGAAAGGAAAAAAAAAAGGAAAAAAAGGGAAGCAATCTAGTGAGTCAGCAATCAGCAGTAAAGCTTGTGATTTAAAGTAGGAAGCACCAGGAAATGCAGAATCATTTCACATCAGAGATACTGACTTTCAAGTCAATGCTGTTCCTTTCCTGTGATTAAGAGGCTAAGTTAATGTATTGGTATGTTCTAAAATGTGTACTGGCTTGTTATTCTCTTTGTACAAAACAACAACTCTTCCTCAGTACAGAGTGAAATTCTTATTTTTTTAGGAGATACTATTTCCTGATTTAGTCATTTAAATTGAAACAAGAGACTCTTTTGACCTTCATTGTTACGCCATTGATGTAACATGGTAAGATGCGCATCATAGAAACATAGAATGGTAAGGGTGGAAGGGACCTCAAAGATCATCTAGTTCCGACCCCCTGCCATAGGCAGGGACACCTCCCACTAGTACAGGTTACTCAAGACCTCGTCCAGTCTGGCCTTGAACACCTCCAGGGAGGGAGCAGCCACAGCCTCCCTGGGCAACCTGTTCCAGTGCCTCACCACCCTCACTGCAAACAACTTCCTCCTGACATCCAGTTTCAGTCTCCCCTCTGCCAGTTCAAACCCATTGCCCCTTGTCCTGTCATTGCAAGACCTTGTCAATAGTCCCTCCCCAGCCTTCCTGTAGGCCCCCTTCAGATACTGGAAGGCTACTATCAGGTCTCCTGGAAGCCTTCTCTTCTCCAGGCTGCAGAGCCCCAACTCTCTCAGCCTGTCCTCACAGCAGAGCTGCTCCAGCCCTCTGATCATCCTCGTGGCCTCCTCTGGACCCGCTCCAACACTTCCATGTCCTTCCTGTGCTGAGGGCTCCAGAACTGCACACAGTACTCCAGGTGGAATGGTTTGGATTGGAAGAAACCTTAAAGATCATGTAGTTTCAACCCCATCCCCACCACAGGCAGGGACACTTTCCACTAGACCACGTTGCTTAAGGTCTCATCAAACCTGGTCTTGAACACCTCCAGGGAGGTGGCATCCACAACCTCTGCAAGCAACCTGCTCCAGTGTCTTACCACATTCAGTATATAGAAGTTCTTTCTAATATCCAGTCTAAATCCACCCTCACAAACTTGCAATCCATTCTTGTCCTACCACAACAAGCCCTTTGTATAAAGTTCCTTCAGGGCTTTTTTTTTTAAGCCTCCTTTAGGTACTGGAAGGCCACTGTAAGGTCTCCCTGGAGCCTTCTCTTCTCCAGGCTGTACAGCCCCAACTCTCACAGCCTGCCACCATAAGGGAGGTGCTCCAGCCCTCTAATCATCTTTGTGGCCCTCTTCTGGACTCACTCTGGCAGTTAATGATACTTAACAAAACCAAAATGGTGAAACAAGAAGGTGCACAACTTTTTTAATAGTTCAGGATTCATTTTGGGGGAGAAATTAGAAAAAAAAAACCCCACAAATAAAACCATCCAAACCAAACCAAACCAAAACCAAGCAAACAAACAAGCAAACAAACAAAAAAGCCCCAACCCCTTACTATTTCCTGCAGGTTAAATGTCAAAACACCGGTGTTTAAGGTCAAATGGAAAGTCTGCATTTATTCTCTCATTACTTGAACTAAAATTAAATTAAAAGTAGACAGGATAAGAAACCTCCTCCATGTGGTGCAAAGCAACCACTAAGGAGAACCTGAGTAGCTTTGTCACTGATTTTTATCCTTCTAAGGACCCTTCTGAGAGAACAACGGAAGGATAAAGAGAAAACCAAAGCCTGCTGCTATTCAGTCCAAGTTCAGTCCAGTGTACCCTTAGCATATGACCCAGTTCAGGTTAGCTAAAGTTAAGCACACCCTTATTGGATAGCATTCACACTGACTGGTTAGGGTGGCTGTCCTAGCAACCTCCTCACTAAGGTCCTTCTGTAGCCCAGGGAGACTAAGAGTTTATTCTAGAAGGTGCCACCGAAGGCCACTGAAGGTCATTGATGGCATCTCCTGCTGGACCAGGCACTTTCCTGCTCTTTGCTGACTTTGGTGGAAGGCCAGGAAGATGTTAGATGAGATAGCTCCCTCTCTTGCTAATGTCACCTCATACTTGGGCTGCTCATGATTTAGTTAGGTACCTGCTTAAAGGTTTCCCCAGCTCTGATCCAAAATGCTCAGCCTTTTGCCAGGTGAAGCCTTTGTCAGGCAGGTGATGAGTGAACATCTTGCTTGCTGGTGGGGAGGTTTGGTGGATGGTGGTGCTATGGTTGGGAAGGGACAGGAGAAAGGACAACCCCCCCCAGCCCCATGGCAGCAATGCTGTGAGGCAATGGGCTCAGTGCCTATTACTAGCACTGGAAGCCAGAAGGATGAGACGGGGAGGAAAGCATGATACCTGGATGCAGCACATGTGTAAAGGAGATGGCACAAGCTGTGGCCATAGAAAACACCCCTGTGGAGGTGAATGTGTATGTACACTGATCTTGGAGGTGATACCCAGTGAGAGTGGCATGAGTTACTGTGACTGCCCTTCTGGATTATTTTTGGCCAGGGAAAGAGGAGTATTGTCTTGTGTGTGCAGTATGTTTATAACTCAATTTCCCTTCTGACGGATGCCTTGCTCCATGCTCTCTTCTCCTCCTCCATCTGGTTTCTATTGTAGTTTTAAATGAGGACAGTTTAGCTGTCTGGCAGAACAAGCTGGGTCTGTGTGACACCAGCTGCTTCTTCCAACTTCTAAGCCTCCAGCACAGTGTTAATTATAGAAGTGTCAAGATTGGACACCCCCCCCTTCTATGCTTGCACGCACACACACAGCCCCTGCTACAAATCCCCATCCACATCTGATCTCCCTTCAGGAGATACCCACCTCTGTCATTTACATGTGCCCTGTAATGCTGATAGACTCCTGATGTAACTCTAGGTGATCCTACAGGGATCTATGATCATAGAATCATAGAATCACCCAGGTTGGAAGAGACCTCCAAGCTCATCCAGTCCAGCCTATCACCCAGCCCTAGACAATCAACTAGAGCATGACACTAAGTGCCCCGGCCAGTCTTTTCTTCAACACGTCCAGGGACAGCGACTCCACCACCTCCCTGGGCAGCCCATTCCAATGCCAATCACTCTCTCTGCCAAGAACTTTCTCCTAATATCCAGCCTAGACGTCCCCTGGCACAACTTGAGACTGTGTCCCCTCATGATGCCTATACTGCCTCTGGCAAGGAGCATTCCCATATTTGACCCGAATGTGTTCCTATGTGATTTACTCTAGGTGACTCTGCTCTAGCAGGGCAGTTGGACCAGCTGATCTTCAGAGGCCCCTTCCAATCCCTACCATGCTGTGCTTCTATGTGATTCTGTATGTAAAGGATATTCTAGAGCTTGTATCTCCTCTCGCTCAGAGTTGATCACAACCTCTGTTTTGGTTCACTAATAGTCACATCTGAAATAATCAAACCACCTCAGAAACACTTGGAACTGGGAGGGAGCTGTTGGCTAATGGTCTAACCTCACCTCCACAGTATCACAGTATCACAGTATCACCAAGGCTGGAAGAGACCTCAAAGCTCATCAAGTCCAACTCATTACCACAGACCACAAGACCAGACCATGGCACCAAGTGCCACGTCCAAACCTGCCTTGAACACCTCCAGGGACGGTGACTCCCTGGGCAGCCCACTCCATCAGTCAATGACTCTCTCAGGCAACAACTTTCTCCTCACCTCCAGCCTAAACTTCCCCTGGCACAACTTGAGACTGTGTCCTCTTGTTCTGGTGCTGGTTGCCTGAGAGAAGAAGGTAACCTCCCCCTGGCTACAACCACCCTTCAAAACACTCCCTCAAATGCCCAGAAAGACTCAGGTTTGTAGGAGATCAGAGCTGCTTAGGAATTTCAAAGCTGCATGTTCTACTCAAAACAGTTATTGTGCTCCAGTTTTACACAAGCACTGCATTTAAGGGCTTGCATTGCAGGAAGCTGCTGCAGTCCCTTCACCTCCAAGGACCTGAGGTCAAAGACTGTAATTTTTGGTTGCAAGTGAGATGTGTCCTATGTGGGATTCTTTTCTGACAGCACAAAACTGCCACACGTTTTTGTGTAACTTGCTGTTTGTCTTCGTAAGAGCCAATGAACTGGTATGGCAGGAAATCACATACATGATGAGCAAAGGGCACTGGCAGAGAGAGCTGAGATACCCAGGGCTGGAAAAGCAGGGAAGATTGAAAGACTGGAGTAAGGCACACTGGCAGAGTCATATCTGCAGCCTATGGGTTGTCCTCACTGTGCATTCAGTCATTTTTTTCAAAAGGGTTTAATTTTATGCTTGCTATAGATTATACCACACAAGCCCCCCCC
>VWZE01019729.1:97120-123501 GCA_013396675.1 Eubucco bourcierii
AAAAGGAGTAAAACTTGGGGGTTAAGATAAGAACAGTTTAACAACTTAAACAAACAACAGCAACAATAATAATAGTAATAATCACAATCATAATGCAATGAAAATGAAGGGAAAATATAAATAAACCCCAAGAAAAGAAAGTAATGCACAACGCAGTTGTTCACTACCCGCTGACTGATGCTTAAGCAGTCAACTCTCCCCAGTTTACTTTCTGACCATGGTGTTGTATTGTATGGAATATCCTTTTGGCTAGTTTAGATCAATGGTCCCAGCCAAGCTCACTCCCTGCATCTTGTGTACCTGCTTGCTGCAGAGCATGGGAAACTGAGAAGTCCTTAGCTTAGGCTAAGTGCTACTTAGCAACAACTAAAACATCAGTGTGTTATCAATGCTATTCTCACACTAGATCCAAAACACAACACTGTACCAGCTACTAGGAACAAAATTAACTCTATCTCAGCTGAAACCAGGACACATAATTTCATGGAAGAAGGGTATCTATTTTTCTTATTTTCACTTCCCTCTTTCCTTCTCTTTGCATTCCACCAAGCTAAAAGAGGGAAATAAATTTAAAAAAAAAAGAAAAGGTGAATCCTAATTGAAGATTTGTAGGAAGGATGTGTTGAGACATGAGCCTACAGGCTGAGGGAGTTGGGGCTCTTCAGCCTGGAGAAGAGAAGGCTTCGAGGGGACCTGATAGTAGCCTTCCAGTATCTGAAGGGGGCCTACAGGAAGGCTGGGGAAGGATTATTTACAAGGTCCTGCAATGACAGGACAAGGGACAATGGGCTTAAACTGGCAGAGGGGAGATTTAGACTAGATGTTAGGAGGAAGTTCTTTACAGTAAGGGTGGTGAGGCGCTGGAACAGGTTGCCCAGGGAGGTTGTGGATGCTCCCTCCCTGGATGTGTTCAAGGCCAGATTGGATGAGGCCTTGAGTAACCTGTACTAGTGGGAGGTGTCCCTGCCTATGGCAGGGGGTTGGAACTAGATGATCCTTGAGGTCCCTTCCAACCTTACCATTCTATGATTCTATGATTCTATGATTCTATGATAACAGCACAACAAATCTATGCTGCACAAAGCAACTTCTACCAACAGCTGTGTGAGGTAACATAAGAGCATTCCCTCTGAGACAAGCTGTCTTGTGCGACTTTCCTTATCCCTCCTCCTTTTCCCCTGAGTCCATTGCCTGGACAGACTCTTCCCTTGTATCTCCACAGGAAGCAGTATCACGCTTCCCTGAGGACGAGCAGTTGGCACGGATTCAAAATGTTATCCAGGAGCTCCCACCATCCCATTACAGGTGAGAACATGTCCACCAAAGTGCTGAGAAACAGTGTGTGAGGACTCTCGGCGTAAGGGAATATTGCCTGAAACAACCCAGGAGTTAATTTCCAGGAGTCAGTTCCCAAAAGCTGGCTCACCATTGCCAAATCTGGCAGCAATTTATCTAGCTTTTCAATATCATTGAACAAAGGGTTGCTAGAGATCGAGGAAGCTCTTACTGCCACAGTCCTGCATCCTCCTTCCCTGGGCACTACCCCTGTGCAACCTTGGCCAGTGTCCTGAATGAGGTGAGGAGAAGTTAATCTGCTGCAGATGTTGGAGTAAGAACTAAACAGCATTTGCAGCATCCCACTCCCACCCATCCATCTGCTATCTTCTTCACACTCATCGTGCTAAGGATTGTTTGGTTCTCACCCCATCCTTGGCCACCCTAGAACACAGTTGTTCAAGCATTTGCTGCCATCCCATGTAAATGCTGGTGTGGTAAATCCTGTCTGCTGTGGAGCCTGTTGTGCCACTGCAGACACTGCCTGCCTTGAGCAAGGGAGAACTCCTGGGGCCAAGGCTGGGTCTGAGCCTTGCTGTCTGGCTGGGCAGGCATCCATCACTTAACACATTTTTCTTTCTTCATGTGAAACCACCGCAGAACGCTGGAATACCTGATCAAGCACCTGACGCACCTGGCTTCCTTCAGCAACATGACCAACATGCACACAAGAAACCTGGCCCTGGTGTGGGCTCCCAATCTCCTCAGGTACAGGAGCAGAGAGTCTTTTCACATAAAGCACCATGTTGAGATTCAAAGGGGGTGCCAAGCACCTGAGCCTGCAGACCCATCCCCTAAGGGAGGTGCAAAGACAGGAAAAAGCAGAACAACTAAAGGAAACAGAAGAGCAGAGCAAATAGTTTTTAAAAGGAGAAAAAATTCTGTGAGGTTGAATAATCTGAGGTTTTACTGACAGCATTCAAGGAAGTTTGTGGTTTTATGTGGTTCTTATGAAAGAAGAAGCTGTTATTTGTGAGTTGAGCATGTGGACTTAAAAATGAGGAATTAGCTCATCGCTGGGGAAGGGAAATGACATTTCTAGCAGTGCCAGGGCTTCTGCACTGCGGTGCTGAGAGAGAGCAAGGCTGGAGAGGTAGAGCAACAAGACAATAATACTACAGACTTGAGCAAAAACAAGATGAACTTGTTGGTCTGAAGAAGGCAAGCTAGTGTCAGATCCCAAGACCACCAGCTAATTCGTCACATTTGCTATGCCTGGCACCCTGCTGGGAAGAGGCCCAGATGGGATGCAGATGGTGGTTTGGATGGTATGTTGTGGAGCAAAGCAGAACAAGACAAAATAGGCTCTGGGCTGGTGGGGGGAAGAAAAAGAAATAGTTTGTGTCTTGTTGAAATACCCTTCCTCATCCACCCCATACCTACGTATTGAGAGGAATGAATGAAGCAGAGAGAGTTCAGGGCAGCAGCAGTGCAGGACAAGGTCAAAGGCTGAGCTGATGGCGGGAGCCCTGGACTGGCATAGTACAGGAGGGAGGGACATTGGCTAGAGAAGTACAGGTCTGAAAAGCATTGCTTAGAAATTTATCTCACCTTTAAAACTCACAAAGTAGGCAGAGCCTACTAATGTTAACTCTATTGCATATCACAAAGCAGACCTTTACTGCTGAGGCGTTTTCATTCTAGCATCTGTCCTTTGGAAAAAAACACCTAAAATCTGTTTCCTTTCACGATTTTTTCAAAGTGCAAGCCTGGGAGAAGAGAAGAAAGCAGCAAGCAATCCAACTGCAGTCTCCTTACAGGGTTATCCTCTTGGCAATGCCCCAAGCTATTATCTAGCACACCAGTCATTAACTTTACAAAGGATCCATTGCCTGGAGATAATTTCTTCAGCAACACTTCGGCATGTCAAGATAAGGAATGTTTCTTTGCTGAGAGCAAGGATGAGAATGTAGAAGTGGTGGGGGTCAGAGAAGACACTACTGGGGCACATAGCAAAGCACTGGAAAAATTGGAGTAGGGAACACCTGAGCAGAGTTCTAAGGGATTTCACGGAGAGATGATTGAAGCTTTGAGTGCAAATCTGGAAGAAGTATTTGAAGGCTCCTGTGTTGTCTTTAACATCCAGCTTTGAAAGAGCTAGAAGAAGAATGGAACTTGAGAGCCACCGATTATCTGTTGCTGAGGAACATAAAAACTAAATAGGGAAAATAGCTCAAGCAGGAAAGAAAATAACAGGTGGCAGAGAAAGTAAGGAAAATGAATTTTACAAGAACGAAAAGGCAGAGAAAGGCTGGGGGCCTGTGGGAAAATGAGTGCAAGAGGTGGTGCAGCAAGAATGGGGAAAGCATACCTGTTCAAAGTCTTGCAAGAAGAAAGCTCATCTGTCCTTCCTGAGGGCTTTGTGTGGCAATGCTGACTTACTGGTATACCTCTTTCTTCTCATGCAGGTCAAAGGAGATTGAGGCAGTTGGCTGCAATGGGGATGCAGCTTTCCTGGAGGTTCGAGTGCAGCAGTTGGTGATTGAGTTCATCCTGAATCATGTGGATCAGATCTTCACCAACAACAGAAAAGAGAGCTCTGCAGAGAACACAGGTAACCTCCCTGAACCACTCCGTGTGTCACGTGCCACGTACTCCATCTCTGACTGTATCCTCTTCAACTAATATTTCAAGCATGCTTCAAACTCATGTTTTTCATGATATTACCTGGCTTAATCCTTTCCACAAAGACTACCTAATTCTCAGTGCTGGTCTAAGCTTTCTCCCTAAGCCCATCAGCCATAGCTTCAATTCTTATATCAGTCTCCCCCAGTTACAATTCCTCATAATGACCATACCTGCCCTGCAGCCACCGTATCCACCGAAGTCAGAAGCCACACTCCCACAATAAAACTTAAGCTTGTGTTCTAAAACCTGATGTCTTGTACCTGTGTACATTTCATAAAAGAGATTTTTAAATTTTTTTTTTTTTAACCTGGGACATCAACAGTTTTTAGAGATGCTGACTTTGTTATTGAGTGACATGTTTGTTATCAAAAAGCTGTTAAGACTGAGAAGTGAGAGACCTTGGAACCACAGTCATCTCACATAATTTCAGAAGTGTGTTTCTGTTTTGCACACTGGGAAGACTCATAATGCCTTCAGAAGTGTGGGAACAACCACCTTTATGCTTTCCAGACCTGTTTCAGCTCATCTTGTGCACCTTTCTCTTAGCATGGATGTTGGTCTCTTCTCTTTAGTAATAACTGATAGGACAAGAGGCTTCCAGTTGCACCAAGGAAGGTTTAGTTTGGGTATTAGAAGAGAATTCATCACTGAATTCTCTTCTAATTCTCCATCTTAATTCTCCATCTTAAACACTGGAATCTTAATTCTCCATCTTAAACACTGGAATCTTAATTTTTCATCTTAAACACTGGAATATGCTCCCTAGGGAGCTGATTGAATCCCCATCCCTGAAGGTATTTCAAAGAAGCAGAGATGTGGTGCCGAGGGACATGGTAGAATTAGATACTGGTTGGACTTGCTGCTCTTTTCCAACTGAAATGATTCTATGATTCTGTTCTACGAGGTAGAGTAATACTAGCTGTAAGAACAGTTACTTTTCCTGAAGGAAGAAAAATAGAACGATGTGGAAGTAAGAGAAAGAATTGGGCACCTGTTTTGGATCAGGGACTGAGCTTCTCCAACATCTGGTAAGGGAGGGAGGGAGTAAGAAAGAAAGGAAGGAAAAAGAGGAATGTGTGAATCTTGGTTGTTTTCAGGGATGCCTCTTTCACACCAAGAGGCAGACACTTCCAAGGGCAGCAAATCTGTGCAATGCAGCCTTTGACTGCTGGGAAAGCACTGAAGAGGATAAGGTTACTGGGGAGACAGAAGACTTATCTGCCATAAAGCCTCTCTCCCTGCTCATGCCGCTCCTTTCCCCCCTCTCCAGGAGATGTTTCAGTCAAATGAAGGCATGAAGCTCTTGCGCTCCTCTCTCCTCACCCCAGGCTGGAATGTGTTTTCTTGCTTTTCAGACAGCACATCCGTTGCAAAAAGTCTGACCCTCCCCTCGGC
Organism: Eubucco bourcierii; assembly: GCA_013396675.1. Taxonomy (NCBI): domain Eukaryota; kingdom Metazoa; phylum Chordata; class Aves; order Piciformes; family Ramphastidae; genus Eubucco; species Eubucco bourcierii. The sequence goes on from VWZE01019729.1 coordinate 102,479, forward strand.
CTCCCTGCCAATGAAGCTGGTGAGCCTGGAAGAAGCTCAGGCACGGAGCCTGTCTGCCTCCCACCCTGCTCGGAAGGAGAGGAGAGAGAACAGCTTGCCTGAAATTGTCCCTGTAACTGGGTCCCTCTTCCACACGGTTGTTGACCTCCCTGACAGCAAGTAAGTGTCCAGAGGAGTGTAAAAGTGGAAACAAAACAGTGGAGGTTCCCCAGTGTCATTGGAAATAAGAATTGTTAGCATGATGCCCCCACACCTGCAGCCACCATGGAGAGAAAATTCTCTGCTCTTCTCAAAAGATGCATAGCTGCTTCTGAGGAGCATTGCAGTTGCTGGGTTCAGAGCTCCACCAGTGCTCACCCCTCCATTGGGACAGAACCTCACAGACTTCCTGCAGGAGGAATTCATTGCCTTTGCATCTTTGTGTCAGATTATGATTTGGCTCCATGGGTTGAGCATGGAGCAGATCTGGACAGAGCTCTTCTATGAGATCCACCTCCTGGTGGCTGATCCGTTACCTGCTCAACTTCCTTGTTACCTGTGTTCCTCTGTATTCACAGCCAAGCAGTGAGGTGAATGTTCACTTCTAAAAGGTATTTACATAGTGGGGCCTGTGATGCTTATGCTATGTGAGGAGAAAGAGTCCAGTTTCAGCTGAGGTTGCTGCAGTTGTTGGCACTGCTGCCCAGCATAAATATTTATCTATTGGTCTATCTATCTTTTAATATCTGGCCACTCTAGTGCCTGGTTCTGAGAGATTGTAGCAGGAGGATCATTAATCTACTGACCCATAAAGCACCAGAGCAAAGATATTTATTTGCACTTGATAAATTAAAGCAAAAAGGAGCCATCTAACAATACTGGCAAGAGAACAAGACACAAAAGGGTGTATTTATCACCTGAAGAGAACAATCCCATCCCCAAGGTACTAATCCTCTTTGTAGGACTGGTTTGTGCTCTTCTGAGTACTGATCAGAAGGAAAAAGCAGAATTAGAGAGTTAGAAAGCCCATTGTGAAACTGAGGACAGGGAGATAAGAGGAGTCTTGCTTTGGAAGAGGGGAGGTGGAAGCATGAGTCAGAATCATAGAATCATAGAATCATAGAATGGTAAGGTTGGAAGGGACCTCAAGGATCAGAATGGGTAAGAAACACAACTTCACACAGTAATGTGCATAGAAGCAGACTGACTTCTTTTTGTTTAAAGTTAGGATTTCCAAAGGGACATGGGGAAATGGTGCCCCACTTGTTCTGACAGCTATGAGAAATTGCTTTAATTCCTGTTTACCTTCTCCTTTTTGATTAGTGTGTTATACTTGCATATGACCATATAGCACCTATGATTAAAGTCATGTTGGCCTGAGAAGCATTAATAGCTAATTTGTATTAAGAGATTCTTTGATTTTTTAAATTCATAGAAACTAAAAGGCTCGTGAACTTTAAAGGATAGCTTTGTGCACCAAGAAATAGTTCTATCAGTTCTCTGGAATTTATCTTGCATTCTGTCATAAAAAAATTGCCTGTTAAAAAGGCAATTTTTCTTCACTCTATTGCAAGATAGTTCTAGCTATGGAAATCTCTCCTTTCTAGAGACAAGCATGGTTGATAGCTTTGGGAAGATCATAGAATCATAGAATGGTAAGGTTGGAAGGGACCTCAAGGATCATCTAGTTCCAACCCCCTGCCATAGGCAGGGACACCTCCCACTAGTACAGGTTACTCAAGACCTCGTCCAGTCTGGCCTTGAACACCTCCAGGGAGGGAGCAGCCACAACCTCCCTGGGCAACCTGTGCCAGTGCCTCACCCAGGTCTCTGAAGGGTTGGGTTGGGTGTCTTTCCATCCATCACATGGTTACATCAACAATACAGGTAGATCACTTACAGAAAAGAAAGAGTTGGTTGTGCAGTTGCCCCTTGCTTGCCTTAGAACTGAAAGAGGTGTGAGAAAAGAGGGGCAGTGTTGAGGGGAGAGAGCTCAGAGGCTTTTGTGGGATGTTGAGAAGACAAACATCTCAGGCGTTTACTAACCTCCTGAGCTTTTTTTTTGCTTCCAGGAGAAAACTATCTACCAAGTCCAAGAAATGGAAGTCAATATTTAACTTGGGCCGTTCTGGCTCAGAATCAAAGTCTAAACTGAGTCGAAACGGGAGCGTCTTCGTAAGGGCACAGAAGCTCTCTGGTAAGAACACACTCCTCACGCTATTCCTCCCTGCAGCTCTCTCCTGCAGTATCAACAGCATGGGACAACCTGTATCTACATGGCACTAGTACCATTAGACTTGAGATAGTCTGATGGCCTGATTTCATGCACATCTCATTTTCACTTGATGTGAGAAGCACCATTTCAGGAGGCTATGCCAGACAGCTACAGTAAATATTCCATTTGGGTATGTGATAGACAGGCTCCCATTGCCCAGCTGTCAAGCTTGGCGACTAGGAAATGCTGTGTAGGTTTGGGTTAGGCCAGTTCTCCAGGCCAGTCAGCCTCTGGCTCCCAATGTTCCTTACATGGGACTGGGTGAATGGCTATCCTTCAAGGACAATTCACTGTGTTCAGTGTCTGTGAAATACGAGGTGCCAAGTGTTCCTATGGCTTCAACCTCTCAATAGATTGAGGAAAGCAATTTTATGAGAGAGAGGTTGTCTTTCTCCTGGCTGCAATCGCACGTTCTATCCTCTCCTGAGCGGCAATCTCTTAAACACTTGTGATGGTTTGGGAGTTCCCTGCCCCCCACACTTTGTAAAATGACCCAGACTAGAACTCAGCTGGCTGGAATCATAGAATCATAGAATCATAGAATGGTAAGGTTGGAAGGGACCTCAAGGATCATCTAGTTCCAACCCCCTGCCATAGGCAGGGACACCTCCCANCCCCACCCCTGTACCTTACCCCAAGGTTTGCCTTATGCACAAGGTGAGTTTGGAGGATCGGCCAGGGGGGTTAGAAGAAAAGTGGTTAGTGAGATAATCGGCAGAGAGAAACCAGAAACTATTAGGCTGCCCAAGACACCGTGCCCCAGAGACACTGACATCCATATTTTGAGTTCTTCTCTTAAACATCTCAGCAAGCCTATGAGTGAAGTAGACATCACCATTGTTTTCCTTTCACAGCCTATAGTGTCATTTTCTCTATTCAAATATTCCAATTAGCCTCAAACCAGCACAACACTTTGCTTAAAAAAAAAAAAAGAAAAAAAAAGAAACAAAACAAAACCAAACAAAAAACCCAAAACCAAACACCCCACATCACACTGCCAGTGCCAGTTCCTAGCACTCAGAAATTATGACTCAAATTTTAAAAATCATGAAGTTGACTTAAAAGTAATCACAATTTTTAGAAGAAAGCATATAATTTTTTACTTGGATTTCGTAAAGAAGTTTCTCAGTTTTATATGCCCTAGATTTTTCTTGGTATCTCCAAACCACATCTCCAAATCTCCATATCTCCAAATTCTTTTTAAAAAGGAGATTAAGGTAGAATATTTTTTTTTAAGATAATCTTGTGACTCCAGGATCTGGTGTTTGAAAGTGGACTACCACACATTGCAAAACTTAAAACAGCGTTGGCAACGTTACCTGCCACCACATGTAAGAGAAGCTGTATTTGGGATCAGAAGTGAGTGTGAAACCCAGTGCTGGATCTAGCTCTCTCCAGACCCTTGCCTTCCCCAGTGGTTTGCATTTACAGATGGCCTTACATATGATGCCCAGGGCAGACCTCAAAATAGCTCTCCATCCTATTATGATCATGGGATCACTTTCTCACTTTGATAAGGAACACTCTGTCCAGCAGCAGTGCTAAGTCAAGGATGCCCAGGAATGACTGGAGCCCAGAGATTATGGGGGACAATCCTTGTTCCAAACCCAGCACTGAGTGTCGGGAGGCTGTACCAACAGGACACAGCAATGTGAACTGTGTGCAGAGATTTAGGCACTGAGGCAGTGTTGTTAAGAAGCAGAGTTTTAGTGCTGTGCTGCATTTTTATCTGCTCTCTACTTACAGCCTAATGTGATGAAACAGATGAACTTGCTGCTGAAACTCAGCACATACTTTAACTCTGCGCGTTCACGCACCCAAGTCTGCAAGTCACATAAAATGCAACCTCCACAACTTGAATTCTGTTCCTCTGGGTAAGCAGAGGCAGTCCTCAAAACATCATGCTCTACAAATGTAAAAGGTAGCCAGGACTCTATATTAAAGCAAAACCAGCTGGAGTTACTCCTATGCCTATGTGAAAGTCAGTACCAGAAGCCATAATTATACAACCGAATGAAAGCCAACAGGCTTGCTCACATTCTGCTGTACCTACTTTGTGCAATACAGTGAACAGCAAACTGCACTCCCAGACATTTTCCAGAGCTTCATGAACCCTTTTTTTTCTTTTGGGCTGCCAGAGACTAACTTGGCTTTCTGGCTAGCTTACACCTCCCCTCCCCCTTGCCCCTGCCTCTGCCCCATCTCCCCTTTTCAGAGCAGTTGGTAACAACTACATGCTTCCAAAAACTCACAGGAGCAGGGTCGTAGAGTGTCTGGTGACAAGGAGCAATTTGTTTCTGGACTATTAAGTCCAGTGAGGAAGGTCAGGAAAATAGGTTGCTTACTGCCCTCATAAATTTCCTAATGCCTTGCTGGAGGCAAGGTATGCTCACTCCAGTGAAAGACCCTAGGGGTGCAACACAAAAATGGCTTAACATTTGCTGTGAGGAAGGTGAGAAGGTGTTTACATCAATTTAGCTAGAAGGTCCCCACAGCCAGTAGTGTGACTTGACCGGGGAGGGTGGTGGCACATAAGAGCTTTGGGGATGCTGAACTGCTTCACAGTGGAGATGGTGTGGACTGGTTGGGTTAAGTATAGCTCTCCTCATGTCCAGCATGTGCAAAGCTGTTCTTAGCACTAGCAGATTGCCAGCTGTGTGGACAAGTGTTGTGGGTAATAAGGCACGTGGTGTGGATAGAGAGGGGGAATGCTTGGAAATGGAAATTAGCTTTGATGTCTGCCTGGTGTGCCCATCTAGCTGTAACCTTCAGTCTGTATGGGCTGAAACCTGCAAAGCCTCAGAATCTGAAGCCTCCTTCTAAAACTCATTTTCCACAGAAAAAGCAACTATTCGACCTGCAAAGAGCATGGACTCGCTGTGTTCCCTGCCAGTGGAAGGTGAGAAATCAGTAGCCTGATACAGTAAGGGTGAAGGATTACACCTCTGCATTCTCAGCTTGCCCTCATGCTTATGTGGATGCACTTGAGGGCTGTTTCCTTGCTTATCTCACCATGCTTTGTATCTTTGTGTTCTTATGCCATGCCTGCTGACACGTACTTCCATCTTTACGGGTGTGTATATTTTTTTTACTCCTCTGTGTCTTTTATAGAATCATAGAATCATTTCAGTTGAAAAAGACCTTTAAGATTCATAGATTCATAGAATAGTGGAGTTGGAAGGCACTTCAAAAGTCATCTAGTCCCACCAGCCTGGCCATGGGCAGCGACACTCTCAACTAGAATAGGTTGTTGAAGGCCGCATCCAGCCTGGCCTTGAACACCTCTAGGGAGGGGGCATCCTCAACATCCCTGGGCAACCTGTGCCAGTGTCTCATCACCCTTGCTGTAAAGAATGTCTTCCTGATATCTAGTCTAAATCTCCTCCCCTCAAGTTTCAATCCATTTCTTCTCATCCTATCACTACAAGCCCTTGCAAAAAGTACCTTCCTGGCTTCTTGTAGGCCTCCTTCGCTTACTGGAAGGCTGCTATAAGGTCTCCCTGGAACCTTCTCTTCTCCAAGCTGAAAAGCCCTAGCTCTCCCAGTCTGTCCCCATAGGGGAGGTGCTGCAGCTCTCTGATCATCTTCATGGTCTCCTCTGGATGTGCTGCAGCAGTTTGGTGTCCCTCCTATGCTGGAGGCACCAAAACTGAGCACAGTACTCCAGGTGGGGTCCCATGAGAGTGGAATAGAAGGGGAGAATCACCTCCCTCATCCTGTTGGTCATGCTACCCTTGATACAGCCTAAGATATGGTTTGCCTTCTGGCCTGCAAGCACACATTGCTGGCTCATGCTGATCATGGAGTCTATGGTGTATGCACCTGAGAGTTACCTCTGTGCCTAGCTGCATCTTTATTAGCAGTGGGATTCCTTTGGTTTCATTCTTGGTTATTCTGGGCAAAAAATTCCCATTCATAAGTGAAGAGTGCTTGCAATAGGCAAAGAAAGCCTGGAGCTGTAATCTCTGTGGGCAATGCCCTAGACTTGGCTGTATCTGATTGAGAGTGGCCTCTAATGAAAGTCTCAGGTGATTTCCACTGCACAGCATCCTATCCAGCCCTGCCTGCCCAGTTTGCAGCAGGCCCCAGGGCTAAAGCTTGGAAGATCTTCAGCACCTGCTGTCGCCATCTCTCTGGGGAAGTGTCAGTGTTCATCAGGGCAGGGCTCATCCCTGAGGGGACTGGAGAGGGGAAGGCTGGACAGAGGAAGGTTATTTGCTAATGCTTTACCTCCCATTGCCTTCCATCTCTTTCCCCATCTCTAGGGGAGGATGAAAAGAGGAGATTCAAACGGACAGTGACTACTGGAGGTTTTTTCGTTCCTGTGATGAAGATACGGACAGGAGGCACAGGCAGCTCATATGACCTCAGCAAGGAGAATGAGTGGGAGCGGGAAGGATCTGCCATGGGGGGCAAAGGAAGCTCAGAGCTGACTGGGGAGAAAGGTCTTCCGCGGACACTGCAAGCAAAGTCACCCCCCGAGCAGCTGAAGGTTTTCCGAGCGGCAGAGGATGCCGAAAATGATCAGGCTTCCCCCAAAGGTGGTCGCATGTTCTACACTTCTGAAACAGCTGCCAAGTCAGGCTTTCCAGGCAGCCTTTTTCCCTTGGAGGCTTCCCCTCGTCACCAGAGGAAAGCGTTGAATATCTCAGAGCCTTTTGCTGTCTCCGTTCCCCTGCGGGTATCTGCAGTCATCAGCACCAACAGCACGCCCTGCCGTCTGCCAGCCAAGGAGAAGCTTTCCCTTTCCAGCCTGGAGGAGCTGTCTCCCCTGGTGGCTGAGAGCACGAGCTCCTCTGCCCTGGACCTAGAGACTCACACTAGGACAGAGCAGGTGCCAGAGCGGAAGGAAAGACAACCAGGGCCCACCCTGCCAGCAGCAACATCCAGAGGTAAAAGTGTGTTAAGGAGTGGGATGTGAAACTTCGGTCAGGCTCCTGAAGGTGCCCTCCAGCTCGGCGGTGTGGACGTTGCTCCAACTTGCTCTTGTGGCAGGAAAGAAACCAAGCTTATAGCAGGGTGGGTGTTGACAGTAGCAGGTCAGGTTGGTGCTTATTGCAGTAATGAGACTGGGGAGGTGGGTGGTCTCCCAGCAACCTCCTGTTGTGTCCAAAGGGACCTCTTTAGCTTTGTTAGTTGGCATTGGGTTGAAACAGTACTGCTCGGCTGTTGTGCCACAGAGTGCATGTTTCCAGTCACAAGTTGTTACATCATTCATTTGTGTTTCTTATCCAGGCTCTCACACTGAGGAGCTGCTGTCAGACAGAAAACCAGAATCCTTAGAGAGTCCACAGCCAGCAGCAGAAAACCAGGAGACATTAAATGGGCAAAGCAGCTGCACAAGCACCACCAGCAGCCCCCAACAATCCTCAGAGCAGAGTCCTGCCTTGGAAAAAACACCAGCTCCAGAGGATCAGACAGGGCTGCTCCCTCCAAACAAGGTAGAGGAAGGACAGCTCAAGACAAAGGATGTCTCCTCAGAAGGTGGCTGTGGCAGGCAGGAGACTGAGACAGCAAAGACAAAAGAAGGGTCACACTTAAGAGATGTGGTAAGGAAGAAGGCAGGAGATAAAAGAAGGGGGACAATGTGATGGTGGTGAATGGGAGGTTGTTTAAAGCTTCATTGTGTGTCCATAGCCATGAAAACTCAGTCTATGACCGAAGCTAAGCAGGGCCAAGACCTGCCCATGTACTGATTTCTCTGCTCTCCACATGACCATCTGCTGATTTCTCTTTACACAACTACCTACTGTCCTATTTTAGTCTTCTTTGCATGTATGGCTGCAGTTAGTACAATCTGTCTGCTCAGACTCTCCAGATGTGATATTGTTCAAAATTCTAAGCATTTTGACCCATGGTCCCTGAGTTCCCCTCCTGGTTTTACTGTCCCATTTTTCCTGGACAGCCTGAACAGTTGTTTTGTTTTGTTTTGTATTTAAAATTATTGTTATTTTTGCCTCCTTTGTATTTCTAGTGGAGCTTTTTCACCAAGTTTCTTATAGCTATACTCACCTCCAGACAGCTATTTAAAGCCTTTTGGCATAGCTCCCCAATAGATTACTCATCCCAGTTCATGTACAGTTTTGGGAATGTATATCCTCTGGTGAGGCCAAGCAAGCCTGAATGGGAAGAACAGAGAAACAAACTGAGACATTCCAGCTACTCATTCACCTCACTCTTCCAGTACATCTGTCCAGACCTCATTTTGGCTGTACCTCAGATCTTCTCCATAAACACACTTGTTTATAGATGGGTTTCCTTCCTTGCTCTGATAGCAGTCAGTCTGTGTGTACCCATGAGTATGTGCATCCAGAAGCCTGTATATCCTAGGAGGGCTGTTTGGGGACACTGGAAGGGTTTTTACTGGTAAGTTGTGAGCTGCTAAGTCATAGCATTACTTCTGTTTTTCAGACTGAGGAGGACCCTGCAAATGCATTTATAGAACCATTGTGGCCAGAGATCCAGCAGGAGCTGAAAATCATCGAACCTGAAGAAGAGCTCTCACTCTTGCCAACAGCTGTTCCTAGGACAGGCCTAATTTCTGAATCCTCTTCTTCGGTACAAACAGGTAGTTCATCCCCTGGCCTAGGGCAGAGTTCAGTGCTGTTGGAGCAGAAATCTGCAAGCAAAACACCACAGATAACAACTCAGGTGCCTTTATTTGGTGCCACCAGCATGGAAAGACAAGACAGCCTCCATAACTGTCAGTCTGATGTGGTTGCACAGCAGAGCTGTGCTTCAGCCCTGCCTAGAGCAGGTCTTTTTCTTAGTGGCACAGCTGCACCAAAAAGCCACCATCCTGTGGCGAACAGCAGGAGTGAATGTCTCACTCCTCCCCTGGACTGGAAGCTTCATAGTCAATCAGAATCTAATGATGTTGTCCCAGGTGATGAATTTTCTTGTTCTGAAGAAGCATGTCCTGATTCAGGGAGAGAAAGAGATAGGATTTGCCAGTTGCAGGAAAAAGAAGGCCTTTCCAAAGTCCAGACTCAGAGGGAAAAGCCTGACATAACGACCGATGATGAAAGGGACACGTTCTCCTCCAAAGCACTGAGTGGAGCTGGAATCCAGGAGCTGAAGGAGGGCAATGCTGTTGTCAGAACCCACGATGCCGGTGACCAGGATGATGAGGATACGTGGACAGATAATGTGCAGAGCTTAGAACCTGTGGAGCCCTGGGAGGATCACCAGTGGGTTACGAGCCCACTCCATTCCCCCACCTTTAAGGACATTCAGGAGAAGATGATGCAGGGCTTTCAGCCACAGAGCCAGAGAGCAGAGACAGGCCTTTCTCTTAGACCACGTTTCAGTCGCAGCCTCTCCCTGGACAGTAAAGACACAGTGATGAGTCTATGGACTATCCCATTCTCCTTCATAGATGCCACTGACCTGCAGCAACCGTGTGGTGACATTCTGCCAGTGACTTGTGAGCTGCCCAAAACACAACCCGTTTTGCCCTCTGGTCTGTGCAAAGCTAAGCAAGATGTGAATGACACATATCCTCCAGAAGAACCTTTGAAACCTGAGGAGCTGAGGTACCCCCTCAGCAGAGAGGAAGCGCCAGCTGAGAAAGAAGGGTCCTCCAGAGTCTCTCTTTCAGAGCCAGAGGAAAAGAAAGTGGGTGTGACCGAAGAAAACGCTTGGAGCTCAAAACTTGAGCTGTCTTTACAACACAAAACCAGTTCAGGAAGTTATTCGCAGGCAAAGAGTACCAAGGAGGAATTACCCATATCTCAGGACACTGCCCAGGGAGGAGAGACTGTTGCCAAAGCATCGTGCTCTGCCACTGAGTCACAGCTGAATAATAAAAGTGAAGAAACACCTCGCAAGCTGAAGACCAGGCCATCGTCCCTCAACTTGGATTCACTCCTTCCAGCCCCAGATTTCTTCACGTTTGACAGCCTGTCTAAGCCCTCTGCCCCAGGCAACCTCCTGTATGGACAGAAAGAAGTAAAATGCAGTGATTCTGTCCCATCCCTGCCGACTGCCTGCCCTGCTGCCCATAGAGGTGTTCCCTGGGCATCCCATTTCAATGCCCACATGGATCTAGACTTGGACTATCTGGCAGCGGCCCATGCTGCCACAGGCCGTCGTAACTCTGCTCCCGTCAGCGTGTCAGCAGTTAGGACCTCATTTATGATCAAGATGTGCCAGGCTAGAGCAGTGCCTGTGATACCACCCAAGATTCAGTACACCCAGATCCCCCAGCCCCTGCAGGCTCAGAATGCCACTCCGCCAGCTGAGAAGAAGGAAGCAGAAGCCAAGCAGGCGATCAGACAGACTCAGAGGGTGGCGTGGAGTCACCTGGAAGCCCCCAAGAGCCCTCTGACGGAGAAGAAAACCAAGGCAGAGAAAGAAAACAGTGACCCAGCTCAAAAGGACTCAGCCTGTCCTTGGCACAGTAGCCTTGGCTCTCCACCGGAGCCTTCTCTGACCAGTCATTACCCTGCTCTGGATGCCCCAGTTCTGCGCCGAAAACGCACATCAGAGGGGGAGACAGCTGGAGATAACCCACAGTCATCCAAGATGGAGAGGCCATCAGGGTTCTCCAAGCCTTCCTACAGATCTAGGCCTGGGAGGCCCCAGAGTCTGATTCTCTTCAGTCCCCCTTTCCCCATTATAGACCACCCCTCCTCTTCAGCAGACTCTAGGGTGATGTTATCACCCATAAGAAGCCCCACCCAGACCACCTCCTCAAGTCCCATTTGTGGTGATCTGTCCGAGACTTCGCGGACAACGCCCGAGGGGGTGACGCTGCGGAACAAAATGACCATCCCCAAGAACGGTCAGAGACTGGAGACTTCTACCAGCTGCTTTTACCAGCCTCAGAGGCGCTCTGTGATTCTGGATGGACGAAGTGGGAGGCAGATCGAATAGCAACTGCTTCTTTGACTCCTTTTCTGGGGTCAATGGCATGGAAGTGTCCATGACCAACTCTGTTGCCATTTTGCTGTTGTTTCGTGCAAGATGGAGCCAAATCCTTTCAGTTTCCTACAAAGCATTTTGTTATGGAGGGTCATAGTCTTTTTTGTCTTGCTTTTCCTTCTCTTTCTCACCCCTTCTTACTCCCTCACTGTCTACTTTTTTTTTATTTTTTCTTTTAAAACCAGTCCCAGGGAACCTGCATTTTTTTTCCCCACGTCTATTGTTAATGAGCCCTGTGAAAGTCTCATCTTCCCTAGGGAAAAAAAGGAAAAATAAATCTGGGTATAAATAGATAAGAGGACTGTGAGGAAACACTGTGCCAAACCACTGCAGCCCAGGGGCACAAAGCCTGCTTACAGAGGTAAGTCCAGATGTTTGGGACCTCTGGAGGTCCCTTCCAACCCCTAACATCCTGTGATGATCTCCTTCCATTGCTTCCCAGACGCTAGTGAAGAACAAACCTACTCATCTAGGTTGTCTGATTTAAGCAGTGTAAACAAACAGTGCAGGAGGCCAGGGGTAGCTGAAGAGGAAGATAATTCTGGCATGAGTAAGTCACACGAGGTGTGAGACGCTCAAGGATGTTCCAGCAACAAACATAAAGGCCGAAGGCACTGCCTCCAGCTCTTGTCCTTGCATCAAAGATATGCTCTTTGCAGCGTGCGCAGGGGCTGGAACAGAAGTTGGTGGGCAGGAAAGGCCTAGCTGTTCTTCTGATCTTCCAGGTCCTGCTCATGAGTTTTGTTGTACTCAGCAGACAAGATCTGTGTGGCTGGGGCATGAGTGTGCAGCTGGCTGTCTGGTGGTAGAGACTTCTTACACCAATACCAAGGAAAGCAAAGATGCAGTCGTAGTAAGGGCCAGTATCCTCTGTTTTCAGCAGATGACACCTCTGCAACCAGCTCCAACTGGGTTCCATGCTGCCAACAGCAGAGAAAAGCACGAGGATCTTCTGATCTGCATGTCCTTAGGCTATTGCTCTCTCCAACCCTGACTGACATATCTTTGACCCTTGGCCTTTCATTGCCACTGTGTGGCATATCCCGAGGTGCTGCTTCTTTTAAACTTCCTCTCGCTGTGATTTTACATTGCTTCTTTGAGAACATGGCTGGTCGTCACCTCCTTGGTCTGCAGTGCTTTCTGATTGATTAAGAGTGCGCTAAAGAAGGTGATTGTGGGGCTGCAGAACAGAGCCTAAACAATATCTGGAAGAGAGGGACTTTGAGGGTGGCAGAGCACTGGAGCGGGCTGCCCAGAGATGTTGTGGAGTCTCCATCTCTGAAGGCATTAAAAACCCAGTTGAACATGGTCTCGTGTAATTTACTCTAAGCTATCCTGCTTCGTGTAATTTACTCTAAGCTATCCTGCTTCGTGTAATTTACCCTAAGCTATCCTGCTCTACCAGGGGTGTTGAACTGGATGACCTTCAGAAGTCTCTCCCAACCCCTGCCATTCTGAGGTTCCGTGCATGTGCGAGGAGCTGTTAAAATACGAGTTCATATAAGCAACAATTGCCACAGAAACAGAACCAAAGCTTCTTTTTGAGAGCTTCTAACTCTGCATTTAGCACTGGCTTATCAACTGCCTTTTATATGACCATGGGCAACTGCAAAGTCAGGCTGTAGCCTATGTTGTTGCCCAGTTGCTGTTAAGCATCACTAGTGACTACAGAGGAGTCAGGAGGAGACAGGAACACAGGTGTTGCTGACTGCACGGAGGTTGTCCCCTTCACGGTGCCAGCAGGGACCATCACTGATGGGCATGTCTGAGCCCATAGGCCTGCAGATGGGTATTAAGGTCCATAATTCAAGCAGTAACTAAGCATCTGCCAGATAGTGTCATAGCCACTGAGTGTCAGTCAGAATTTCTCAATGGATGTATGTTTAGGTTTGGGTTTGGTTCTGTTTGGTTGGTTGTTTGGTTGGTTTGTTTTGTTTTTAAGAACTGGCATTTTCAGATTGTTTAGCAAACTCAACCTATGATCTTCTGGTCTGTCCTGTATGCTTCACTTAACCACTGCCATTGTGGCTGGGGGGGGGACGGGACGGGACGGGGGAGCAGAGCTTGTATGGTACCTTCTCTGCACTCTTTGATTGCCAAAGTGGAAAGATGACAGAGTATTTTTGAGAATTTCAGGGCACATGAGGTGCAAGGGACCTATCTTCAGCAGAATTCTCTCCTACCATATCCAAAGGTAGCATCATTAACACAAGAAGGCTTTTCCAAGTCTCTAGTTGCAGTCTTTGATCCTCCCCACTGTACTGCTTCCTCACTGCGAGGGAACAGAGCAGAGAAGCAAGTCTGTGCTGTCAGCTTCATTGAGGGAGAACCAGACAAGAACCTGGAGTTTTGTTGGGCTCCATGTTCTCTCACAACTGTCAGCCTATGCTTTACCTGGGCAAGCCATGGATGGCAAGTGCAGAACATGCAGCTTTGTGACAGCTGTGTCATCATCCTCTAGGGCATTACCCATCCGCCACGCTCCGCATCATCAGCACAGCTTTGTGCTGCATTCACATGGCAGCAAAACCCCTTTCTTACTGCCTCATGGGAAAGCTTTTAACCACCACAGCTAGGTCAATGGCTTGGGAAGGTGTGATATGGGGGACCATGGTAAGGCTTTAGAGAAAGAAAAAGTTGTGGAAATGATGCTCAGGTTTTTTTTTTTGGCATCAACAAAGTAGCTTCATTTGGACAGGGAGTTATAATTCTCTCAGTCCCTGGAAGTTTTGTCTGCCAGGGCATCTGGAAAGGAGCCAGTGAACTCACAGAGAAATGTGTCAAAAGCAAAAGAAAATGTGAGGAAACTTTGGCACCTTAAAACACATTTTTCTTTTCTTCCCCCTCCCCCCTTTTTTTNTGCTTGCAACAATTCCCTTTCCCCCCCCCCCCCTTTTTTTTTTTTTTTTTTTTTTTTTTCCTTCCCCATTCTTCTCATATAAACTGATCTACAAACAAGAAATAAGGTCTGGCAATTTGTATATAATACACTGTCTCAATTCTTAAAAGCCTTCCAGTAAGCAATAGTGCTTTTGGCATAAGTGCTAAAACTCCTGCAATACAAAATTATTAGAAATCTTAATATTAAAAATCAGCTTCAACTAAAATCTGTATTCAGACTATACTTTTAAGGGTATTTCAGAATTTGGAAACAGATCCCAGGTCCTGGAGTTTAATTATGCAGAGGTGCTGTAATGATGCCTGTGTTCTGTAGCTTGATCTTACCTCTATCTAGCATTTAATCTCCAGCCTTCAGCTGGCATATCAAACTTCCAAGGGCATAGCCTAATACAAGCACATCACCACAGCTGTGTGGGCTTGTATCAAGAGCACTGAGATAAAGTCCCAGGTCCAGCAGAGCTGAGAGTACTTGCTTAGCTACGAAGTGACCATTGCACAGGTGCAACAATCCCCAGCTCAGACTTCTGCAGTTTGTAATGATTGGTGATGTACCTGTGAGGATACTTGCAGTCAGCTTCAGGAATCAGAGGCTGATAGCTGGAAAGAGCCAGAAGACAGAAACCATCTCCCATTGAATGGTGCTGTGTGGTTGGGGTTTCCTGAGATCCAGCCTTATTAAGCCCTTCCTGAGGTCCCGCTCAGGCTCAGACCTGATGCCATCCTAATGTCATAGTCCTTGGGTTGTCCTCTGCTATCCTGCAGTAGTAGGCTGCAACTGAGACTGGATGTTCTTATGAAGTTTGGGGTTTTGCAGTGGTACATTGTGAATAATAAATTCCTGCCCATCTGCACAACTCTGCAACACCAGAGATTTGAAGAAAGGATTTTGGAGTAATTGCTTGGTTTGGGTTTGTCTGCTACTGTGAAGCACTGTGGAGAGTGAGAGATCAGATTTACAGGTGATGAATCCAGCACAGAATCTGTAGTTCTGTGCTCAGGAGAGCTAAGTCTGTTGGTCTTGGCGTTATGGAAGAGACCTTCCCAAACAGATTGTGACATCACTTGCAGCTCTGCAGGGATCATTCCAGTGATCCTGCAGTACATTTTGATCTTCCTGAAACTGTGAAGAGTGTAAAAGCCATTCCCAAGTTTGCCAATGGCCCTGGTCTCAGTCATGATATGACATCAATGACATGTGTTGCATGTGGACTTTTACCAGTGGGAGACAAGTGATGGAAGGTCATCTGTTGTCCCAGTGTATTCAGGCTGTGCAGCTTCTCTTATGTGTAAGTCAGAGCAAAATGGCTGGGCTGGCAAAAATAGGAATCCTTTGATGGAAAGGAAGGGCTGGCAAAAATGGGAATCCTCTGATGGTAAGGAAGGACATGGCTAATGTTAGCTTACAGGAAGTGGGAGAGTAAATAGAAATGAGGATTGTGCTTTGCTTTGTAAATCACATTCATCTGAGCTGTCCATCCTGTTACTATCACTTCAGGAATACTGAAGTGCTTCTATTTTATTCACCTTTAGAGTGTAAGAGGAATTGAAGTCTGAATTAGAGAGCATCCATAAAGCCCTGCAACATTATCCCTCATCCAGAGTCCCAAGTGGTGCAGCCAAAGTATTTTTTTTTTCTTTAAGAATTCTAAAATACCTGTAGCAGTGAATATTGTGTTAAATTTATTTATGTATGTATATATATATATGTATGAACATTCTATATAAATATGTTAAAAAGGAAACTTAATTAAAATGAAGGAATTGCTGAAAGAGAATCCTGCACACCTGTGTAACTTGGGCTGATGCGTGGAATAGTTTTCTACTGCAACTTTTGTAGCACCAAGGGTGTAAGACCAGCAGGCTTTTTGCCCACAGAAGAGAAGCTAATGAGCTCTGGCTAATCTCTGGTGGGCAGAAGGTCTGAATCTGCTTTGCTGAGCTGGATCACATCCCTAGAGAGGAGGGATGAGACCAGGGAGAACCAGAGAACAAGGACTGATAGAGCTTTAAAGCACAAGCTTCTCTCTAGTCCTTGAAAATGCAAAAAACCCTACTGAGCATATATTACATTTCAAGCATGCCCAAGTTTCACAGCTGTCCCTTTTGCTTCTCTCCACCTCTAGAGGGAAGGGAAAAAAAAAAAAAAAAAAGGCAAATCTACATGGGGGAGAGAAGCTGTACCTGATCCTGATTTGATTTACCATTTGCTTGCTCCTAATCAATGTAAAGGCTTTGTGATAACTAATTCTGCTCCAAGAAGGAATGGAAAGCTTGCCACTGGATTCAGCCGAAGATGGAGCAGGATTTTGAAAGCCCTGGAAAGGAAGGATGGCAGGAGGCAAGGGCTTCCTAAGGGCTTCGTTCAACAGTCCAGATCTTAGAACTTCTTCTTGTAGGCACTGGTCCCCTCTGAAATACTATTTGCTGCCAGGTTAAGGGAAGGACTGGAAGTCAGCCACCGTGAAAATGACTGTCCTCATCCTATTGGCCCTGGTTTGTGGTTATCTCTCCTGCTGGCTCTGATGGATTGTACTTTTGTTAAGCTTTGTTTTCTGTGTGGACTTGCCTGCCTTTGTGCCTTATTGCTTTGGAAAAAAAAAAAAAAAAAAAAAAGGAGGAAAAAAAAACCAAAACCAAAACCAACCAAACCCGGAGAGGGAGGGGTNCCAAAAAAAAGGTGATGTTTGCCAGGTCTCAGCCATGAGATTAAACTGGAGTTTTTATAAAAGCAGCCCTGTGCCCTAGTGATGTTTTGATATGTTTCTTTCCCCTGGATTTGGTTTGTAAATGTAGTGCAAATGCATTTGTCTTCTCTGACATGAAGTTTGAACCCTTCTTCTACTGTGTGCAGTTCTGGAGCCCTCAGCACAGGAAGGACATGGAAGTGTTGGAGCGGGTCCAGAGGAGGCCACAAGGGTGATCAGAGGGCTGCAGCAGCTCTGCTGTGAGGACAGACTGAGAGAGTTGGGGCTCTGCAGCCTGGAGAAGAGAAGACTTCCAGGAGACCTGATAGTAGCCTTCCAGTATCTGAAGGGGGCCTACAGGAAGGCTGGGGAGGGACTATTGACAAGGTCCTGCAATGCCAGGACAAGGGGCAATGGGTTTGAACTGGCAGAGGGGAGGTTTAGACTGGATGTCAGGAGGAAGTTCTTTCCAGTGAGTGTGGTGAGGCACTGGCACAGGTTGCCCAGGGAGGTTGTGGCTGCTCCCTCCCTGGAGGTGTTCAGGGCCAGGTTGGAGGAGGCCTTGAGTGAGCTGTGCTAGTGGGAGGTGTCCCTGCCTATGTCAGGGGGTTGGAACTAGATGATCCTTGAGGTCCCTTCCAACCTTACCATTCTATGAGTCTATGATTCTTCTGTTGCTGTGTGAGTGGCCAGGGTACAAAGCTATGACTGCCTGGGTCCTGACAATGGGTGTAAGGGTTGGTGTCTGATCACACACTTTTCTTTTTGGAGGTTATGATGCTGCAGTTGCTCTGCAGCTCTGAAAATTAAGTGAGGGCTTGGGAACCTCTGTAGAATTAACATTATATAAAATGCTTTTGCATTTACAGGGTAAAGTTCATCTGTTGTCTTACCATCTTCAGTTCTTCCAGGATAAAGTTTGTGATGCACAACCATGTCCTGCCATTTGGCACAACTGCAAAATTTTGCCTTGCCTATGAGAATGTAGAACAACACACAGCAGAGTATAGAAATATTTTGGTATCCCAGTGGTTTTTTAGAGGAAGACAAGATAGAATGGGGGGATTGAGTGCAACTTCAGTAAGTTTGCAGAGGACACCGATCTGCTTGATGGTAGGAAGGTAAAGGGGAACTGTACAAGATGGATTGGTAGGTTGAGGTCAGTTGTATGAGCGTCAACAAGGCCAAGTGCTGGGGCCTGCACTCATGTCTAAACAACCCCACACATGTTCCAGGCTTGGAGCAAAGTGCCTGGAAAGCTGCCTGGCAGAAAAGGACCCAGGGGACCTGGACCTCCAGCCAGCTGAAGATGGAACCAGCAATGTGCTTAGGTGGCCAAGAAGGCCAACAGCATCCTGTCCTGTATCAGGAATAATGTGAGCAGCAATAGTAGGAAGGTGATCTTATCCCTGTACTGAACTCTGGTGAGGCCCCACCTTGAGTCCTGGGTTCAGTTTTGGGCCCTTCACTGTGAGAAAGGTATTGAGGTGCTGGTGGATATCCAGAGAAGAGAAACAAAGTGCAGGAAGGATCTGGAGAACAGCTCTTGTGAAGAGCGGCTGAGGGAACTGGGATTGTACAGCCTGGAGAGGAGGAGACACCTCCTTGCTCTCTGTAACACCCTGAAAGGAGGTTGTAGTGAGGTGGGAGTTGGTCTCTTGTGCCTAGGATCAAGGATAGAATGAGGGGAAATAGCCTAAACTTGCACCAGGGGAGGTTTAGATTGAATATTAGGGGAAACCTTTTTACTGAAGGAGTTGCGGACATCGAAAGAGGCTCTGAACAGGGAACTGATAGAGCCATGTCCATGGAGGTGTTCCTGGTTCTCTGATTCTTGCCATGCCCTCATTGATTCAATCTCTGGGTTGTAGCATGGAAGTGAGTATTATTAGTAGCTGTGCATCACTCTGGGGGTTCTAGCCTCAGTGGACATACCTGCGGTTCAGCCTGCGCTTCATTCTCCTTCCAAACAACCAGATGAATCATCAGGTTAAATGAAACACATTTTTTCATTACTCAGCAGCTGAATTCAGTGCTTGAATCTCTTCCCTACCTCCTTCAGTTTCCCTTTGGGAAAATGCCTGGGTTGTGCTTCCTGCTTACCATGGCAACTGGCACACAAAGTGGGAGAGAAAACCATGTCTGCTGACCTCTGTGCTTGTTGTGAGCCATAGCTGATTATTAGTGGTGCTCCAGAAATAGTATTTTTGTATTTGTAGCCAGGAGGAGGTTGCTTTCTTCTCTCAGGCAACCAGCACCAGAACAAGAGGACACAGTCTCAAGCTGTGCCAGGGGAAGTTTAGGCTGGAGGTGAGGAGAAAGTTCTTCCCTGAGAGAGTCATTGACTGCTGGAATGGGCTGCCCAGGGAGGTGGTGGAGTCACCATCCCTGGAGGTGTTCAAGGTGGGTTTGGACGTGGCACTTGGTGCCATGGTCTGGTCTTGAGGTCTGTGGTAATGGGTTGGACTTGATGAGCTTTGAGGTCTCTTCCAACCTTGGTGATACTGTGAGACTGTGATACAGAGTCTAGCAATGACTTGGTCATAAGACAAAAGTAGAATCTCAAACTGCCCCACTCCCTCCCCCACCCCAGCATTCCCATAGTTATGGAAACTAAACAAAAGGCACAATGCAAACCTGGTTATGCCCTACTCTGTCACTGGAACAGGTTGCCCAGGGAGGTTGTGGATGCTCCCTCCCTGGAGGTGTTCAAGGCCAGGTTGAATGAGGCCTTGAGTGAGCTGTGCTAGTGGGAGGTGTCCCTGCCTATGGCAGGGGGTTGGAACTAGATGATCCCTGAGGTCCCTTCCAACCTTACCATTCTATGATTCTATGATTCTATGAAATGTCACAAAAACCCATGAAACAGTCAAATGGAGATGGCCTCCTCCATAGGAAATCAGGCAGATTATCAGATTATTTGAAGTGGCTTGGGTTTATCTTTTCCAGCCTTTGTGCCACATGGAGTATCATAGAATTATAGAATCATAGAATGGTAAGGTTGGAAGGGACCTCAGGGATCATCTAGTTCCAACCCCCTGCCATAGGCAGGGACACCTCCCACTAGCACAGCTCACTCAAGGCCTCATTCAACCTGGCCTTGAACACCTCCAGGGAGGGAGCAGCCACAACCTCCCTGGGCAACCTGTGCCAGTGCCTCACTAACCTCACTGTAAAGAACTTCCTCCTAACATCCAGTCTAAATCTCCCCTCTGCCAGTTCAAACCCATTGCCCCTTGTCCTGGCATTGCAAGACCTTGTCAATAGTCCCTCCCCAGTACCTGCTAAGATGAGCATTGCTTGGAAGACTTTCAGCCCTGCATTCTCTCACAGTCAGTAACAGCTCTGAGTAGCCAGAGCAATTCACTGCTCATCACTTCACTTAGCTCTCTCCAAGTTTATCTCAAGTAGTGAGTGTGCAAGAACTGCAGGTGACCTTGCCTGGGCTGGAATGTCACCTCGTGTGCTAACTGTCACGGTCTGAAACACCCTCGCCTTTTTTTTCTTTCCCCTTCCCTGTTGAGGATGAGCCCTCAGCAGTCTTCCCTGCACAGCAGGATCTCCTAAAGATAGATGCCTGAGATGACAGGAAGAGTTCTTGCGGGAGGTTCCCAGCATACCACACGTTGCAGAGGCTTTCCCCAGCTGCCAAAATGGGCAAGGCTGCCGAGGGATGGGAGAAGGAGTCTTCATTTATAAGCTAGTTTTAGGTCATACTTGGTCCTAGTAAACATTTGCTTGGCACAAGCTCCTGTTGTAAGGAATGTGAAAAACAAGGATGCAAGGGCAGTGAGCAGGAAGGGTCTGAGTCAGAGGATACTGAATGGCTCTGATGGCCTGGCTGCTGATTTTTTGCAGAGGTGAGTAGCCAGAAGCAAGTGCAGCACGTAGCAGGCGTCGTATATTGCATATCACAGTCTCACAGTCTCACAGTATCACCAGGGTTGGAAGAGACCTCAAAGCTCATCAAGTCCAACCCATTACCACAGTCCTCAAGACCAGACCATGGCACCAAGTGCCACATCCAAACCTGCCTTGAACACCTCCAGGGACAGTGACTCCACCACCTCCCTGGGCAGCCCATTCCAGCAGGCAATGACTCTCTCAGGCAAGAACTTTCTCCTCACCTCCAGCCTAAACTTCCCCTGGCACAGCTTGAGACTGTGTCCTCTTGTACTGGTGCTGCTTGCCTGAGAGAAGAAAGCAACCTCCTCCTGGCTACAACCACCCTTCAGGTAGTTGTAGACAGCAAGAAGGTC
>VWZE01019729.1:123832-136640 GCA_013396675.1 Eubucco bourcierii
GAGGTCCCTCTGCAGAGCCCTTCTGCCCTCCAACCCAGCAACATCAGCTCCCAGCTTGGTGTCAGCTGCAAATTTGCTGGTGCCTGACTCGATGCCCTCATCCAGATCATCACTGAAGATGTTACAGAGGATGGGGCCCAGCACTGATCCCTGGGGCACACTGCTAGTGCCAGGCCTCCAGCTGGATGTGGCACCATTCACCACCACTCTCTGGGCTCAGCCCTCCAGCCAGTTCCTAACCCAGCACAGAGTGTTGGCATGCAAGCCACGAGCTGACAGCTTAGCCAGCAGTGTGCTGTGGGGGACAGTGCCAAAGGCCCTGCTGAAGTCCAGGCAGACCACATCCACAGGCCTCCCCACATCCACCAGGCAGGTCACTGATCATAGAAGGAGATCAGGTTGGAGAGGCAGGATCTGCCCTTCCTAAATCCATGTTGGCTGGACCTGAGCCCTTGGACATCCCTCAGCAAGGTAAGGAGAAATATGTCCTGGAAATCCTGTGCGGAAGAAATGAGGGGAAAGGAGGAATGGGCAGGAAAGTCTGCTGGAAAAATGCAGGCAAGGCATAAAATATACAAAGTCAACCCCACATTGCCCCACTGCCCGAAGGAACAGAGACCTTCAGTACTGCCAGCCACAAACCTTCAAGCCTGTGAAAGATAACCAGGTTACATCTGTGTGTGGGGGAGGGTGGTAGATGAGGATTTGGGATTCTTACTGGCTTGGAGGCCATGCTGCTCTGTCAAGCATGAACAGAGGATGTTTCTCAGTGAGCTTCTGAGAGCTGTGAATGTCACAGTAAAATAATAATCTTAAAAGACAGTTGGTAACTCCATGGGAGAATTGAAACATGCTCTTTCCACCCCTCACTCCCCCTTTTTCTTTTTGCTAGGGGACAACTGTGAATAGTCACATCTACAGAGGCAAATAGAGCAAATCTGCAAATAAACCACACAGATTTTGTCTGGTGAATTGTTTTCCTTCATGCTTAGTCTAGCAGTTATCATGTACATATGTGTATTTTCTGCTCAGAAGACCACTTAAATCCATACCTTTAGGCAGTTGGAAATGACCAGGATCTCTTTTGAATCATGGAATCATAGAATCAGTCAGGGTTGGAAGGGACTACAAAGATCATCTAGTTCCAACCCCCCCCTGCCATGGGCAGGGACACCCTACCCTGGATCAGGCTGCCCAGAGCCTCATCCAGCCTGGCCTTAAACACCTCCAGGCATGGGGCCTCAACCACCTCCCTGGGCAACCCATTCCAGGCTCTCTCCACTCTCATGCTGAAGAACTTCTTCCTCACATCCAGTCTGAATCTCCCCACCTCCAGCTTTGCTCCATTCCCCCCAGTCCTGTCACTACCTGATAGCCTAAAAAGTCCCTCCCCAGCTTTTTTGTAGGCCCCCTTCAGATACTGGAAGCCCACAATTCACCTCAGAGCCTCCTTTCCTCTTCTCTTCTCCAGGTAAATCAGTTCACCAACATTCCATTCCCTTTACAGACTCCATCCCTTCCTCACCCTTCCCTTGCACCCCAGGTAAGGAACTTGCAGAGATTGGAATAAGCCTTTGGAAGCTGAAAAGCCAGAAAAGGCTGTGCAGGATTTTCTATTAGCCTGCTCAGCATGAGTCTGCTATCAGTCAAGTCTTTGTCTTCTTCCTGAGTTTGGGTGGATTAAGCTGTTTATTTCTGGTTGTAATGTGAGATATGTAGAACTTCTTTGTGGCTCCACCATTTCTTGGATCCTTTGTTCATTGCAGTTTTGGTTTGTTGCTTTGTTTTTTGGTTTTGGTTTTTTTGAACATGAGTCATTAAGTGCAATGTGAAGGCAAAACTTAAGAAGCAGAAAGCAAATCTGAAGAATTCAAACTTAATTGGCTTAAGCTGCCATTTATTCAATAGCTCAGTGGTATCTTTTTTCAACAGGTTGAAGCAGTTAATACTGCAATAGTCTATTCAAAGTAGACTCAGTTCCTTCTCAAAATCCTGCAGCATTTTCTCTGTATTGACCACAGTACCATAATCATATCACACTTAGGTGTAGCAACAAGGAACAGACCTTCAAACTGGGATCTGAAGTGAAAGACCCAGAGAGGAAAATAATATTTTGAATTACCTGCTTCTGTGGTCCTAAAGTTTTCTCCAGGCTAATCTCCAGCCACATTCATATACAGAAGGACTTGCTAGTCATTATGAAGTCCTGTAGCCAGTTGTTTCACCCATTTGCAGAATTACCTGAGTGTCAGAAGTAGTCCTAGCAAGAGACATTTACGTAGCAGTGCAGTGTGAAGGATTTCATGACTGAAGAGTTATTGGAAGGCTTTGGCCAAGCAAGGACAGAACCTGTGTGTCTGCACTGTCCTTCCTCCCCCATTTCTCTCTTCTGTTACCATTGTCAGGGATGTGCAGTTCGTGGCAGAGAATCCAGTCTTGGTTGTTGCTGCCTAACTCAGGCAGACAGTGATTCTGTGTAGATGGCTTTAGATGTAGGTATTGTTGTAGCTTTCAGAAACATACACACAGCTGACCCCAACCCAGACCACTGGCATATAGGGACTCCATGACTTGAGACTCAAAAAAACCCAAAAAAACCTGTTGAAGATTTAATTTCCTTAAAGAATTTATCTGAGCTCAGGGTTTACAAGACTGGAAGAGGTTGCCCAGGGAGGTTGTGGCTGCTCCCTCCCTGGAGGTGTTCAAGGCCAGGTTGGAGGAGGCCTTGAGTGAGCTGTACTAGTGGGAGGTGTCCCTGCCTATGGCAGGGGCTTGGAACTAGATGATCCTTGAGGTCCCTTCCAACCTTACCATTCTATGATTCTTAGCCACCATCCTACTGGCCCAGTGGAGTGGCTGTTCCATGGGGGTTTTCCTTTCTGAAGGCACACTCATGCATCAAAACCCTTCAGTGTTGCAGAAACCCGTTTCTTCCTCAAGGTATTTACCCTTACACCTGTGTTTTTCTGTCTCCCAGAGCACAGGAAGGGACTACTCAGCTAGAGAGTTTCTGTAGCACTGGGCTTTGGTTTCTCCATAGACCCCACACTCTCCCCCACCCAAAAACAAAAAAAAAAACAAATCAAAAAGAAAACAAACAAACAAAAAAACCCAACAGGTATGAAACACCCAAAAAAAAAAAATCACTTTCATTTCTTTTTAATTAGTATTCTGGCAAATATACAAAACTCAAAGAATCAAGGTAGCTGGCAAGTGTCAGGGTCTGAACCAGCACACCTTAGGAAGAGGCCTCATTTTAAAATGCTCTTTATAGGAGCGTATTTCACATGACACATGTCACTAAAATGTTGACTAGGAAGGACATCATCTCAGTTTGGGCCAAAGTAAACAGCTCCTATTCAACTGGGTGAGAATTGTAGCTGCTGAGGCAAGGACTGGATTTGGTTCAGTTAACTCCATGCTTGTGTTTTTCCCAAGAGTTACTCATTGCCATTGTTTGCCTCTTGTTCTACATGATCCAAGGATACAGAAGGTGAACTACACAGCAGATGTGACATATGCATGCAAGTAGCTGAAGCAAGAAGTATCATCATCTGGGGGCCTTAGAACAGCCACTTTCCCAAAGGCACCTACAGCACAGGACCCCTCATATTCTGCACAGACTCTAGCCCACAGATGTGTGAAAACTTGTGTGAAGTACATAACAGCTCTTTGAAGGAGTCACTTGGTAGCAAGCAAAGCTTTTTCTGGACTGGCACTTCTTAAGGTAAGAGCATATGCATTGGTTTCACCAGTAACAGGAGGTAGGCTTGAATACAGGCAGCATGTTGCTGAGGAGTGAGATGACCTTTCATTCAGCTTGACTAGCAACAGATCTTTTATCTGTGACATATCTTTACTGCTGATAGACTTAAACTCTTAGAGAATCTGCCTTATTCTAAGGCAAGGAGTGACAGAGACCAGGAACAGAAGCTGAATGATAAAGTGTATTAGAGAGGTCTGCAGCCTTCTCTCTTGCAGCATCTGTGCTGAGTGGTCACAGGAGGTTACAGTTTTGCTCACATAGCCCTTGACAGAGTCTTAGCACTGAGACTTACATTCAACATAGTTTTAGAGAAAGATTTTTCTGGAACAAGCATGCATGGACATTTTCCTTTCTGATGTCATCAAAGAACAAATCAGATCACTTAGGATCACAGAACTGTTGGAAGAGACCTTTGAGATCATCAAGTCCAACCACTTCTTATTTCATGCTGAGAGGATTTCTTGCATAGCAAAAGGATTGTGCCTCGGCTGAGAGGCACTGAGGCTGCAGAACAAGGGGCAAAGAAAGAACAAGAAGATTCTTTTCTGGTGTCACCATGTCTGTGTGTCAAGTTTTTAGAAGGGCAAAAACATATATGGGAGAGGTAGTGGGAAAACTTCAAATCCTCCATGGCACAAGAAGGATGGAACAAGAGATGAACAGATGCAGTTTCACACAGTGCTTCAGGGCAGCGCTGAGGACTGGGTCTTCAGTAATCAATTCTGCTCCAGTAGAACATGGTACCAAGGAGGACGCAGAACTGAAATGACAAGACTAGTAAGTTTCTCTGCTCCCCAGTTCCTTCTCCCTATCTCTCCCCCAGTCACATTTAGTCCCACTGGTAGGACAGAGCAACAGAAGTTCTTGATAAGCAAAGTCCATTCAGGCAGAGGAGGAAGCTTAAAGCTTTCTGTCTGCGCAAAAGCTTCACAGAGAAGAGAGAAGATCTGTGAGATATGTGCAGCCATAACTACTTGACAGGAACATTTTGCTCACTGAGGATTATCTGTCACAAAGCTGCTGAACCCTGAATACTTAAAACACTCATGCAAAATCTTCAAACTAGGAACTGAATTATCTGTCACGATTACTGTGTAGATGATCCAACACCCTTCACAAAAAGAAAGAAAGTGTCTGCAAAGCTGTGTGTGCTCTGTTGTATTGCTGAGCTGGCAGCAAGCCACAGTAGGCAGGAAGGACACTCAATTCCTTACCTGTGGAAACCAGAATGAGAGGGGAACTTGTAAATGTAGCCCTGTTAGTGGAACTGGCTACAGGCAGATTGGTGACGAATGGACAACCATAACCTACAGACATTTTAAATGCGTCAGTCCCAACATCCACCCCCACCCAGCTGGGCGTGGAATAGCAAGACAAGAGACGGAGAAATAAAGGCAAATACTAAATACTCACAGTCCAGCAGAGGATGGCGAAACCAAACCAGGCAACACCCCAGGCATGTGCATTCATTGGCCCCGAAATAGCGTCATAACAACCCTGTAAGACAAACACGAATGAATCAACAGTGGCTCTGAGCTTGTACTGCAAGGTGACAAGCTTATCCACCTCTAGGAGAGGCTGAAGGGGCATGCTCTTCTCCTCTTGTTGTTTGGATACCTCACAGTGTCTTAAGAAACCAAGCCAGTGCTACAGAGCTTATAGGCAACTTACAGCCTACCTGATTCTAGCTCCAAATGCAAACTAGACCCATCTCAGACACTTCAAGGATGACTTCCCGTGCCACCCACTTGCCAACTATACATATATAATCAAACACAACCAACACAGAGCTGACCTCCAGAATCAAAAAGCTACATGTCCATTTGGAAGCTTGAACACCTTCTAAAAATGCTTCTTTGTGCAGAAGTCGATGCTCATGACCCAGCAATTTATTTAAATAGGATAAGATGGTCTGCTGAGAAGTTCTACCTTGAGAGGGTGAACTGCTGACTTGCTTACTCATATTGCATGCACTTATGTTTGGGCTAAGTTTGATTTAGCAGTCCATCTATGTGTTGGATATGTCATTTCTTTCTGGTGGCATTGGGACAGTTTTCTAAAGAGTTATCTCTTGCCTGTGAGAGTCTTTATTACAGATCACAGAATGGGAGGGGTTGGAAGGGACCTTTGAAGACCACCTAGTTCAACACCCCTCATGGAACAGGCTCACCTAGAGTAAATCACACAGAAACACATCCAGGTAGGTTTTGAAAGTCTCCAGAGAAGGATACTCCACAACCTCTCTGGGTAGCCTGATCTAGTGCTCCAGCACCCTCAAAGGAAAGAAGTTATTCCTTAAATTCAATTGAAACCTCTTGTATTCTTGTCAGGGGGTTGGAACCTGGTGAGAGGCCTCGAGCACAAGCCCTACAAGGAAAGGCTGAGGGAGCTGGGATTGTTTAGCCTGGAGAAGAGGAGGCTCACCAGGGACTTTATTGCGGTCTACAACTACCTGAAAGGTGGTTGTAGCCAGGAGGAGGTTACCTTCTTCTCTCAGGCAACCAGCACCAGAACAAGAGGACACAGTCTCAAGCTGTGCCAGGGGAAGTTTAGGCTGGAGGTGAGGAGAAAGTTCTTGCCTGAGAGAGTCATTGCCTGCTGGAATGGGCTGCCCAGGGAGGTGGTGGAGTCACCGTCCCTGGAGGTGTTCAAGGCAGGTTTGGACGTGGCACTTGGTGCCATGGTCTGGTCTGGAGGGCTGTGGTAATGGGTTGGACTTGATGAGCTTTGAGGTCTCTTCCAACCCTGGTGATACTGTGAGACTGTGAACTAGATGATCTTTGAGGTCCCTTCCAACCTTACCATTCTATGATTCTATCACCAGACACAAATGAAACCAGCCCAGCCCCATCCTCACAACCTCCACCCTTTAGATATTTACATGCATTTATAAGATCCTCTCTGTCTTCTCTTTCCCAGGCTAAACGGCCAGGATCCTACCAGGCACCGTTTCTCCCCCAGAAATCTTTTGAACACCTATAGCTTATACCGCCAGAGGAAGGCTACTCATCATTTCCTTCCCTTCCAACAAGGTGCTTTTGAGCACCATAAAGTGAAGATGATCTTACGTCGCTGTTGTAGTAGCCAGAGACTCCAAGCTTGCAACCATCTAGGCTGACAGGAGACCCTTGGGCATTCATGACACAGCAATTGCGTGGCCAAGGGAAGTCGGCGTCGTTGTACTTGACACGGAAGGCAGATGTGTACTCCTGCCAGTCGGAGGGGCCATGCACCCCACAGCACTTGTTCTGTGGGAGAAGAGAAGGGAATGGCCTTTATGAGACCCAGCTCGTGGCTGGTTAGGCATTAACCACAGATTTCTGGGAGAGATTTTTGAAGTGCTTGCCTTTGACATTTCACTATCTGATAAACAAGCGAAACTTGGGAGTGTAGCATGACTTTAAGGTTCAAGGCAGATACCGTTCTCTACATTACTGAGCATCCCCAAGGAGGACTTGAAATTCCAGGCCTGCAGAGCATTTAGTAATTAGTGAGAGCTTTTAGTGTTATTATTACCTGACGCATGAGATTATCCCATGTTTCATCCACTGATTTGCCATTGTTACTGCCTGTTCCTGACTTCTGATACCTCTCCAGCATTTGCTTCAGGAAGAAATTTGGAGTGAGCTACAGAAGGAGGAAAAAAAAAAAAAAAAAAAAGGAAGAGAGAGAAGAATGTAGAAAATATGTAAATAAGTGGCCACATGAAGCAAATAGAGGGTTATCTGGCGTGGGTTTGTTTGCTTATTTCGGTGTCCTTTTGGTGAACAGGAATGCTGCTTCTCCTCTAGTTTTACAGTCAGGAGAATAAAGAGCAGGTTGTGAGGAGCAGAAGCAACAAAACCATCTTTGAATGGTGTGTTCAAAGACAGGCAGGGCTCTGCCAGCTGTTGGATCACAGATGATATGCAGTAGCTATTGGTTATTGGATACGTTACTTGGAATTAAATCACCACAAGTCATTTCCTTCCCTACCAATATCTCCAGTAACCCAACAAAATCTTTCCCTCACTAGAAACATTGTCTGGGGCAGTGCTGAATATTTGTGTTCTGTGTATGTTGACAATTAAGCTAACCCCTACTGGTATTTCCTTAACAAGTTTGTAAGCACTGAAAAACGTTAAGAAATAACAAAACTGTCAAAAAGAACAAAGGTCTTGTAAGGTCCTGCCCCTGGGAAGGCACAATCCTAAGCACAACTCCAGGTTGGGTGGTGAATGGCTGGAGAGCAGCCCTGAGGAAAAGGACCTTGGGGTCTGGGTTGATGAAAAGCTCAACATGAACCTGCAGTGTGCACATGCAGCCCAGACAGCAACTGAGTCCTGGGCTGCATCAAGAGAAGCGTGGGCAGCAGGGCAAGGGAGGGGATTCTGCCCCTTTACTTTGCTCTTGTCAGACCCCACCTGGAGTCCTGTGTGCAGTTCTGGAGCCTTCAGCACAGGAAGGACATGGAAGTGTTGGAACAGGTCCAGAGGAGGCCACAAAGATGCACAGAGGGCTGCAGCAGCTCTGCTATGAGGACAGGCTGAGAGAGTTGGGGCTCTGCAGCCTGGAGAAGAGAAGGCTTCCAGGAGACCTGATAGTAGCCTTCCAGTATCTGAAGGGGGCCTACAGGAAGGCTGGGGAGGGACTATTGACAAGGTCTTGCAATGATAGGACAAGGGGCAATGGGTTTAAACTGGCAGAGGGGAGATTTAGACTGGATGTTAGGAGGAAGTTCTTTGCAGTGAGGGTGGTGAGGCACTGGAACAGGTTGCCCAGGGAGGTTGTGGCTGCTCCCTCCCTGGAGGTGTTCAAGGTCAGGTTGGAGGAGGCCTTGAGTGAGCTGTACTAGTGGGAGGTGTCCCTGCCTATGGCATTGGGTTGGAACTAGATGATCCTTGAGGTCCCTTCCAGCCTTGCCATTCTATGATTCTAAAGTTATCTCCTTGATTGGAATAATGTCACTGGAGACTTTTCACACGAGGCCTTATTCTAACTCTGCAATAGTCCTTTGAAGTTTATTGTGGTATCACCACCCAGGTCAGTTATTATTCTCAACAGGACCACTGTGCCCTAGAACTGCAAGGTTTCACAGCGTGGTTGGAAGAACACATGAAGAATGAAATACTCACAAATTCTCGGTGAGTTGCTGCTGTGATGCAAGAAGCCATTTCAAAGGCATAAGTGATCAGCATCAGAGTAATGTACTGTGAGAGATGGACAGTAGAGTTAGCCCTTGGAGAAACAGTTAAACACTTTTATTTCAAGCACCCTGAAACCCTGCTCAAGGCAAAGGAGCCCAAGCTGTCCTAGACTCCTCTGTGCATTCCATGTCCCATAACATCCACGTAACCTTTCCCTGTGCTTGTTTCAGTTTGCAATCTCCTTTCTTGAAGGTGTATGACTGGAATTCTTCTCCATCTCCCAGATAAGATCTCATCAGAAGATGGTGACAGTAAGAGCATTCTAGCTCTATAGCAAATACTTTGCCTGATATGTCTCAGAATAACATTTGCCTTTTTGTTGTTGTTGCATCTCATTGGCAGCTTATGCTTGTGCCATGCCTCCTCCTTCCACTTGCCAGCTGTAAGCTTTTCAGCAAGAAGCTGTTCACCCCAAGCAGGAAAGTTTACACTTTTGGGAAACAGAAGGTGGAAATTAGGGTGTCATTTAGAACCTCCTGCTTTTACATCATCAGATTTCCTCTGCACTCCCTACTTTGTAAGTGAATTTCCCTCAGGAAAACAGATCCCTGAGCATGCCATCTCATAGGCTATTTCTCTTCCCTTCTCACCACCATCCCTTTAACCTTTCCCATATTTTCTTCAGAGATCTTTTGTCTCTATTTCTGGTTCCACATTTTATGATGTTCTTCTTAGATTCAGGATATTCATTTCCTTACCCCAGCTTCCACCCTTGTACCCTCTCTTATCTTCTCTACCACTGCCCTGGTTTTCAGCCAAGATTCAGAGTTAAGGGAATTCTCTTCTCTCAGCTGTTTGCTGACAAATTCCCTGGTGCAAGAGTTCAGATCTCCACTTGTCTCTTGTTTAAAACAGACACACTGCTGTCCCACATTAATCCAAGAGAAAGAGGATTCCAGTTTTTGACTCTACCCTTCCTTAATGCAAGCACCAATTAAATTTTGCCACTGCCAATCTAAAGGAGTAAGTAATATTGTACAGAGCTTTTGTTACATCTTTACATTGTTCTTGGTTTATCCAAAGATGTCTGTCCCCACCCCTGTAATTTCTGCTTTCCTGCTGATGCCTAATGTTATCAATTGCACCCATATTTGCTACCCTAACACCTACTAATGCCTTGTACAGAAGTCATCACTTTTCAGCTTCTAAACTGAATAATATATGACAGCTGAAAGGCAGTAAGGGGTGGGGAGAAACAAGAATCTAAATCTCATCCCAGCTACACCTGGTTGCATAAGTGCTTCTGCATTGCTTCAGGGCGAGGTCAGGGTCAGGCTAGTCAACTTAAACCTTCTTTGTAGCTATGACCATGAATTCTCAGAGTCTGATTTGAGAACATCTCATCCATATGTCTTCACAGGAGTTGCCTTTTAGGACACCACAGGCATGATCAAGAAGAACATGTGGCTTCTTATTGCTAATAAAAGCTGTTTGTGTCAGCGGATCATTACCGAGGCAAACAGTGGAAATAAGGCAGCGTAAATAGGTAAGCAAACTTACCAGCAGCAGCAGGGTCCTGTCAGCCTTAATGACTCCAATGATACCAAGGATAGACAGAGCAAAGAGTGCAAAGCCAACGAAGATGCCAATCCAGGCTCCAGCATAGATGCCTTTGTTTTCTGTGCCTTCCAGCAGAGGGTAGAGACCATGGGGATCGGACACAAAGTAGATGCACTCTGCTGTCAGGGCAATGCCGCACATCTGAGAAGTGCAAGTTTGGGTAATCCATTAGGTCAAGCTTCCTCAATGAAACGACAGAAACAGAGAGAGACAGGGACTTCTTTCCTTTTGTTCAACTTCCTGCCAAACAGGAGCTGCTCAACTCCTCTGCCCAACTCTACAACCTCTTGCATTGTGTCTTCAAAGAAGAACTGAAGGTAAATCTCATCCAGCCTAGATCTGAAAGAACTAGCAGGACCTTTCCCATCACTATATGGAGAGAGGTGTTTGAAAAGATGTTGGTCAGCAGCAAGAGCCCTTCCCCTAGAGTTCGTGTTGGTCTTATGGACCCTTGCTGCCCCCTCCCCACTCAAGTGATCAGCTAGCACAGCTCTCCTTTAATGATCTATTTATATAAGGACTTCACATGTGAAGAGGGATTTTATGGCTAGAAACTGCTGTTTTAAGAAACATTGTACTGGAAGGGAACCTCCACCTATACTTGTCCCAATTCACTTACCCCAATGACCACATTTCCAAAGACTAATAGACCCTGCAAGATGTGTATGCCATCATCAGTTTTTGCCATCTCTAACTCTTCATGCAACCTGGGAGAAAACAAAGACAGTCTTCAGCTAGGCCAGTACAACAAGCTTCATTCAACAGAAATTATCCCTGAGGAGAGGAACAGACAGGACCTCCTTGACTGTATGTACACCTTGTACCCCTTGCTTCATAGTAGTTTCAGATGAGAAACTTGTCCAGGTGTGAACCTAGCAACTTGAACTCTCCCTGATACTTAAGCCGCAGAAGATTTGGACCACTGCGGGGGAGGTCCATGTCTCCAGCTCCCTTTTGGACTGGATTTTCATCACCATAACAGCACTCATGCAAACCTTAGTTTCCTATGTTGTATTTCCATTTGGCTAGAAACACCAACTACACCCAGATGGACAGGGCACATGTTCAGTACTCTCATCTCATTCCTCTTTCAAAGCAGCCAGCTTTACCACAGGGTATCCTATCCACCCTCCTGGCAATTTCATTTTGGACAGCACTACAACACTGGTCACTGGGATGCTTTAGCTGTATGCTATGCACATATCTACAGCACATGGCTTAGCAGCACCTTGCTAAGGGTAGTGCCATCCCCCATCCATGCTGTGAACTGAAGCTGAGCCCCTAGCTCTTGGTCAGGTCAGAGGGTGTGAGGGAGGGAGCAGCTCAGGCTGCAGCTGGCTCATGGGAGTCAGGCCAAGTAGCATTCCCACCAAATTCCTGAGCGTGTTATATCCTGCAGGCTGAGGCTAGGCACCCTGCATCAAATTCATGCCCTTCCAGAGAAAGCAGCATAAAGGCACTAGTCAGAGGTGTAGACCTCTTAGAGAAACAAGCCCAGCACCAACGGAAACTTGCTTGGGAGAGGAAAATTCTCCACCCCAAGGCAGCTGCCTTTACTGGGTGGTCAAGAAAATACAAGCCAATAGAAAAAGGCTTAAGTGAGCCTATCATGAGCAGACAGCAAGAAATGAAGCTTGAACAGCCCTCTTCTGCCAGAGTACCTGCACTAGTGCCTTCTCTCAATGGGATTCTGGGATTCTTCAAAGAAGCTGTTGGAAAATGAGTGTGGGTACAGCTGTCAGTGAAGGGGAGAGCCCTTGGGACTCCTTTAACATTGCCACCTTTAATATTGCCTCCTCAGCAGCTGCACTTTTAGGATAGTCAGGACTTCCAACAGTGACAGAGGGAAAACCAGAATTTCCTGCCACCCTTTCTGCAGTAATTTGAGAGTTAGACATGGAAAGACCCTCACTGTTTTCACTGTTATACCAGCAGCAGAGCCCACAAGTAATTTCCCAGGACAGTGTGAGTGAGGATGGCCATTATTAGTGTAGGAAACACTACTTAGTGCTGGAAGCCAGCCCAACATACCTGAAGCTGTATGGCCCTTGCACTTGAAAATGGTCAGCCCATGAGGGCAATGTGAAGCTCTATCCCAACAAAACTTGTTGATCAACCAACGTGCCCAATGGCCACACAAAACTGCCTTGCAGATCAGATCTGTGTCTGAGACCTTACAGTGGCCTTCCAGTATCTGAAGGGGGCCTACAGAAAGGCTGGGGAGGGACTATTGACAAGGTGTTGCAATGCCAGGACAAGGGGCAATGGGTTTGAACTGGCAGAGGGGAGATTTAGG
>VWZE01019729.1:156669-175104 GCA_013396675.1 Eubucco bourcierii
CAGGTTGGAGGAGGCCTTGAGTGAGCTGTACTAGTGGGAGGTGTCCCTGCCTATGGCAGGGGGTTGAAACTAGATGATCCTTGAGGTCCCTTCCAACCTTACCATTCTATGATTCTATGAAAGAGCCTCTGCTAGTGCCTTAGTGGGAGTCTTAACCATAAATCAGCAGGGTGTCCTCCAAAGACAGCAGAAACTGGATACAACCTGCATTTACGAACTTGTAGGATGGACTGTGGACTTAATAGGCTACTGAATATTTACTTCTCTGACCAGAGAAGTGAAGAACATAATTTAAATGAACATGGGATGTATGACGCAGGGGAGGTGTACATAAAAAGGAGGAACATGTAGTAGACTGCCTGAGAACTCTGTAAATTCAGAATACCTTAGCTACTGGTGAAAGGGAGAAGGAAAATTGCGTTTGGGAATTCAGGATAGAAGGGAAACTTTGCCCTCCAGCAGTCTGAGAGACCCTACAGGGATCTGCTCTGTGGATTCTCTCTTTATCGAATACAGTTTTACAGTGCTCCTCTGTCTCCATTGTGAATATGGCAGTCCATTTTCTTTACAGCCCTTAGGAGACAGCTCTTCACTGAAAGGGTTCTCAAACTTTGAGATAGGATCCCCAGGGAGGTTGTTGAATTTTCATTCCTGGAGGTTTCTAAAAGATGTAGAGATGTGGTGATGAGAAACATGGTTTAGCACCAGCCTTGGCAGACTCAGATGATGGTTGGACCTAGTGATCTTAAAGGCCTTTTCCAGACCAAGCTGTTCTATGAGACTAGGGTTTTTTCCCCCATAACAGCTAAAGAGATCTCTTGGTGCTTTTACTTAGCAGCCAGCAAGCCCTCTGTGGTGGCCTTGGACTGTCAGGGTACTAGGGGAAGTGAGGGGTGCCTTGGCCAGAGGGAAAGGCATGGAGTTGCCTGGAGCTCAGCCTGCCACTGCCCTTTCATTTTGCTGGGAGCCAAGTTGCTTCAATATGAATTCCACTGTCTTTTCAGCCTTCCTGTGTGCCTATAAAGAATGCAAGAACACCCAGGCTAGCCATTTTCTCTTGTTGGCCTTGTTAGAAAGTACCATAATAGTGAGGAGGCCTGGAAAAGATGGGCAGGGACAAGTTGTATGTGAAGGGTTAGATGGAAAAGGGCATGTCCAGAAACAGAAACAGAAGAGCAAGAGGTAGGGTAGTAGAGCTCTGAAAAATATTTACATGCTCATTCATGTAAGAGGTGCTTTCTCCTCAGTTTTACACAGATCTTGACAGTTGGTTTGCTGCACGATAAACTTCATCAGAAAAAGCAAATAAACAGATTGCCAGTTTCCCCCAAAGAAGAGATGAAAGGAATAAAGATAAAAGCTGTGCTAGGTTACCACAGTAACTAACTTCTGAGTACTTTGGTTTGTGCTCCAGTGTGACAGGAACTGGGATTGAAACATGAATGGCTGCAACTTCCATGGGGATTGGTGGAGGGTGAAAGGGAGGGAAATAAAGGACTTCAAAACCTCTGCTAAACTAACAGATGCCACTTCCCTTTAGAGCAGCTAAGTTTGTGTGTTTTTCAGGTTACACTGTTGACCTTTTAAGAGTAGCAGCTTCTTCACTGCACCAGTACTAGGTTCATGGCAGTGTGGTCCATATCCTCAGCCATGCTAACCACTCAGGTCATCTTGCATTGCAGCACTGCTGTTTGCACTCATGGGATGCCAGGTAGCTACTCAACTCCTCTCAGCCTGCCTTGCTGCTTCTGCTTTCCCATGTGGCTACAGTAGTTCCAGATAGCATGAGACTGATGTTTTGCTGACTGTGGGCTGTTTTATTTTTTATTTATTGGTCTGTGTTCACGTAGGAAGAACTTGAAAGAAGCTGGGTAAAATCTGTAACATTGTCAAAGGGTCTTAGTCGCTATCAGGATCTGACTTTTTCAGCCTGGCCTTGAACACCTCCAGGGAGGGAGCAACCACAACCTCCCTGGGCAACCTGTTCCAGTGCCTCACCACCCTAACTGCAAAGAACTTCCTCCTAACATCCAGTCTAAATCTCCCCTCTGCCAGTTCAAACCCATTGCCCCTTGTCCTGTCATTGCAAGAGCTTGTCAATAGTCCCTCCCCAGCCTTCCTGTAGCCCCCTTCAGATACTGGAAGGCTACTATCAGGTCTCATGGAAGTCTTCTCTTCTCCAGGCTGCAGAGCCTGCAGCTCTCTCAGGCTCTCTCAGCCTGTCCTCACAGCAGAGCTGCTCCAACCCTCTGATCATCCTCGTGGCCTCCTCTGGACCCGCTCCAACACTTCCATGTCCTTCCTGTGCTGAGGGCTCCAGAACTGCACACAGGACTCCAGGTGGGGTCTGAGGAGAGCAGAGTAAAGGGGCAGAATCCCCTCCCTTGCCCAGGGTAGTTGTAGTTCGCAGGGTCATCCTTTTTTTCCCTTCTTGAAGATGGGTGTTATGTTTGCCCTTCTCCAGTCAGCAGGAACTTCACCAGTCTGCCATCACCTTTCAAATATGGCTTAAGTTTATAAGCAGAATATTCACTGGTTTGTCTTGGACACCTCTTAGAATTACCGTTTGTTCTGCAGTGATCTATGCAGATGTTTAAACTCACCCTTACAACTGCAAAGAAATTTCTGCTTGATGCAGACTGCCAGTCAGTCTGGAAACTAAAATAGCAACATCCAGGAACAGCTGAGTTGTGAGTCGAGATGTTCCCTGCCCTGAAGGTAGGTGTTTCTGCACAACTGTAATGCCTACAGAGCTAGTTTATTGAGGGTGTGAAAGGAAAGCTGTGAACTGTAATAACCCTGACATACTTCAGAGGGGGGAGTCCTTGCTCTAGTAACTGCAATTATTTTACCTGAAGCAGGTTTCTGCTTTCTGTTGTGTGTGTATGGGTAGTTGTGTGCTGAGCCTTTCCAGTTCTGTTTTCTCCACAGCGTGGCTCCCTGCAAAACTTCTCCCATGGGTTTCTTCTCTCCATCCTTTACTGGACTGGACTAAACAGCTCTCAGCAGCCTACTGGTTTCAAATAGCACCATGCTGTGAGTAAATCTCAAGCCCCATGTCATCCTTTCATCAGTGCCTCATTGGTAAGCAGCTGATCTCTCCATTTCCAGCCCCACTGCCTACTGCAGGGACCTAACTGCTGATACTGGAAAGCTAGGATTTTGTACAAGGATGTAAGATGAATGACTCCATTAAGCAAACATCACTGCTCTGTTTATTCTTTCAAAAGCACAGATTACAAAAAAAGTAGAAGATGAGTTTTAAATGCATTTAAAAATTCTGAGCAAAATAATGCCTTAAATAGCATGCTCATGTAACATAAATCACATGGCTCTTTTCTATCCAAGCACATGGAAAGGGAAAAAGTATTATTATATCATTATTTATATGGCACCATATGCTAAGTCTGGAACTTAAAGACTTTGAAATAAATAAGAAAACACCAGCTGCAGATCAGCAATACACTCCTTTATTGGGAGTCACTGTGAAACTGTGGCTATCATTCCTGCTGTTAAGTTAAAACTTAAATAAATTGTCAGAGAAATAAGATAGCCATTAGAGATTCAGTGTTTGTCTCCTGGGGACACTTTTTCTAACAGCTGTAACAAAGATCTGCTGCTGGTTTTGTCCTATCTCTGTAGTAACTCATTGCATTTGTCCCTGCAGTATCACAGTTGTTCAGTAGAGATGCTTGAGCTGTTCACTATAAATACTGTTGGTTAACAATGCAGCCCCTTTTGGGTTAATAAATTGTGCTCAAACCACTCCTAAGCCTCTTTGATTGGTTTCTTGCAATGAAGAGTTGGAACAAACCACTTTCCATAATCTGTTTACTTTGAATGTTTTTTCTTATTTTATATATATATATATTTATATAGATATACACATATGTATATGTATATATATATATATATATATATATATAAAAACATACATTATTTATTTATTTTTATATATTTTATATAAAGTACTCAAATCCTGAAAATGGCTGTCTCAAACTCCCATCACCTCATCTGGTACTTGAAAATCATAATGAGATGCATGATGTGAAACACATTGGAAAATTAAATGCCATTATTTAATGGGAAAGAGGGCCCTGGTCAGCACCAGGCTGGGGAATTCATGTCTTATCTTGCTGAAGCTGCTGTCAGGGCTTAGGCATTCTCTCAGACTGAGGTTGCTGTCTGGAACAACTCATGAGGCTGCCACAATCCAGCTGATGCCCAAGGCTGTGGCCTTGCTCTTCCCTGCATGCTGTGACTCCATGGCTCTCTGACATGTGCTTTTGCAGTTACAGTATGCCTGTACAGATCTGCTGAGCAAAGAGCAGTTTTGTGCACAGAGCAGTGTTCAAAAACTGAGCTGTGAGGAAGAGGCTGGGGTTCTTGGACAGATACCTCTGCACATCCCTGTGCTGACCTGTGACTCTGGGTGGGTCACCAAGTTGCCCATGTGTTGGTTCTTTACCTGTACAGTGGAGTAATTGCTCTGCCTTCCATCCAGAAGGTTTTTGAGGAACTAGGTGTATTACAGGATGGGAGGAGGCCAGATGTAAGTGCCACAGTGCAGTGCAAAGAAACCCAGCTCTTGAATGAGGCAGAGACGGCTGGGATGTGAGCGGAGGAGAGGCAGGCTGGGATTGCTGGCTTGTGTCCAGACTGCTCTTGCACCAGTAGCCTGGAGATTGCACCAAGGTGCTTGCTTTCATGCAGGCATCTGAGTTTGTGTGCAGAGACCAAGCCAGAGCATGCTGGCAAATCACTCAGTACAGCCTCTTGCTAGGACGCTGCTCACATTTCCCAGCAGAGAGCAGCAGAGCCTCACAGCTGCTGCAAAGGCTCCGTGTTCGTCCTCCAAGATCTACGAACTTGCAGTGCTTGCCTCCACTAAACAGCAGTAAACCTGCACTGAGCTCGCAGGCGCATTCAGGCCTGTCAAGAGCATTGATGTGGGCAAACAGGAAATGTGTGTTCACAGCCCCAAAGATTTGGTGCTTTCCTGAAAAGCGAAGGGAACAGAAAGACCTTTCTTGAGGGGATGCTCTCCAGGTTGGCTTTGTGCTCAGTGCCAAAAGGAAGTGTCAACTATGGCTTCAGAAAGTGAAGAGATACCTGTAGCAAATTAAGAAAACCTCTTTCAGAGATACCTGGCATGGACTTAGGTAACCCCTTGAGGTCTTTCTTCTTCAGGCTCATCTTTGTCAACGCAGGAAAGAAACCTTTATTACCTTCTGTGTTTGGAAATGCTTGCTTTGGAAACCTCTTTAGCCTACTTTAGATCTAACCCCTTCCATTAAAAATAAAGTTTCAGCTGTCTCTTTCTTGTTCTCTCCTCATCTAATAATGTTATTATGAATGTTGTTGCTGATAAAAATGAATGAAAACTGTGAGACACTGCTTCTTTGCCAATGTGCCAGAACTAATCTGTGTCTAATTTAGAGAACATTTTCCAGGGAAAGGAGAATTTGTCTTCTGTTTGCTACCTGCTCTTCCTCAAGGGTTTAAAGAAGGCAGTTTTAGGATTGTAGTGGAAGGTCCTCAGTGATACCAACTAGAGCAGTTTTTCTGTCATTCCTTAATTGTCCCATTCAAGATTCTGAAGGTATCACAGTTATATGCTTCCCCTTGGGAAATAACCATAGACCTTCTTGGAGGCCAGACCCTTGAGAGGGAGAAGGCTTTGGTTTTATCTCACGGTTCTGTTACATCAGTGGGAAGGGATGGTCTGTTCTGGCTGAAATCCACAATGAAGCTCCATCCCATTCTCTTCCCATCGCCTGTGAAATCCTTGGATGAAGAGAGTCAAGGCACAAAATTCACCTGTAAGAGTTGTGCTTGTGGAGGGTGCTGATGATAACAACAGCAGCTGGATAGTTGGAGGGCACAGGTTTGCCCTCCACCCTGCAAATGCTGCCTGAGGCTGTCCTCCCTTCTACTGTGAACCCATCTTTTGCCACGGGACAGGGAGGCAGGCATGGTATGGGACAGGCTTTTAGAAGGCAAATGTATCACACAGTGGCAGTGAGACCCTGGAACACCCTGTCAGGATGTCCCTCTTGAAGAGGCTGTAATCCACAGACAGTTGTGAGTGGTTTTCTGCATTCCTCAAAGCTTTGTGGCCAGAGTACCCTCTCCATCCTCAGTTCCCCATGACCCCTGCATTCGGCCCATATGCCAAACTAATTTAAAGTGTGATGCAAACCACCTCTGCCTTGAGGTCACTAAGCTGGTTTCTGCAGTCCCTCACCACTCAGGCTACGTAGACAGTGTCCTTTACTGATGCAAATGATGCTACATCTCTGAATCCTAGCTCTACATGGGAAAGGTGCAATTAGCTGCTGCAAGGAGACGGGGCCGTCTGCCTTGCCTTGTTTAACAGAGGCTTTAATTAAAGACCCCCTGATGCTAGAAAGCCACATTAATTATTCATCTGAAAACATTTACATAGAGTCCCCCGTTTCCCTTCTTCAATAAATTATCAACTTCACGTCTCCATAATTCATTGAAATGACTAAAAATACATTGTCTCAGCCTCCGTCACCTCCCTCCTCACTCTGGCTTTGTCTGTTCCAACTGTGACGAGTTCAGTATCTTAATGTGAAGGACTCCTACTGCTCTTAAGTAAAAAACAGGAGGAATGGAGGAAGGAAAGATTTACCCCTGCACGGGAGTCACGCTGATGACAGTAATTTTCCTATTTTTCTTTCCTGCTGTCATGATCCTGAGGTTTGAAGGAGCTCATCAACTATTTCTAATGAGGAAACATCCAGTGAGTGGAGCAGAAAAAAAGAAGTTTCTGAGGCAGAAGAGGCTTGAGTTTAGGCAGTTTGTGTGCTGAGCTGCAGATATCCTGTGTGACTCAAAGCCTAGCAGTTAATGTACCTGGATTACCTCCATACCCCACCTGTAGAGCAGGCTAAGTAGTTCCCTATCTGCCAGGTGGGGCGATGCTGCTCTACAGGTGTAAACTGTTCCAGTGCAGCTGTTCAAAAGAGTGAAAAAGCAGGCCAGCTTAGGCAGAGGTTCTGCAGCAATTCACAACTAAGATGTCACTGCAGGCACTACTGAGGGGAAATTCACTGCAAATAGTTTTCTCCAACACATTTCACTTAGTGATGAAGTGAACTGTCACATGAGAGAGGACAAAAAACAGTCCTCTGAGGGCTTGTTTACATGGGGAGTTAAGACAAATTAGTGTGAGGTGAGAGTTGATGCACTGAAGTCAAAGTGGGTGCTCTGATATGGAAGGAAAATGGCCTTATTTCACTATGGTGACAATTAAGCAAAAGAAAATCAAGGTCACTTTAACCCCAAATGTCTATACAAGGTTTAAGATGCTTTAATTCACATGCATCCATTTCACACCTTGGGTTAACTAACTTTTATGAACATCCTAACCTGCAGGACAAGTGCATGCTCCACCTGACTCTGAGTAACTACTGTTTTCTGCAGAACCAGGAGCAGTCTGGTGGCTACAGAAATCAGACCAAATGTGCTTTCCTGGAAGCAGAGAGAGACAGGGACTAAAAAAGGGTGACTTCCAGTCACCCTAGCCTTCCAGTATCTGAAGGGGGCCTACAGGAAGGCTGGGGAGGGACTATTGACAAGCTCTTGCAATGACAGGACAAGGGGCAATGGGTTTAAGCTGGCAGAGGGGAGATTTAGACTGGATGTTAGGAGGAAGTTCTTTGCAGTGAGGGTGGTGAGACACTGGCACAGGTTGCCCAGGGAGGTCGTGGCTGCTCCCTCCCTGGAGGTGTTCAAGGCCAGATTGGATGAGGCCTTGAGTGAGCTGTACTAGTGGGAGGTGTCCCTGCCTATGGCAGGGGGTTGGAACTAGATGATCCTTGAGGTCCCTTCCAACTTTACCATTCTATGATTCTATGACTTTCTAGGATGGTGGGTGGGAGAAGGCAAGATGGACACTGCCATATTTCTTGGAATGTGGTCAAAGAAGGCATTAGAATATTAACCAAGAAAAGAGAGTACTGGCTCCAGAGGAGTTTGCCCACTGAGCTTTAAAGATACGAGTTCAGTGTTTCCAGAAGGAAATAAAGAGGTTCTTATGTTTGGACCTGGGTTTAAGACTGAAAATAGAGTTGAACTGTTTACAAAAAAAGTGATACTCTTATCTGAAGCATTTCTGTGGGTTTTTTCCCCTTTCCTTACCTTTGTTTTACATGGACTGTCTTGACTTAGTCTGGTAACAGAACCCTGGGCTGGCCATGAGACGCTGCGTAAATCTTGGGCACTGTTCTCCTGGAACTGAGAAACTAGAAATTTCCCACATCTAATTCCTGGAAGACAATCCACTGAGGTCTTTCTAAGTATGAAGATGCTAGCTCTGATTCGAGCTGTTTCTTACAAATTAGTGGAGGCTGGGGATGCATAAGAGGGAAGTACAGTCATATTCTGCTCCTCTCCAGATGGATGTTCCTGAAAGATGTGAACAATTCTTCTTGTCCTTATTGTTTAATTCATGTAACAGAGAGGAGTGTAGGTAGGGACATAGGAAATACAGGGATAAAAGTAGAAAGGAGCAGTATCTATGACACAGAGGTCAGAGAGGGAGAAACAGGATTGTCAGATGGAGAAGGTGCTTTATTTTCAGAGGCTGACTTTCAGAAGTAGGTCACTGTTTGGAAGATCGAATCTGCTTTTCCATGAATGTCATAGCGTAATACACTCTAGTTTGTTAGCCTTGGCCCAGCTCTTGAATTAGGAGTACATTTTATATTGGTGTGCTGCTGGCAATGAGTGTAACCTCTTGCTGCTGACCTTTCCTTGTAGACTGGAGGTGCGATCTCCTAGGCTGTGCTGCAAAAGAACACCGATAGAGGTCATTCTGCTACTCAGGATCTCTAGAGGATGCTGCTTAGCACTGAACTCAAAGCCTTCCAGCATTCAAATGGAGTCAGATACTTAGGATTAAATTTACTCAGATATAAATATCATCCATTGCTTACCAATTAAATTATAGTTCAGACTAAGTTACTAAGGGATCTGAATTAACATTCTTCTGGCTGTAGAAAAACACATTTTTGCAGGCATTAGGAAAAACCTCCCTTCCTTCTCTTCCAGCTAAGGAAATTGGATTAAAATTTTCCACAGTGAAGTTTTTTAGCACTTTCTACTGTCTATAGAGACCCCTTTAAAAGTCTCTGGGCTGTGGCTGTCATCCACATGTACATAAGTGTCAGTCTTTAGATACCTCACTCACAGCCCAGTGTTTACTGTTAAATTTGTCTTGACCTTAACCTGCTTGGAAGTCATAACTGGTGCTGTGTCTCCTAGGGGATAGGACGAGATGTAATTGGCTTAAACAGAAGCTCTGGTTAGACATTAAGAAGTCTTTACTAATGTACAGCAATAAAGCACAGGAATAAATGGCTGGAGTTCTGCTGCCTGTAGAGAAGTTTGGATGAACACAAAGAAATGATCTTGTCTTCCCCTGGAAGGAAAGCAGAGATCATTCATTGCGGTTTCTTTCAACATTCTTTTCTCTGGTTCTGCATATGGCCACGAAGTTCTCTTGCCAAGAGTGGTAACAGCAGCATTTTCATTGCTGCTGCACTGTCATTGAAAACACTACTACATCAGTGCCCCAGAGGAAGAACAAGCTGAAATAACAGAATGCCAATGAGAGCATCCTTTCTTTCCAAGCTGGCAGGAGCGAGCCATTTTGGAAGGTGATGTCCATCTCCCATAACCCATGCTCCAGCTTCCTTGGTTGAGCCAAATTACCTTCCCGACTTGTCAAACAGCAGAAGTGTTACCACTGTAATTAAAAACATTAAAGCAGTCAAAAAGAGCATGTAAGCATAATTAAGGCACTATTGGTTTATGTCCCCTGAAGGCATTCTTTTAAAATAAATTACTTTTTTGTTTAATTTAAGCCTCTTCTGAAACGTCACATAAAACAAAAGGGAAAAGGAATTTCTACCCATATATTTGTCAGTAAAACTACTTAGTTTTTCACTCTCATAACCTAGTTTACACTGGTAAGATTTCCCAACACTCACAAAGTCTATCTGCCATAAAAGAATGAGTTGGATCTGGACATCAAGAACTGAAGGGAGACTTTGCTGGCTCTGGAT
This sequence comes from Eubucco bourcierii, assembly GCA_013396675.1. Lineage (NCBI taxonomy): Eukaryota > Metazoa > Chordata > Aves > Piciformes > Ramphastidae > Eubucco > Eubucco bourcierii. The sequence goes on from VWZE01019729.1 coordinate 166,767, forward strand.
AATCCCTTCATAAAAGAGGAATAGAATCATAGAATCACAGAATGGTAAGGGTGGAAGGGACCTCAAGGATCATCTAGTTCCAACCCCCTGCCAGAGGCAGGGACACCTCCCACTAGTACAGCTCACTCAAGGCCTCCTCCAACCTGGCCTTGAACACCTCCAGGGAGGGAGCAGCCACGACCTCCCTGGGCAACCTGTGCCAGTGCCTCACCACCCTCACTGCAAAGAACTTCCTCCTAACATCCAGTCTAAATCTCCCCTCTGCCAGTTCAAACCCATTGCCCCTTGTCCTGTCATCGCAGGACCTTGTAAATAATCCTTCCTCAGCCTTCCTGTAGGCCCCCTTCAGATACTGGAAGGCTACTATCAGGTCTCCTCGAAGCCTTCTCTTCTCCAGGCTGCAGAGCCCCAACTCTCTCAGTCTGTCCTCATAGCAGAGCTGCTGCAGCCCTCTGAGCATCTTCGTGGCCCTGTTCTGGACCCGCTCCAACACTTCCATGTCCTATTCATATCATGAATTCCATCCTATTCCATGTTCCATTCATATCATAGAATGTACATATCATAGAATGTACAAATCATAGAATTGTCAGCGTTGGAAGTGCTCCAACACCCCTGCCATGGGCAGGGATGCCTCACAATAGATCAGGTTTCTCAGAAACCCATCCAGCCTGGCCTTAAAAACTCCCAGGGATAGGGCTTCTACAGCCTCCCTGGGCAGCCCATTCCAGTGTCTCACCAACTTCATGGTGAAGAGCTTCTTCAACTCTGACTTTCTGAACCTGAGCTGCCTGCAGAAAGTAGCCACAGCCTGTCTGCTTTGGGAAAGATGAGGTTAGTGCTGTGTGTGCAAGTGCATGTGGTGGTTTGGGTAGCAAGGAAAGTAGGCTTGCTGCCTGTTTGAAAAGTGCTGCTTCTTGGCACCTCATTCTGCTACAGGAATACTTTTGCTTTTGAGCCCTTAGTTCTGATAACCAATTAAGTTCAAGAAAAGATGCCTGGGGTTACCTATGGGTCATAGCAGGGTTGCTGTGCAGTGGGTTAGTAAAAAAGTAGCTATATGCACACCCCAAATGTGTGCATGTCTTGTAATCTGTCTGCCTCCAGCTCACGTGAAGGTTGAGCAACTGGAGAAATGACAGCTGGACCTTATGTAAGGTTGATACTATTCTCCCAATCAGTGAGTGTTTATGCTATCTGCTGAGTATTTCTAGTGGTCTGGGAAGAACCCTCAAATTTGACCACTTCTGTGATGACACAAGTGGTGTCCCCCAGGGCTCAGTACTAGGGCCAGTTCTGTTTGATAGCTTTATTAATGATTTGGATCTAGTGCACCCTCAGCAAGTTTGCAGACAAGTCTAAATTAAGTGGGAATGGTGATCTGCTCGAGGGTAGGAAGGCTCTGCAGAAAGGTCTAGACAGGTTAAATTGATGGACTGAGGGCACTGGAATGAGGTTTAACAAGACCAAGTGCTGGGTCTTGCACTTTGGTGACAACAACCCCAGCAACACTGCAGGCCTGGGGAAGAGTGGCTGGAAAGCATGCCAGTGGAAAAGGATTTGGAGGTACTGATGGACAGCCAGCTCAACATGAGCCAGCAGTGTGCCCAGGTAGCCAAGAAGCCAAATGGCATCCTGGCCTGTATCAAAACCAGTGAGTACAGCAGGAGCAGGGAATTGACTGTGCTCTGGTACTTGGTCCTGGTGAGGCCACAGCTGAAGTATTGTGTTCAGTTCTGGGCACCACAGTATATGAAAGACACTTAGGTCCTGGAGCATGTCCAGAGAAGAGCAACAAGGCTGGTGACAGGCTTGTAAGGTGTCATACAAGGAGCAGCTGAGAGAACTAACTTTATTTAGTCTGGAGAAAAGAAGGCTAAGGGGAGGTCTTCTTGCTCTATACAACTCCCTAAAAAGAGATTGTAGTGAGGTGGATGCTGGTCTCTTCTCCCAAGTAACTCGCAATAGGATGAGAGGAAATGGATTTAAGTTGTGCCAGAGGAGGTTTAGATTGGACATTAGGAAAAGCTTCTTTACTGAGAGAGTGGTCAGGCATTGGAACAGGCTGGCCAGGAGGTTGCTGTACCTGGAGGTGTTCAAGAGCTTGTAGATCTGGCGCTTCAGGATACAGTTTATGGTCATGGTAGTTGGGTTGGACTCTATCTTAAAGGTCTTTTCCAACCTTAATGATTCTAAAAGTGCAATCCATCAGAGTCTGAATGCCACCATGATGGACCGCTGAGAAGAGATGGATAGCCTAAGCCATGCAGGTATAAACCAGACACTGAGTCTATGTTTCATTGTGGTTTGTCATGATAATGGTCCATGTGTCTACCTTTTCTCCCCAAAACTAGTTTGGCAAGAGTTTTTGGGATGCAGGGGTAAGTTTTTGTATCAGATTTAAGCATACACCTGAAGGTGAAGATCACAGCTGCCTTTGCTCTCTCTAGCTCTGGTTATGATATGCAGCCTTAGAGGGACTGGAGCAAGGAGGCTTTTTTTCTCAAAGGCTTGCCCTGTTAGTGAGGCTGCTGCTTCCCCTGTGGGCCTGGCTTAGAGCTGTTGCGATTCCTGGCCAGGGAAGGAAGAAAAGGACAACCTTTATGCTGGAAGATCATCTGCAGCAACTCTGCAGAGGGGCACAAACATCACTCCTGTACTTTGCTGCTTCTGTTTTTGTCCCCTGTCTCCACTGAGTGTTGCCACAGCTGATGTGCCATCTGTACAGAACAGACAGATGACTCTTTCCCTTGCCCCATGCCCTCTGTAGAGGCAAGGGGCTGGCGACTGGCTGCGACAGACATGCAAAAGGACATGGTGAACGTCACAGGCAGCACCAAGAAAATCCATCTGAAACCCTGCTCCATATGGGGGAAGCACAGTTCCAGCTGTTCAGCCTTTGGAGTAAGCTGGCTTCGAAGCTGCTGCCACCCTGGCTTTAATACTAGGCAAGCACAGACCTATCAGAGCTGGTGAAAAGGGGTAAAGCAGCAGGGATAGCAACATCATGCTGGTACAAGGAATCTTGTGATGCTATTGCTCCCCATGATTATGCTGTTAACAGCCAGGCAGGGTGGAGTTTAATGAGCAAAGGTAGATGAGAAAAGGAAAACAGCTGAGACAAATGATGTTTAAATGTGATGACTCATTAAGCAAAAGCTTTCTGCTATGTTTCTTTCCTTGGTAGCAACTAAAGGGACAATGGCTATAAGTAAGAGGCAATCTACTGACAACAGAAAGGATTTATAGATAGTAACAGTTCAGCAGCTCCAAATGAAAAGGTTTGCAATGTCTTTGCACAAGGCAGAGAGCTCTTTTCAGCCCTAATCCTAGGAGCTTCTCACTGAACAGCAAGGACCAGTCCTGCTCTCCTGCAAAGCGAAATTCCTGCTGTCCCCAGCAGATATTTTGCAACACGGAAGTCAGTGCAGTGTGGACCACAAGTCTCAAACTGATGCACCCATGATCCTGTCTGGCCTAGCTTACAGATGCTTGCATGTGGGTCTTTGGTCTTGGCCAAATCCTCTAGTGTGTACTGAAATGTAGGCCTAAACAGATTTTGAGGAAGTTATCCTAATTGGTCCTCCAGAAGGCAGGCACAGCTTCACTGGTGTCCTTCTTGCCAGCTATATAACCTGTTCCCAAAGAGTCTGAGAGGTAGAGGCCCTACACTCCTCAAACTGAGCAACTCTTCCAGCTTTGCATTGTCATTATCCACCTTGTCAGCATATCGTCCTATCCAGCCAGGATATGAAGGACAGATTATTTCCTCCCTCTTTGCCCAAGCTATAGTATCAATTTTATGATAGACAGTCTTTCAGCTTTCCAACAACATATGAGAAAAGATCTCCATAATGTTCATCTCTCTTGCAAGGCAAATGGCCACTCTGCATTTGCATAAATCATGAAACTGGGTGTGATCTTCTGCCTGGAGAAAAAGATGCACAAGTTTCTATTGTGTTATTTATGAAAATGGTAAAGGCAGTAGTCTTTAGAAATAAAATACCTGATCCTCCAGGAGCTTGCATGAGTAAGCTGTGGAGCTAAACTTGCAGTCCAGCAGGAGTGAAGGATGGGGCCCTGGACTTTGCCAGTTCAGAATTTGTCAGGAATGAGAAAGACTGAGTACATGATTACTTCCGATGTTAGGACATCTCGGAGGGCATTGTTTACTCATGAGCAGCCTAGTCTCATCAGAAACTGTGTTGCCCAGGTCTGGAAACTATAACCACTGGGCTGTCATAGAAAGTATTCTGCTCTCTGTCTCTCTGTAAGGGAAAAACAGAAGGGACAGGTGCAGAGTTATCCATCTAAGCACTCTATTTGTTGACTTTTTTGGAGGTCAGGCACCAAGGAACTACCTTGAATTCTAGGATTCCCTCTGAAGTGATGGTGCACAACGGCAGTGATACACAGGCCCTTTTGCCAGCTGTGTTCTGCACATGGCTGCACTGACATTGTAAACTGCAGTAAAACAAATAACTTTGTTCAAGCTGCTGCAGCAGAAGGTCTTCTGTCTCCCCAACATCATTTGATCCAAGAGGGACTGAGCCGACTTAAAATCAGCTTTCATCAACACCCTGTTCCAAGTTAGGAGCTTACACCACTGGAGCTGGAACCCACAAAGCTCATGGGAAGACAGGCAGCAAAATACAGCATCCATACGGAAAGTGCTTATTGGTTAAGAGATGGCAACTCTGCAGACAGGAGAAATGTTTCTGAGACCATTTATCTGTAGTAGGAAGTTTAAGGATCCAGTTCACACTCCCATACCAGCATATCTCCAGTTTAGTGGATGTCAAAATATTGCAGTATGGCAAGGTCTCATTTTGTGCATACAAATCAATGTTCTGATGGATGGGCCTCGGACTGATCTTTGTTCAAAATTATTGAAGCTCTATTACCTGGATGACATGAGTCAGAGAAACTAAAGTCTCCCTGATGATGATGTTATAAAGTGACTGGAGTCTGCAAAAGAATAATCTACATCAGGGCAGACTGTGTTTGCCATTAACACTTTGAAGGCAGACACTGTAGCAGTATAAGAGCTAACAGTCTGTTTTGGTTCTAGGTTATAAATGAAATGGAGGAACTTTCTGGACATTCTTTTGCATATGGAGTGAATGAGTAGGGCATCGGTTGTTAAAGAATTGTGAAGGTTTGGGAGTTCCCCCACCCCCCACACTTTGTAAAATGACCCAGACTAGCAGTCAGTCGGCTGGAAGTTAAATGATGAAGCTCTATTTACAGCTTTGCACAATGTACAGCAGATATTTACACTATATACACAATATTTACAGAAATATACAAGTAAAAGGTAATACAGAAACACAACTCCCCTCCCAGAAATCAGAGACCCCAGGAGGGGCTCCCAACCACCCTTCCACCTTCTCCCCACCCCAGTACCTTACCCCAAGGTTTGCCTTACGTGCAAGGTAAATTAGGAGGATCGGCCAAGGGGGTTAGAAGAAAAGTGGTTAGTGAGGATTAATCAGCAGAGGAGCCAGAGCCCAGAAGCTGCTAGATCCCACCAGCAGCTCCTGTTCAAGCAAGCGACAGAGAGCAACTGACTTATCTATTGTTTTGGTTAGTGTTCCCAAACAATTCTCCAGCAAGCCTATGAGTGAAGCAGACATCATGATGTTTTCCTTTCACAGCCTATAGTGTAATTTTCTCTATTAAAATATTCCAATTAGCCTCAAACCAGCACAAGAATGGTAATGATAAAGTCTGTATCATTCAATGGTTTGCTAAGAGGAATAAAATCATAGAATCATAGAAAATGACAAATGATAGAAAATGTCTAAACAATGTCACTCTTCTGGCTTTCAGGCTCTGTCTCTGTCACTGTTCCTTTGCCTCTCTGACTCCTCCACACCGTGTGCTAACCTTTTCCTGATAACACATGAGGCCTTTCTGGTTTTCTGTCTGGGCATGGAGAGAAGAAGGTGCCATTGGCCCTTTTTGGGCTTTATTTGTCCAGGGGGGGAAAGAATTTGATTTCTGTATTATTTGCAAATTGCAAATAATTCTATATAATTGTAAATACATGTAAATATATATTTTATATATATATATATATATACTTGTAAATTTAGCTTGCTGTAAAATATAGCTTTGTCTTACTTCCATGCTGTCTGAGCTGGTCTGGTAACTTTTATATGGGGTGTAATTTCTCAAACCCACCACAGATACCAAGTATTAATTAGTGAAACCTACAAGAAAAAACCAGGACACAATAGTAAAACAAGACCAGCTGGAAGTGCAGCAGCTGAAGCAACTTTCACCTGGGCCTCTGGCAGCAGGAGAATTTCCAAACCTGCTTACTAGCTCCAATGTCATCATTTAAATGTGTGTGAAGCTAAGACACTGCAATCAGCAGAGATCCAGGCAATGCAGGTGGTGATGTTTGGAGACCTGTGCGGCTCTTGCTGAAGTAGACACAGTTGGTCAGCTGAATGTCCCTCCAGACTTTGCAGCCAGTGTTGACTCGTCATGGTGACTGTAATCAGACTTTTAGTCCCTAGTTCCCATATGGTTACCCATGGTCCAAACACCTCCAGCTCACGCTGTCTGTAAATGTGCACAGTTTAACTCTCTTCTGAGCTGCAAACCTCACCTTGGTGAGTGCTTTGTTGGTCACTAACAATAGCAAACTCCTGTGAAAATGTTTACCAGAGCATAATCTCCAATTCCCTCGGAATATAATTTTCGTATTTAAGACCAGTCCTTCCACTTATTCCATGCCATGAGAATGTAGAAAGCAGCAGGAAATGTGAGTTCCGAGCTGTAATGTCCTCTGGTTGGTGTGCTCATGATACATTCAGTCACAGACAGTCAAGAACGTATGAATAGGTATTTCTGCCATACATTTCACCCACTCTGCCTGTCTTATAAAGGAGTTTTTCTCCTGGTTTTGCTCTAATGAATTGCCTACAACTTTCTTAATTCTTTCTGGGTGGCCTCTCTCGAGTTTCGCACCTACCAGTGACCATATTTTCTTCCTGTAGCTGCTGAAAGCAGTAACCAAAACAGCAAAGAAAACAACTCCAAAACACTTCCTCTCAGACAGACTGAGGGGGCTTCTGATGTCAAAATTTGATGCTCATTCATGTTATACTGGCATGTAAACCCACTGAAGATGACCAGAACAAATGGGACCTGACTGTCTTCATAAATTTTCTTGAGTGTTTGGTGGGAGGCAGAACATGCTCTTGCCAATGACCTCTGAAACTGCAGTATAAAAATAACCTAAAGCATTTAAAAAGCAACAAGAGGGGAAGGATGCATTTGATGTCAATTCAGTCAAAAAGTCCTCCGAATTAGTTGCCTGAAGTGTTTGGGAAAGCTGACGGAGTATAATAGCACAGAGACTATTTTCTTTGCTTCTCAGCAAAGACAGCATTAATCGTCTGGGCTTAATATAGCCTTCCACATGCCAACTGGGTGCAAAATTATGGCTGATATTAGAAAACCACTTACCATGCAGACAGGCTTAAAGTGCAATAAGCTGTGGGGTGTGGATGCAGATGGAGTATGCCTAAGGACGTGAAGCGACCTTGAGAATTGTATGCTGTCTCTGGAGACATAATGCCTCTTCATCATGGACCCTGTCAGAGGTGGAGCTCTTTATCAGTGGTGGGGCAGGGAAGGACTTGGATTTGGAGTTTGCCTTGAATTTCATGATCCTGATGTGTATGGAGAATTTGCAGCTCTAGATGTCTGCAAGAAGCATAGAGTCATTAAGGTTGGAAAAGACCTTTTAGATCATCGAGTCCAACCATAACCAAACTACTATGGCTACTGAACTATATCCTGTGCCACATCTACACACTTCTTGAACACCTCCAGGGATGACGACTCCACCACTCCCTTGGGCAGCCTGTACTAATGCCTCACCGCTCTTTCAGTTGTGTGGCACAGTCGACTTGCTAGAGGGCAGGGATCCATCCAGAGGGACCTGGACAGGCTGCAGAGGTGGGCCCAGGCCAACCTCATGAGATTCAACAAGGCCAAGTGTAAGGTCCTGCACCTGGGTAGGCACAATCCCAAGCACGAATCCAGGCTGGGTGGTGAATGGCTGAGAGCAGCCCTGAGGAAAAGGACCTTGGAGTCTGGGTTGATGAAAAGCTCAACATGAGCCTGCAGTGTGCACATGCAGCCCAGACAGCAACCGAGTGCTGGGCTGCATCAAGAGCAGTGTGGGCAGCAGGGCAAGGGAGGGGATTCTGCCCCTTTACTCTGCTCTTGTCAGACCCCACCTGGAGTACTGTGTGCAGTTCTGGAGCCCTCAGCACAGGAAGGACATGGAAGTGTTGGAGCGGGTCCAGAGGAGGGC
>VWZE01019729.1:182487-198856 GCA_013396675.1 Eubucco bourcierii
GAAGCCTTCTCTTCTCCAGGCTGCACAGCCCCAACTCTCTCCGTCTGTCCTCATAGGAGAGCTGCTGCAGCCCTCTGAGCATCTTTGTGGTCCTTCTCTGGACCCGCTCCAACACTTCCATGTCCTTCCTGTGGTGGGGGCTTCAGAACTGTACACAGGACTCCAGGTGGGGTCTGACAAGAGCAGAGTAAAGGGGCAGAATCCCCTCCCTTGCCCTGCTGGCCACACTGCTCTTGATGCAGCCCAGGACTTGGTTACTGTCTGGGCTGTATGCACAGACTGGAGGCTCGTGTTGAGCTTTTCATCAACCCAGACCCCAATGTCCTTTCCATCTCAGCAGGTGAGATGCAGAAATTCTTGGAGCCAGGGAACCTTTCTGTCCATTCAGAACTGTCTCTGGGCTTCTCAGCCATGTCAGCAAGCCTGACTGCTTCAGGACTGATGGGCTGAGGTTGGCCAGGACTTTCACGGTGGAGGATAGCCTTGGTGAACTGTTAGAAGTGTTACTTTCCTTATGTCCTTCATGTCTGCACATTCATGTCCTTACAAGGCCTTTGCCTGCTTGTGCACATCACTAGACAGACTGAATCAGTGATTTAGTACAGGTGAGTATAGGTAGTATAGGTGAGACAGGCAGAGTCATTGTCCCCTTGGTCTAGCCTACTTGGGGCTGCGTTGTCATCCAGCCAAGTTTTGGTCAGGCAGTGCTGCCTGTTGCCTTTATCTGTAGCCTCTACAGGTAGGTAACTGTACTGATGAAGAAGATGTCTGCCCCAGCTCACTGGCACTTCTGCCCTGTGGGGAGCTGCCAAACCTGCACAATCTACTGGGGAGGCTGTCCGAGTTTGTTCTCTCACCCGAACTGTGCAAAATCCGCAAGCTCTGCTCACATCAACCATTTCGATAGCTTGTTTGGTTTTTTCCATGGCTCACACTTGGGAAGGTTCCTCTCAGCAGTGCTGTGTAGGCTCTCCACCCTCACAGGGACAGTGAGAGGAAGCTGAAGCACATCTGCTGCTCTGTTGTCATGGCCAAAACAGTGAGAAGGCACTTCTCCATTGCCTGAGGCCTTTCTTACTCATGGCCTTGCCCTGGATTGGTTAAAGCAGCACAATCTCTTCCCTGAGGTCTCTCATGTCGGTATAAAAGTAGCTTACATCTGCTTTTTAATTCATAATTTCCTTAGAGGCTTTACCTGGATCACCATAAGCTGTCTCAAATCCTATAGAGTGTGAGCAGAGGTGGGGGGCCTTCAACTAGCAGCATTTTTGGGGCTAGGCAATCTCTGAGCAATGTGACTGAAGGCATGTGAATATTCACAGCAATTAAATTGAAAAAAACCCCAAACAACAGAACAAAATGACGACAAAACCTCAGTGTAGGCAGCTTAAAATTCAAACAGTGAACACAATAGCAGAAATGGCTGTCAGCAACCATGAACAAAGAAAGAAAAAAAATCTTCCAAAGGAAAAGAAATTACATTCACTCTGCATAATTCACCTAACCTAACTTCTCAGGGAGACCAAGCTGTTAACAGCTGGAATAAGGGAAGGAAAAGGAGAAAGTGCAGATGAAACCCAAGTGTTTCTTCATGTTTCACCTAATGGAGTTAAACTATGAAACATGTTTGTTTGCTCAGGGTGGCAACATGTAGTTTCTGTGCTGGAGCCCTCAGGCAGGAACAGCAACACACAAATGTAACCCTGAAACTTGGTACATTGGCTCTGATGGGTGCTCCAAGAATGGTTTTTCGCTGGAACTCCTTGAAGGAAGGTGTACTGGTTTGAGGCTAATTGGAATATTTTCATAGAGAAAATTATATTACAGACTGTGAAAAGGAAACAATGGTGGTGTCTACTTCACTCATAGGCCTGCTGAAAATTGTTTTGGCAAAATAACCAAAACATAGATAGGTCATTCTCTGTGAGAACAGCGTCTGCGGCGGTCTAGCAGCTTCTGGCTCTGTCTCCTCTTTTGCCAAGTAATCTTCACTAACCACTTTTCTTCTAACCCCCCTGGCCGATCCTCCAAGCTCACCTTGTGTGTAAGGCAAACCTTGGGGTAAGGTACAGGGGTGGGGAGAAGGTGGAAGGGTGGTTGGGAGCCCCTCCTGGGCTCTCTGATTTCTGGGAGGGGAGTTGTGTTTCTGTATTGCCTTTAACTTGTCTATGTCTGTAACTATTCCTGTCTATAGTGTACATCTCTGCTTGTACATTGTGCTGAGCTGTAAATAGAGCTTCAGTCCTTAACTTCCAGCCAGCTGAGTTCTAGTCTGGGTCATTTCATTTTACAAAGTGGGGTGGGGGGCAGGGAACTCCCAAACCATCACAGAAGGAGAAAACAGCTCCACCTTTCACTTTGAGACTGCGAAATCATAGGAATGGAAGGACTAGCACCCAGCTGACTGAGTCAGGAGGGGAGACATACTGATAATTCTCCTGTCCTTATACCCATGCTCTTGAATAAACCACTAGAACTTAGCTATCATTAGTGTCTCAACAGATTATGGTGAGGTTTGGGGACCAGCTTCTCTGGGTGCTTCAGTAAAGCTGGACTTTATTAGACATCTTCCAGAAAGCCAGTGGAGTCTTTGCACATTTGCTTCAATGTTATTAATTTACAAGGCTTACTCAATTAGAGAGTCCAGTAACTTGTAAAACTTTTACTTATTTACGCTGTTTCTTGGAGAGGGATTTTCTCCAAGCGTGATGATGATAAGCTTAGGCATTACAAATCCTCCTGCTGCTTTTGTCAACAGGCAGCTTGAGAGCACTAATCAGAGAGACACAGGCTTCTTGAAGGTGGCTTTGCTCCAGTTTCCCACTGCTTGGTACACCTCTGCAAGGCAACAGCTTCCCCCCAAAGTCTGGAGGAGCCCTGCACACCAACACTGGGTTTTCCCATGGCATTTGAAATGCAGCAGCAAATTGGGATGTTTCTCATGACCCCCTTTTTAGGCAGCAAGCAAGACAAGGCTGCCTTTGCCTCAACAGGAAAGCACCCACCCCTAAATCATGCACGTCAGCTTAAGGCAATTTTCTTGCACTGTACGTGTCCCTACCACATGAAGCTTCACCAGGGCAAGGTGCAGGGTAAGCTTGAGCTTCAAAACATGCTCCAAATCACTCTCCAGACAAGGAAAAAAAAATGCATTTCAAATTACTTCTGCAGACAAGGGAAATTGAATGCAGGATGAGGAGAACTGGGAGTGTTGTGACCTCCAAGCATTTAAAACTGCCTTGATCACTTTGAAAGGTATCCCGAATGCCCCTTGTTTGTCTAGGAGCCTCCAAGCAGTTGCAGTCAGAATCACAGAATTGTTTTGTTTGGAAAAGAACTTTACCATCATCAAGTCCTGCTGCTAACCCAACACCACCATGGTCATTAAACCATGTCCCAGAAGTGCCATGTCTGTATGTTTTTTGAACACCTTCATGGATGGTGACTCCACCACCTTCCTGGGCAGCCTGTTCCAACGCCCAACCATTCTTTCAGTAAAGAAAATTGTCTTAATACCCAAACTAACCCTCCCCTGGCACAACTTGAGGTCATTTCCTCTCATCATATTGCTAGTTACTTGGAAGAGGAGACCAACATCCAACTCAAGCCAGTGTCCTGGTTTTGTTTAGGCAAAACTACAGCCCATTCATGGACTGCAGGTGTTTAGCAGTTCAGGGTCAGACAGGACAGCTGACTGGGGTTGGCTACAGGTATATCCCAGACTATGAGCATCACATTCAGTATAAGGGAGGAAGTTGAGTGAGGAGTGGGGAGCTTTCTGCTAGACTCTCCTGCCTAGACTTCTGCTTGCCCTGTTCCTCCTTATTCTCCTGCTCTTGAGGGTTGCCTTCCTGGATATTATGGCTACTGCATCGTTCTTTGCTAGTCTGAATGTAACTTTGCTTATCTTATATTGACACTGGTATTCATTTGACTAATTCATGAAATCTGTTTTTATTTCAGCCTGTGGGTCTTCACTCCTTTTCCCAATACCCCTTCTCTGCTGGGAAGAGGTCATCAGGTGATAGAGTAATTGCTAAAGTTTAGCCCCAGATACAGGCTAAACATTGGCAGCCAGTAAGGCAGCTCTGTGTTATTCACATGGCAAATGTGGTAGGTAAATGCTGCTAATCTACTGCTGGGAGGTGCTGGCATATGTTAACGGTATGAAGAACTTGGCACCATTTCTGCCCTGTCTCAGCCTGAAGTGTTATTTATCCCTGTGTCGCTGCTGGAAGTTTCTCATTCCTTCTAGTTACAGAGATTTTGCTTTGGGCACTTGTGGATCTTCATCTTCCTCATCTCCCATCCTGCTGATGCATGAAGCGTGAATTTTGTAGCCACTTGGCAGATTGGCACAAGTCCTCTCTCCATGATGGAATCACTTAGATGGTGCTGGGAAAGGTGAACCCATTTACTACCTGGTTTGGGCAAGAAAGTTATTGTCTTGGCTGGTGAGAAATAAAGGTATCATCCAGCTACCCAAACAGGCAGAAGAGTTTGACACAGATTGTGTAGAAGTGGATTATTGCTCCTTTGGTCCCTTTGCCTAGTCTTGCTCTTTATGTGTTATTCAGAGCCTCGCTCTGTGTATTGACATAGTAGCCTTCCAGTATCTGAAGGGGGCCTACAGGAAGACTGGGGAAGGATTATTTACAAGGTCCTGCAACGACAGGACAAGGGGCAATGGGTTTGAACTGGCAGAGGGGAGATTTAGACTGGATGTCAGGAGGAAGTTCTTTACAGTGAGGGTGGTGAGGCACTGGCACAGGTTGCCCAGGGAGGTTGTGGCTGCTCCCTCCCTGGAGGTGTTCAAGGCCAGGTTGGAGGAGGCCTTGAATGAGCTGTACTAGTGGGAGGTGTCGCTGCCTATGGCAGGGGGTTGGAACTAGATGATCCTTGAGGTCCCTTCCAACCTTACCATTCTATGATTCTATGATACTATGACATTTGCCTCTTTGAAAGCTGCAGGGAGAGGATAACCCACTGCCTTCTTAAATGGAAAATGCCAATAAAGAAATTGGGTGCAGTGGACTGTCCCTTCACTAAAAGCTCCGTGGTTTCATGAATGTGTCATGAGGGCATTGGTAGCCTTTGCTACCTTGAAGGAGTTTCCTCCTTGAAGCAGGTTGATTTCCCTGAGAGTCAACACTCAAGCAAAGTTTTTCAGCTCTGACTGTGATACAGGTACCTGTACAAGATCTGATGTAGGTGTTAACGTTCATGCAAGGATGTTGCTAGGAAACTCAGGAGCTAAATGAAGAAATGCTGTTAATAGAGGCAAGTGACAGGGTCTCGAAAGTCTTCCTTTATAGTCATGCTGATGGTTGTTATTACATAAACAGGGCTAATGGTGAAGTGGGGTTGGGTCATGTACTGGTGTCAGTGAGCCTGCTTGAATACCAGCAAAAAAAGCTTGGCTTGGCACTCGTGATGGAGTTTTGATGTTGTTCTATTACAGAGAACCATCACTACAACCCATCTGCATCTGGAAAGCGTGGGTAAGTGCTTTTGCAATTAATTGGCTGATGAGAACTCTGCCTTATTTCGCTGTACCTATTTGGTCACTAGTGAATGCCAATCTGAATCAGCCTGTGGTAGACTTGTCTGAGCCCCAAGTTGGGGCAGTGCTGTGCCAGTCAGCCTGAAAATGTTTTGTGGTGTCTAGAGAACTGAAGGAGGTGACTCTTTGCTGCTGCCTTTGTTGCTCTCTAGTAGACCTCCTAGAGTTTAATTCAGCTCAAAGATGATCTTGAATGAGAGAATTTTTCCTCCCTCTTTCTTGTGTAAGAGGTCTGTTGAGCCCAAGGGATGCAAAGTTAGCAGGGACTACTAGTATCTTACATTTGGAAGAGGCAAAAAATCCTTCTGGCTCAGGTTGCCTAGGGGTGCACTTTACATGTGATCTTCCCAAGTTAACACTTCTTGCCTTCTAAAGACATATTATTTCTGTCACAAGTGTTGCTGTTCCTGCCAATACTGACCCAAAGAAGCAACTCCTTTTTGCAAAGTCTTAGGGAGTGCTGATCTCCTCTTCTGGAGAAACATCAAATTGTGCATGTTATATATTTTCTAACTGCTGTGGAAGTTAGGGCTGGCAGTCCTAACTTGTTTCCAGATGTAGCTGTGACATTCTGCTATTTTAGCTTCTTTTCTAGCTTCTTCAGTACATAATCCTCCCCTTCATGTCATCACAGTTGCCTTTCTCCTTCTTAGAAACAAGTGGAGAAAAAAAACCCAACAAAACAAGAACAACGAAATAAACTCCATCAGCAGCATAACTGTTTGTTCTCTTGGCTAAGAGTAACCTGCAAGTACCTACTCTCAGCTGGAGAGGGAAAACCTTTGCTGTGGTGTGATGTATGGATGGCACCAAGCATTTTTAGAATGAGTCAGGCACAGAGTTGTTCCTCGTGTATCCTGAAGTACAGGTTGTTTGTGTGGCTCATTCTGAAGGAGCTGTGATAACTTTAGCCCATTGCATGCCAACTGCTATTGTAAAAAAGTTCCCCTACCCCACTGGAATAAGCTCACACTGTGAGCTTAAAATGTTTATTGGAAGAATTTCTTCCTTGGCTCCCTAGTGTTCAGATACAGAGATTTTTTTATTTTTTTAATTATTATTTTTTTAAATCTTGAAGGCTTTGCATGCTTAAGAGGTTCTCTGATCCCCCCCCTACACCTCTTAGCTGATCTAATAATTCCTTTCCCTACAAACTTTATCTCAGTTGCAGTTTAAACCCTTCACAACTACAACAATACTACCACTGTGAACAAAGTTGCCACTGTTTCAATGAATCCAACTGTGCAGAACTCAGAGGGAATTAGCTGTGCAATCATTTAAAGATGACTCAAATGCATTTCTATGCCCAAAAAGTCATAGCATTAAAATCCCAAGTCTTTTCAGGACATGTGTCCCCTTTGTGCAGCTGGGAATCGCCCTTCTCTAATAGCATCAAGCTCCCATTTCCATCCCTTCACAACCATCAGACATTAAAGATGAGAGGGTTTTCTTGTTGTACAGGGTTTTATGCCTAGAAAAGCATAATTTGCCCAAGGCTGAATCTGCAGCTTGTCTGTCCTGAATGGGGATAGTTTGGGGAGAAATCCTTTGAAACTGATGAGATATTTGTAACACTAGGATGCATCTGTGAAGACAGATTAATGGGTAGAGTATAGCTGAGCTGGTGAAAGGTACATGATTAATTCAGTTAGGCCAGATAGGCCAGATCAAACCTTCAATCAGCCATATCACATTCTTTATTTCTACAGCTGTAGAATCTAGGAACACCATACATGAATGTCACCTATACTTTGGTTGGTGCTGTACATGCAGAAGTAAAGACACAATGTGAGAGAGTGCACCTGGAAAACAGTGAAACCCTTCTGGAAGCTAATGCTGCTCACCACTGAAATAGTAGTTTATTGAAGCTTTCAAGATTAATGAATCCCTGACTCTTTCTATAAATGTCTTCGTTTCTGTCTTTGCAGCCATTCTCTTGTGGAGTCCAAGTTTGAATCCAAGGAGAAATAAGTTGAGGAAGGCAGGAGAAACATTGCAAAGGTAGATATCTGTTGATGTGGGTTTGAGGTGGAAGGTTACCAGAGGCTGTAGTTTTGCTGATGAGGGCTATGTGGGTTCCTGCCTTCAGGACTAATAGAGGACTGGAGCAGCTCTCCTATGAGGACAGGCTGAGAGAGTTGGGGCTCTTCAGCCTGGAGAAGAGAAGGCTTCGAGGGGACCTGATAGTAGCCTTCCAGTATCTGAAGGGGGCCTACAGGAAGGCTGGGGAAGGATTATTTACAAGGTCCTGCAATGACAGGACAAGGGGCAATGGGCTTAAACTGGCAGAGGGGAGATTTAGACTGGATGTTAGGAGGAAGTTGTTTGGGGTGAGGATGGTGAGACACTGGAACAGGTTGCCCAGGGAGGTTGTGGATGCTCCCTCCCTGGAGGTGTTCAAGGCCAGATTGGATGAGGCCTTGAGTAACCTGTACTAGTGGGAGGTGTCCCTGCCTCTGGCAGGGGGTTGGAACTAGATGATCCTTGAGGTCCCTTCCAACCTTACCATTCTATGATTCTATGATTCTATGACTACAGAACAGAATGAGAATTTGCCTATGTTGCCATTTAAGCTTTCACAGAGCCCAAAAGCCTAACAGAATGGAATTTAGGGTGTCTCCCCTCTCCCCTTCTCCCAGTATGGAAAAAAAAAAAACACTAGGCAGAAGAGTGAAAGGGGCAAAACATCCAAAGAACAGCCTTGCACTGATTTGGAAGTTAAAAGGTAATTTCAACAACAAAAAATAAAAGGTATTTAAGGGAAAAGAAGATTAGAGAAGGGAATAGATACAGACATATACACAAAACCAGGTTGGGTGGTAGTGGATTGTCTGGATCGAAATGGGTTTTGCTTGGATGCAGGCCCCAACACAAGGTGCCAGGTCCGGCTGTGTAGTCAGGCAGGCCATGGAATTAACGGGAGCAGGAGCAGCAAGATGATGCAGAGGCAAAGGCAGGAGAGAGGGAGAGAGAGAATGTGAGGGACAGAGAACAAAATCCTGGGGCTAACTTAATGTAGCACAGCCTGCAAAGGAAGTGGTCTGCCCCAGGCTTACTGTGCCTCAGTTTAGGCCTAACCACTGTGATGAGAACAGCTAGCCATGCTGGAGTTACTGCTTCCTTTAAGGGCGTTAGCTACTCTTGCTGTGGACCCATCTCTCCACGTGAAGTGGCCTGGGGAATGCAGGCTTGAACTGAGCTGCTGCCTGCTTACACTGTGGAAATGGATCCTGTCAGATGATTGTGAACTGGATGTCAGTCAAAACCTCACACTACTCTCACTGCGCTGCCTCACTGCGCTTTTACAGGCAGAGACAACCTTGCTGTTGTATCTCTACCTGTAGAAGTTGTGAGGCTGTTCTAGGAGCTCTGCTGTGCACCTCTGCACCACACCTTGGGGCTGCTGCTCACTGCACAACTTGTGCTCTCCTTGTTAGTGATTTAGGAAGTATCACTGCATAAATCATTATGCAGGGAAACGACTTAGCATCTCTGCCAGGTGTCTGTTTTCCTGTAGTCTTCCCCAGTATTTCAGAATGGATCGATAATGTGCAGAGAGCTATATTTGTGTGGAAGCGAGATGCCAGCTCCTTAAGGATTCATTTATTGGGCTGCAGGCCAAAGCATGTTCTGCTCCTTGATTGCTTGTTACTCACTGCATTTACTTAATCCAATGGGGGAGGCTTTAAATTTTCAATCCAACAACATGAATGCATCATTGCACAGTCCTGATTTTCTTACTAGCAACACGTGAGTAACGAGGAATGGGGTTAAGGGGGAAGAATCAACAGTGCTTGTCTGAGAAGGGTGAAGATCTGCTCTGTGATTCTGGTACAGGTAAGATAAGGACTGTGCTCTTGTCTTTTCACAACATCAAGATCCATTTTATGAGATGCATCTGAAAAGAAAATAGTTTGTAGCTGCTTGCCTTTGCTTTCCTACAGAAAGCCAACTGCTGTCTTCTTTCAGAAGAAGGATTCATCCTTGAAGATGACACCTCTTGGAAATTTTTATAGAACATAGTATCCCTGGTAACTGAAGCTGATATTTCTATACTCAGAAGAAATATGTGCCAACTGGGAGTTGAATGGATGGAGGAGGATAACTTCAGAAAAAGGTGTCCTGAGGAAGTAGGACCAGGAGTCCAGGATGTGCAAACCTCATCTTACATGTAAGTGTAAACTCATTCCCAAATTCAGTAGTACCTGCATCATCTTTCAAACAGTGGTATGTCCAGGAAGTCACTTAGACCTCTTCTGTCCTAAACACATTTTAAGCTGCTTAACTATGTCAGTGCAGATACCAGTTTGAGAAAACCTGAGTTGGTTAGTATGCCCTGTAACCAATAGGTTTGTTTTTTCTCTATTAATTAAATCTGATTGAGATTGGGTACTGTTGCAGTCATGTAGAGTCTTTAATTCATTACCACATGTGAGAACAAGGAGAAGCTAAGGAAGATGGACTGCTTCAGCCTGGAGAAGAGAAGGGTCATGGGAGCAAACCTTCCCAATGAGGAAGTAGTCAAGAAGAGGGAGAGAGGTTTGATTTTGGGTTTTTGTTTTCATTTTTATTTTCCTGAGGATAATTAATGACTGGAATAGGTTGCTCAGAAGTTATGGAGTCTGTGTCCTTGTAAGTTTTGAAGACTAGTCAAAGCCCTGAGCACCCTAGCCTGAATCAAAAGTTGACTTCAAAATTGTTAATTTGTGAATTTAGAAATTTTTTTGTTCAGTTTAGTTCTCTCATAGGCAACAGTTGAATTAAGCTTTAAGAAAAACTTTTAAACTTCTTGTCTGAGAAGCTTAAACTGGAATCTCTTGACAGAAAGATGCTACGTGAAAGAAAACATTTTTGGTAAAAAATAAATTGAAAAACTTGGATCTGATCTATGATCAGTTTTATATGAGCCTGGAGAGCATGAATAATGCTCAGAGTGGCAGCTAGGACTTCCCAGAATTATTTCATATTCAGATTCCAGTTGTGCTGCAGGGCCCACTGGTAATTAAACCCCCCACAGGCTGGTCCAGTGCATGTGTTTGAAGAACATGCAGATGGAGAAAAAAGTGAATTTATAATTAAGGGCTTAATTTAGCTAAATTGAGTTGAAACTGTGCTACCAAACTGAAAACTCCATTTGATTAAAAAAAAAGAAAGTCTGATCCTCTGTAGTTCTCTAGCTGGATTCTAAGAACATACTCTCTGGCTACCCAACACTCAGCTGTTACTGTCTTTTTTTGGGAGCCTCCTGCTTTCAAAAGGGCAGTCTCAGTCTGATACAGATAGAAAAATGCAGACATGGTGTGATAACAGAGGCCTTCAAAGAGGACAGAGAATACAGTACAGAAGAGAACAAGCAGAGGGTGATGAGAGAAGAGGTGCAGGATAATAATGTAGACCACATTTCCATACATAGCTCACCAGTGATCAGGTAAAAAAAATACAGATATGAAAACTGTATAAAACCAGTATTAAAGAGAGAAAAAAAACCAAACCAAAATCCAATATGTGTAAAGATTTTCCATATGTGGTAAATCTAGGTGCAGTGTGGATTCGCAGGCCAAGGAAGGAGTGAGATGTAAAATGTTGCTAGAAAACATATAAGCCAAACTCCATATGGACCTTAGATGGAGGGGGAAGAATAGATTAGTGCTGTGTTCCTTCCTGCAAAGAGAAAGAAGAAGGGATGTTTGCCAGGAAGCAAAGAAAGTAGTTTCAGCTCAGACTTTTTCCAGATAATTTGTTTGTTTGTTTTTTTCCTCTAATAACTGAATTTAGGCAAATATTATATAATATCAGGGCAAGGGAGGGGATTCTGCCACTTTACTCTGCTCTCGTCAGACCCCACCTGGAGTCCTGTGTGCAGTTCTGGAGCCCTCAGCACAGGAAGGACATGGAAGTGTTGGAGTGGGTCCAGAGGAGGCCACGAAGGTGATCAGAGGGCTGGAGCAGCTCTGCTATGAGGACAGACTGAGAGAGTTGGGGCTCTGCAGCCTGGAGAAGAGAAGGCTTCCAGGAGACCTGATAGTAGCCTTCCAGTATCTGAAGGGGGCCTACAGGAAGGCTGGGGAGGGACTATTGACAAGGTCTTGCAATGCCAGGACAAGGGGCAATGGGTTTGAACTGGCAGAGGGGAGATTTAGACTGGATGTTAGGAGGAAGTTCTNTTGGGTAGACTTTAAGATTTCAATTAGACTTACAGTAGATTTTGTGTTCACATACAAGGTCTGTTTCCATATAGTCTATAGCAAGAATTTGAGTGCAACAGTGGCACTCAGCATGTGACAGCCATTCAAAAATTAAAATTAAACAATGTCCTTGGTCTCAGCTTTGTGTCCTCTGGCATGAGACATTCTCCTGCTCTTCCAACTTGTATTGCATGAGACAAAACTCACAGAATTGTAGGGGTTGGGAAGGACTTTTGGAGATGGTCTAGTCCAACCCCTCTGCTCAAGCAGGTTCCCCTAGAGTGGGTTGCACAGGAATGCATGCAGGCAGGTTTTGAAAGTCTCCAGAGAAGAAGACTCCATGACTTCTCTGGCAAGCCCCAGTCTAGGGCTCCAGTGCTCTCAAAGGAAAGAAGTATTTCCTTAAATTCAGGTGAACTCTCTGTTCTCTCAATTGTGCCTGTTGCAGTTTGTCCTATTTCTGGGCACCATTGGAAAAAGTCTGGCCCCATCCTTCTGGCCTCTCCTTTAGATATTGATAGACATTGAGAAGATCCCCTCTCAGTCTTCTCTTTTCCATGCTGAAGATCTTTAGGTGTCTCAGCCTTTCGTTGTAAAGAGAGGTGCTCTGGTCTCCTGACTTTTGTGGCCCTCCACTGGAGTTCCTTCAGTAACTCCCTGTCCCTCTTGAGCTGGGGAGCCCTGAACTGGACACAATACTCCAGGTGAAGCCTCACCAGGGCAAAGGACATCCTTCTTTAACCTGCTGACCACACTCTTCTTAAAGCACTCCAGAATACTGTTGGCCTTGTTGCTCAGCAGGGCTTCTCTTGTGATATTTTCTGGAGAAACTAGCAAGTGAGAGAAACCATAAACTGTTGTCTATGTCTGTCCAGGGCTCTGGGCAAGCTAATCTAGTTGGGGATGCCCCTGCTTACTGTAGAAGGAGTTGGGCTAGATGTCCTATGGAGGTCCCATCCAACCCAGACCATTCTGTGATTGTGTATCCTGTCAAATACAAGTCAGATGGCACTAGAGGAATATCTGTGATGGGGGACAAGCAACCATTTAAATTGCTGCCTTTGCTAGTCCACTTCTCAGCTCAGGGCACTACTTGTTGCACCTTTATTTCCTTTCTCTTATTGTGAGAAGGATCCCGCTACAGTTCCTGGAGACTTGACTTTGGCAG
Organism: Eubucco bourcierii; assembly: GCA_013396675.1. Taxonomy (NCBI): domain Eukaryota; kingdom Metazoa; phylum Chordata; class Aves; order Piciformes; family Ramphastidae; genus Eubucco; species Eubucco bourcierii. Next base: position 195,404 of record VWZE01019729.1, read on the forward strand.
GCAGTGGTTGTGCTGAGTCTTGGCTGTGCTGCAGCAACAGCTACAGAGGCCAGAAATACTTTTGTTGGTTTGACCCATTCTGTCCCAGATCATTTTGCTAAGATAAGCAAAGAAGGGCACTGGTGTAGTGGATTTTGTACTGCTGAGCGAGGCATCTTGCTGAGACCGCTGCTCTCATTTCTCATACTGGAACCGTATTGTTGCTGCAAGCATTCATTGCCATTCACCTTTAGGAGTCTAATTTGCATAATCATTTTTCTTGCAAGGCTTCAGAATTGGCTGATCTGGACTCCTCACTTCAAAATACCTTCACTGTGCTTTTCAATATGCACACAATGCTGCGAGCTAGAACAAAACGATCTTGTTGTGTTACCATAGAGATATCCAGGGTCTAAGAAGGGTTCCTGCTTGAAATCAGACTGTTAAAGGGACAAGAGGCTGTTAAAATTTGATGGAAGGCTTAATCCTTGACCAGGCAGTGGTATGAATTAGTGCCATGAGGGTGAAATGAACTGGCAGTCCCAATGTGGTGCTTTACACACAACGCTCTTCAGTCCAACTGGTCCAAAGGTTGTTGTCTTGGTAGATTCAGGAAAGAAAAAAAAAATGTGTGTGTGTGTGTGGAGGGAGTGGGAGGATGTCCAAGAGATTCATCTGAAGATGTTAAATCACTTTGCATTTTAACTTCGTTTCCCTCCTCCCTTTTGGATTGAGTGCTAATTAAGAAGCTTCCCTTTGCACTTAGACAACTCAACTTTGCTTTTTAAGCATACATTTTTTAAGCACCACTAAATGAAGGCAGGGATGACAGAAGGCACAGGGCTGACCACTCTGCTCTGGGAACTGAAGTCCTACATTCACAATTAAAAAGCAAATAATGGACCTATAGCTGCATTCCTGCATTGACCTGGAGAAAGCATGATTTGGACTGAGAGGACACTACCTTCCATGAGCTCATTGAAGTTTTTTGTAGTGTTGGTGCTGTAATTGCTGGTTTTGATGAGCATTCTGTGCAATGAAGGGAGAAGAAAATGTCTTGGTATATACATAAAGGGAATAAAAAATTGGTTGGGAGTAGGTTCAGCAACAAAAGCTTCTGGCAGTATTGTCTTTGCATGGGACACCAGTGTGTGGAGTTCTTATGTGAGCATCAAAAGGTTGCTTATGAATCCTAGTTGCCAACTTATTTAAAAGCTCTAGAGCAAAATGGAGAGAGAGAGAGAGAGAGAGACTGTACTCTTCCTCATTTTAGTTAGTGGATGCTGGAATTATAATCCCTAAATAAATGTTTGAAAGACTATTGGTGAACATGCTTTGAAATCTTTTAGTGGTTGTGTGACTGTGGTGGGAAATGCCAATCTGCCTTGTGCTGTATGTGGAGCTACTCTTCTCCTCCCCAACACTGTCTTAGGATGTCCTGGCTCTGGGAGTGTGGAAAGGGCAGAGTTCAATCCTTCCTGCTGTTCCAAAATCAGCCCTGATGACCACTTCCCTCTGGCTCAAAATTCTGGCCCTAATGGACTCACCTGACAGTTGTTTTGTTATATAATGAGTGTGGTAAGGTGACTAAGAAAAACTAGTTCTGCTTTCTGTCTTTTCTGTGAAACAAACCCTTTCTGGCCCAGGCTAATGTGAGTTATGCACACCCTGCCCTGCGTAGGAAGCCATGGCATATTGTGCCAAAGCAGCATGTTTAGCAGAGCTAAATTTATGCACATCCAAGATGCCATTAACTCCTCAGGCACCATGTACTCTGACAAATACCATGTGGCCCTTGGCTAACACTGAACAATGACAGGCAATACTGTCCATAATAGCTTGGAAACTTGCATTCCTGTCAGCAGTGATTTATAGGGTGGTTTAGACTCCTTCCAGAACAGGTGAAAGGAAGATCAGCTGGCATGAGCTCAGGGCAGTTTCCCAGCAGCATGGCAAATGCTACTACAAAGAGAGGTTTGAGTCTGAAGTGGAGTATGGGCAAGTAGAAATGTTAACCAGCAGGCTGTATAGAAGTGCAAGCTTGGGTTTCATTCTTATGTTACTGTATTCTTACGATGCTTCTAAACAGAAGAACTTCATTCCTTGCCACATGGTTGCCTCGAATGTGGATGAGTCACCCCTTGGATGTGTTTGGCTCCCTGTGTTGGAGGGTCAAGTCAGACCCAGAGGATAGAATCATAGAATGGTAAGGTTGGAAGGGACCTCAAAGATCATCTAGCTCCAACCCCCTGCCATAGGCAGGGACACCTCCCACTAGTACAAAGTAGAAGCTATGGTTGTGCAGAGATCTCACTTAAAAGCGTTCAGGCTGTGTGCCAAACTGCTGGGCATTTGTTCCATGAAATTGCTGACAGCCAGGATGAGGTACATGCTCCACAAAATTTGGCACTTCAGTGTGGTGGCAATAACTAGCATTGTGCTTTATAGGTGGGAAACCTTGCCCAGATTGACCTTTAGGCCAGCAATATATATAATGCCCCTCATGACTGCGTGGGTCACCTGTCTCATCCATGAATACACTGCCTTGCATGAAACGAAGACCTGTTCTCTCTCCTGTCTCAGTCCAGCAAAGATGCTTTGCTCTGCTATAGAGTAACAGACAAAACTGTCCCCACCTTAGGGAACCCTCCTGAACAGGAAGCAGCCATGGGGGTGCTACAGAGACACTGGAATTGAACTATGGACTTGGCAGCTGGGGGTTGCTGCATGTCAAAGTCTCTGCTTTGTGCTCTCCAGACTGTCATGTATGTCTCCAGGGGTTTCACTGTTACCTGGGCTATCTCTAGCCTTTCTAGATACCTGGTTGGATTAAAACCAGTTTTCTGCTGTTTGGGTTTTATTTTTTATGTTTTGTTTTGGTTTTGCCTTTTTCCCCAAACTGTTAATACAGACACCGTTAGTGGTACCAGGATTAAGCAAAGTGGCTATATATCCATGGGCACGAGGATTTCAGCTGCTTCTTTTAGAATCATAGAATGGTAAGGTTGGAAGGGACCTCAAGGATCATCTAGTTCCAACCCCCTGCCATAGGCAGGGACACCTCCCACAAGTACAGCTTATTCAAGGCCTCCTCCAACCTGGCCTTCAATACCTCCAGGGTGGGAGCAGCCACAACCTCCCTGGGCAACCTGTGCCAGTGCCTCACCACCCTCACTGGAGAGAACTTCCTCCTAACATCCAGTCTAAATCTCCCCTCTGCCAGTTTAAGCCCATTGCCCCTTGTCCTGTCATTGCAAGACCTTGTCAATAGTCCCTCCCCAGCCTTCCTGTAGGCCCCCTTCAGATACTGGAAGGCTACTATCAGGTCTCCTCGAAGCCTTCTTTTCTCCAGGCTGCAGAACCCCAACTCTCTCAGCCTGTCCTCATAGGAGAGCTGCTGCAGCCCTCTGATCATCCTTGTGGCCTCCTCTGGACCCTCTCCAACACTTCCATGTCCTTCCTGTGCTGAGGGCA
>VWZE01019729.1:216958-231863 GCA_013396675.1 Eubucco bourcierii
ACCAACAAAAAAAAAAAAAAAAAAAAAAAAGACCCAAACTCCAACTAAGAAGTTAAAAAACCAAAGGGCCCCCCCCCCCAGCAAACAAACAAACCAACCCCAAACTCTCAAAACTGACCAAAATAACCCAACCCAAACCAAACCAACAAAACCCCAAACCACAGAACATGATAACATCTGTTTAATTTAATTTAATTATATATATTATTTATATATATATGTATTTTTTTTTCCTTTTTAACTAATTCCTTTCTATATTGAGATTGTCCCAATCTCAACTGTGCTTGACCAGTTATTGACTGGTGAATGATGAATCCTTTCTGTGCCCTCTGTAATTTCAGGTGTGCCACCCAGAACCGAGCACAGCAATTCCAGCTGAGGCTGTGCTGTTGGTGTTCACAGTGGCAGTTTAATGTTTCCAGCATCCTTCCTGCCTCTGCTTTTTGACATCCTAGCAGTGTGCTTGCTTTTTTGACCATGGTTGTCTGTTGAACAGATGTTTTCATTGAGCCCTTCACAGTCATACCAAGATCCTCAAGTGATTACAGTTGAATTAGAGCCCCACGGCATATGAGGAGTTCAGATTAGTCTCTCAAGTTCTTATTACTGTCCGTTTGGTGATGTTGAATTTCATCTTGCTGCCCACTTGCCGAGCTTTGTCAGATCCCTTGGAAAGTCTCTCAATCTTCTTTTGTCTCAGCCAGACCAAATCACTTTGCCAGCTCCCTGTCTCTCTTCCAGATATTAAGGAATAGATTAAACCACCCTAGAGCTGGTATGAAACCTGGGGGTTAATCCCTTGCAATCAGGGCCGGAGTGAGGGCAGGGGGAGAGGGGCTTCCATGCCTCAAAGCCTAGGCACTGAATGGTGGTGCAGGAGCTCTGGACTCATCCTGAACCTGGGTGTCTTGAACCCTGCCTGGGGAGGAGGCTGCAGTGGTGGGCTGATGGTTCGTACCTCAGACAGTCATGGAATGGGGCTGGCACTGAACAGAATGGTTTAGCAGGTGTACTTTGAAGTGCCTGAAAATTTGGTTTAAACTGGCAGAGGGAAGATTTAAAATAGATGTCAGGAGGAAGTTCTTTGCAGTGAGGGTGGTGAGGCACTAGCACAGGTTGCCCAGGGAGGTTGTGGCTGCTCCCTCCCTAGAGGTGTTCAAGGCCAGGTTGGAGGAGGCCTTGAGTGAGCTGTACTAGTGGGAGGTGTCCCTGCCTATGGCAGGGGGTTGGAACTAGATGATGCTTGAGCTCCCTTCCAACCTTACCATTCTATCATTCTATGATTCTATGATTCTATAAAATTAAGCACTTATTCCTGTTGTTTCCCTTCAAAATTCAAGTGTGTTGAAGGGCCACAAGTTCCTCTGAGGAAAAATCAAGCTGGTTTGTCTCCTGGTGTGCAATTTTAGTGGCTTAGGGAGCTTTCCTTTTTAAACCAATCCCTGCTGCAAGTTCCAGGTTACCCTGCATCCTCTCTTGGGAGCATTGCTAACTTCAAGAAACACCTGGCTTAGCAAGAACTTGCCTGCCTTTGCTGGCAGCACAGCTACTTGACAAATGTCATTCTCCTACTGTTCAGCACTCCTTGACCTGTTCTTTGAATATATTGAAATTTTTTGGTTTGGTTTTTTTTTTTTTTTTCCTTTTTCAATTTGGCCTTCAATTTTGTTCTCAGCTCTCCTAGCTACCATCTTTATGAAGCAGGTGCTGAGGCCAAATGACTTTTTGTTCCTTTTGTTTGACCACACAATGCACTTTCTTGCTTCTCAGCAGGTTTGGTTTTTTTTCATAGAATAGAATGGTAAGTTTGGAAGGGACCTCAAGGATCATCTAGTTCCAACCCCCTGCCATAGGCAGGGACACCTCCCACTAGTACAGCTCACTCAAGGCCTCATCCAATCTGGCCTTGAGCACATCCAGGGAGGGAGCATCCACAACCTCCCTGGGCAACCTGTGCCAGTGTCTCACCACCCTCACTGGAAACAACTTCCTCCTGACATCCAGTCTAAATCTCCCCTCTGCCAGTTCAAACCCATTACCCCTTGTCCTGTCATTGCAAGACCTTGTCAATAGTCCCTCCCCAGCCTTCCTGTAGGCCCCCTTCAGATACTGGAAGGCTACTCTAAGGTGTCCTGGAAGCCTTCTCTTCTCCAGGCTGCAGAGCCCCAACTCTCTCAGCTCTCTCAGTCTGTCCTCATAATTTTTGCTCAGGGCCACCAAGTACCTTTTCTGTGATGATGCTGAGATTGCCTCTAACACACTGCCATACAGTGTAACAATTTTTTATTTCCTCTGCTCTTGGAATTAGGCTATTTTAACCATCTTTTACTCAATCTAAGAGGCATGATGCACAGCTCTCTCACTGTTTTTCTCACAGATGAACTTAAATTTGATTATGTAGTGGTCACTGTTACTTTCTGACTCAGGTTGCTCTTTGCATCAATTGCAGTGTTTTGGCTTCTGAGTGCCCTGGAACTGACTGTTCCAAGCCCTTACCTATGCTCTTTAAGATGCTGCAAAGTTGTAACCTGCTGTGACATTTAGCTAATTCTTGCACATGTTGCTGAAGTCTCTATTTTTTGCTGTTTTCTTTGACTATTTTGTTCTTTTACTTTCACTCCACGCTGTGCAGCAGATACCTGATCAGGAGACCTTTAATCAGTCCAGGTTGCTGTAGTGAGATTTGAGTTTTATTTTAGGTTTCTTCCTTTCAGCTTTGGCTGTCTAGATGGAACCTGGGCATTACTCACAGAATGGTTTGGGTTGGAAGGGAACTTAAAGATCATCTCATTGCAACCACCCTGCCATGGGCAGGGACACCTCCTACTACTAGACCAGGTGGCTCAAGGTGACCTCCAACCTGACTTTGAACACTTCCACACTTGGAGCTTTCACAACTTCTCTGGGCAATCTGTTCCAGTGCCTCACCCACACTCATGGGGAAGAATTTCCTTCTGCTGTCTAGTCTATTCATCTGGCAGGCACATATCTCTACCCTTTTGTCCATGCTAGATTTCCAGGTAGGTCATTACTCTGTGATGAGTTCCACAGCCATGGGCCCATGGACTAAGAGAAATATTGGGCACTTAGGCTGTTGGTTAGTGTGGCTGTTTCATCCCTTTCCTGTGCTGCATAAAGTGGTTGTAGTGAATGATTCACTGCAAATTTCAGCATCTAATCTGAAATGAGACTTTTACTCCAGCTTCACACAGGAGGAAATGGGTTCAAACTGCACCAGGGTAGATGGAAACCAAGACAAATTTCTTTACTGAAAGAGTGGTCAGGCATTAGTATAGGCTGCTCAGGGAGGTAGTGGAGTCAGCATCCCTGGAGGTGTTCAATTACTGCGTAGACATGGCACTCTGGGACATGGTTTAATGTGCATGGTGCTGTTGGGTTGACAGTTGGATTTGATGATCTTGGAGATCTTTTCCAACCTTAATGATCACAGTATCACAGTATCACCAGGGTTGGAAGAGACCTCAAAGATCATCAGGTCCAACCCGACCTCAAGACCAGACCATGGCACCAAGTGCCACGTCCAAACCTGCCTTGAACACCTCCAGGGACGCTGACTCCACCACCTCCCTGGGCAGCCCATCGACGATTCTTCCTGCTCTGACCTGTGTTCTTGTGTGATCTATCAGCATCACCCATGCTCTATGAAATGTTTGTTTGAAGTGATATTTCCGAAAATACAGCCCTGCTCCTTTGTTAAAAGATCCCTGAGTGCTCCTGCAGGGAACGCTCTGAGTCCCTCGAGCCTCTGTGCATTACTCTCTGCTGCCTCTCACTGCCTGTGCCAGCAATGGGGTCCTGCAGCTCCCTGTGGCCCTTAGAGAAGGAGGCAGGGCTGAGAGGCTGACCAGGTTTCAGTGAAGCTCCGCGAAACTAAATCTTCTCTTTCTCTGTGAGAGAAGATGCTGGAGGGCTTCCTGCAGGGTGGTGCTGGGCTTGTGTGGCTCCTGGGCTTCTTCCATAGCTGAGTGTGTGTTTGAACTTTGCCATTTTGGCAGGATTTTGTCTGAATGTCTCTGATGGCTGTGGAGCTACTAGCCTGCAAGCTTGCTTGGCTTTCTGGCCGAGTTGGGAGCTAGTGGCTCAGAGAGGTTAAGAGGACCTTGGCTACTTGGCAAAGGGACAGAATAGCCTCAGTCTTTCTGCAGAATTGTCATGTCCTTGGCTTGTCAAGGGCAGCCCTTCTTTTTGCCCCTGAAACAGCTGGTGTGCCCTGGGCCCTTATTATGGGACTCATCTGCAATCAGCACCTCCTTTTCCTGTGCTGAAAATGCCTCGGACACAGAATGTCAGCTTGTGTTTCTCAGCTGCACGCAGTTGCAGCAGGGCTGCATTTTGCTTGTTCTTTGGGGAATGCTCCACGTTAGTTAGTTTTTCAGTAGCTTTTTTATTGTGTAGTCTCATCTGTTCTTCCAGCTCTTGTCTCTATTCCCAGTGGTTGCTTTTATTTATTTTTAAAGTTGGTTGGTTTTTTTTTTTTTTCTTTTTTTTAGGTGAGACAGCATTTCAGTTACCACACTGACAGCAGCTGTCTGTTTATCCACAGAATGAACCCACCTCGGGCTTCCCCTGCCCACCCTGATCCCCATCCTTCAGCCTTCTTGCACTAACACTCCCCCACACTCCACCTCATTCACCCTCTCTGTTAGCTCCAATTCTAAGCCAGAGGGGTAAACTGGAGGGGAGGGGGGACCGCTGCAGGTGAAGGGGGGGAGATGAGGCTTCCCACTGCCTTGCCCTGCATCCTAATTGCAAAAAGCCTTTCCGGCGTCAGCAGTTTGTGGGCATAATTGACAGGAGGTGCCGGAGAGGTGCTGAGTCAGAGCGAGGTGTTCTTGCCAAGTCACTGCAGCAGAAGGAGCCCGCTCGCCTTGCATGGAGGGAAGCCAATGGACGGTGGGTTTCCTAGCTGCCTTTTGGGCCTCTTTCTTTCCTTTTCCCTGAGGCTGCAATTTAGCAGCAGTGATGCTATGCATGTAAGGAAGAAACCAGGAGCTGCGGCGGGGAGTGGGGATGGAGGGAGATTTTTTTGATTTGTTGTTGGGTGTTTTTTTGTTGTTGTTATTTTTTTTTTGTTGTTGTTGTTGTTGTTGTTTGGCTTTTCTCTTTTTCTTTTGGCTGTGAGCACCGGGAGATACAGGATCTGCTCCCACCTGCTGTCACTGGGTCCCCATGCCCTGAGCAGGTAAAAGGGATAGAAAACAGGCTGAAGGTCAGGAATGAGTTGAGTGGCCCTAGTGACAGATTGGTCTCCTAGGTGAGTAAAAGGAGCATGTGACACCCTCAGGCAGGCAAAGGGCGATAGCTTAGCTAGCCAAAACAGCTGCAAAATGAAATGACCGAAGAGGTGTTTTGTCTTGTCCTTTCCGAGGGTTGCTTCTGCTGCAGTGTCCTGCCATTTGTTTAGCGGTTTGAAATGAGCTGTTTGACATGCAGGAAGATGAGTGTGACATGCAGGAAGATATGATCCTAGAGATCTTATATATATATTTTTTAAAAAAAGGATATATGTATCTAACACTTGATGAACCCCCAGATCAGGCTGGTCAGAACTTTGCCAGTTATTCCTGAGCTTCCTGACTGTGGCTAACATCAGTATTCATACCACAGCTGAATATGTCCCAAAGATCTGGGTCCCTTCCTTGCTCCAGGGTGACTTCAGACCTCTTTGTCTTTCTCCCACTCTGTAGCAGAGGATGCTGTTTTCCTGCCTTGGACAAAAGTTGATGATTGTTTGCACAGTGGTCTAAATGTGTGCCTTATGTGTGCTGCTTTTGTAGCAAGGGTATATTATTTTTGATCCTTTAGAGGAGGAGATGAGGAGCATGAAGGAGGCCTGCATAGATTGTCAGGATCTTTCATATCTGTGCTGGTCTCCACCCATGTTTTTTAATGGTGATCTCTGTATAATCCTTCTCTCTGCTGACTTAGGTAACAACCATGTTATCTAGATCATTGTACAGCTGATGGGAAAGCTGAAGCCCAGAAATGGGAAGTGCCTTGCCCATGGTCATGCAGGATTCCCATGTCCCACCTGGGGTTGGAGTCTGTATCTCCTGACTGCCAGCCCATGCCTTCTCCACAGGAACGTTCTGGCTGCTGATTTAGCCAGTGGCCTGCTGAGTACTTTCCCTTCTGAGTTTTTGTGGCAGTAATTCCTGTATGATTATTGATTTTTGGGTTTAAAGAAAAATTTCAGTGACTAAATAGAGTGCAATTCTACTCCCATCATTTCCTTGGCCTCCTCTACAATGAAAGTCATGCATGGGACCCTCAGAGAGGTGGCACTGGGGAGAGGATTGAGTGTGTGATATCTGTCCTTGTCTCTGCTTTACTGCCTGTTCACATACTGGGTGCAGTCTGTGATAAATTGGTGAAAGGCTTATGTTGGGAGGACAAAGCCAGGCTCTTCTCAGTGATGCCTAAGGACAGGACAAGGGGAAATGGGTGCAAGATGAAGCATAGTTAATTCTAGTTAATTAGAAGGGTTAGGTGGTAGGTTGGACTCGATGATCCTAGAGATCTTTTCCAACCTAGTTAATTCTGTGCTTCTGTGATTCTGTGATAGGAGCTTCTTTCCTACTGTGAGGCTGAAAGAACACTGGAACAGGATTCCCAGAGAGGTTGTGGAGTCTCCTACTCTGAAGACATTCAAAACCTGCCCAGATGAGTTCCCGTGTGACCTACTATAGCTGATCTTGCTCTATCATGGAAGTTGGACTAGATTCAAGGTCCTTTCCAACCCCTAACATTCTGTGATTCTGTGTGATGATGGTCTTAAGCCATCTGTGGTTTGAGGATATGTTGGAGGAAGCCTTGCCCCACTGGTGGGTTCTGCTATGAGGTCAGCCAGGGATAGCTTATCACTCAGGTTTGACTCAAGGGGTCCAGGACAGTCAGCTGCACTACTGGCTTGCCTTTGGTTTGTGTTTCTGGGTGAGTTTTGCCATGGATGGTGGAGATGTGCTAGCTAGGGCACTGTTATGTGGATCTGGTCCTCCTGCATTTGGAAGAATTGTTTTTGTTGCTTGAGGGAACCTTAAGTCTCCATCTGGCCAAATGCAGCCCTTCTTCCTTATCCATTCTCTTACCATGCTGTGGCTTCACTCTGGAAATGTTGACTGTTACAGCTGAGGTTGTATAAGGTACCTGTAGGAATTAAGCACACAGTTCACTCATATCCTTTTTAAGGAACCTAACTGACATGATTTTGTGTTGAAATAAGGAGAAGACACAGTCCTGTCAGCAGTGCCATAGCTATTGCCTCCACGTTTGATGTAGCAAGGGCCATTGTAAAGCCTGTTTAGCTTTCAAGAAGGCCTGTGGGTCAGGAGCTGTGACCAGAGTCATGGTAAGGTCTCTGGTGTGAATGAACCCTGTGTCCTTGCTGCCCCTGCCCCTGTGCTGAGAGGCTTGTAAAGTGCTCATAAGTACTCTGCTCTCGTCAGACCCCACCTGGAGTACTGTGTGCAGTTCTGGAGCCCTCAGTACAGGAAGGACATGGAAGTGTTGGAGCGGGTCCAGAGGAGGCCACAAAGATGATCAGAGGGCTGCAGCAGCTCTGCTATGAGGACAGGCTGAGAGAGTTGGGGCTCTGCAGCCTGGAGAAGAGAAGGCTTCGAGGGGACCTGATAGTAGCCTTCCAGTATCTGAAGGGGGCCTACAGGAAGGCTGGGGAAGGATTATTTACAAGGTCCTGCAATGACAGGACAAGGGGCAATGGGTTTGAACTGGCAGAGGGGAGATTTAGACTGGATGTTAGGAGGAAGTTGTTTGCAGTGAGGGTGTTGAGGCACTGGAACAGGTTGCCCAGGGAGGTTGTGGATGCTCCCTCCCTGGATGTGTTCAAGGCCAGATTGGATGAGGCCTTGAGTAACCTGTACTAGTGGGAGGTGTCCCTGCCTATGGCAGGGGGTTGGAACTAGCTGATCCTTGAGGTCCCTTCCAACCTTACCATTCTATGATTCTATGATTCTATGAAATACTGGCGTGTAACAACGCTGTATGCAGCTTTAGCAGGGGTTTGGGCTAGGTGACCTCCAGAGCTCCCTTCCAACCCCTGTCATTCTATGATTCTGTGACTCTGTGCTGTGGCTTCATTAAATGAACCTGACCCCTGCCAGGCCAAGGACTAAGCCTGCTATGAGTCAGTTCAGGATGACTTAAGTGTTCCAAACCCATCTTCCCTTTCATTTCCAAGGAGGGAAAATGTGTATGGCTGATGAGATGTAGTGTTTCATTGCAACCCGTTGCCAACAGCAGTGACAGCATTTGCTCTGGAGGCAACTGGGACATTATTTTGACAACTGCAAGAACCATTTTTTCACTCCCTCCATAACCAAATAGCCACAGTTTGCATCAGCTTTCCACAAATGGAGACATTTGGTGACAATCATCATAATTTTAAAGTAAACAAATATGGTATTAAAAAAAAAAAAAAAAAAATCTAAGCAACTTCTGAGAGACCAAACAAGTGGCAGAGTATGGCTGCTGTCACTTAGAACAAGTCAGGATACAAACGAGATGAAAAAGCTGCCTTCATCCTTAGTTCTGAGTGGGAACTTCTTCTGGGGTTTTGTTTTTATGGCTAAAAAAACCTGTATACTGCATTGTAAGTTTCTTTCTGGAATTTCTTCCTCTGGCCATATAGCCCAGGCACAGCTGACATCTTGTCTTGCAGCTGCAGGAAGGAAAAAGTGACTGAGGTGGGGATGCTGCTAATCTGGAGCAGGTTCAGTGGGGCTCAGGGAGCCACTGCCGTCCCCTGCCTGTGATCTGCTCCTAGCTCCCCATCTTCTCGTGGCTCTCTGGCGCATGCCTCCTGCAACTCTCACTTCTAAGAGAATGTTCACTCTGAGGCTTGAGGGCCACAAGCCCCTACCCTTTCCTCACTGTGAATTTATGTAAAATGGACCCAAATTGTAGAATTCTCATTAAACTAGCCAACTGTATAAGGTTTCTCTTCATGTTGGTTTTGCTCAGGGAACAGCTTGTATTCTCCTCTCTGATTTTAAGAGTTATTCAGCCTCGGAGCTCCAAATCAAATCACAGTCTAAAATTGGACCAGGTCTCCTTAGCTCAGCTTTTAAAACAAAAATGTATTACACTCAAAGTACATTAGAGACAAAAGGGTGTCTTAATGCAATAATATAACTGGACAGTCAAAATAAAGCAGCACTGGGAAATGCATAAGTTAATGATGCCTTGTTATGTATCCTATATCTTTTATGGCATGAATTTTATAGTCTTAAGTGGAAGTAAGATTAGAGGTAGGTGAATAATTTATAGCAAATAATTTATTTAATGAATTCCTCTTCCATTTCTACTTGCAAATTGTTTGTGAACATCCTGTGGTTTCTTTGCATTTTACTTATTTGAAATTACTTACTGAATAGCTTCTACAAATAATATTTGACATACCTCATGCTCATGGGCAGGGTGGGGTTTGGTTTTTTTGTCTCCCTTCTTGGTGGGGGGGCAATATTTCAGCTCCAGGTTTAGTTGCTTGGCACTGATACAGAGGGAAAGTTTATGCCGTAGTATTTCACTATCTTCACAGTCTCACAGTATCACCAGGGTTGGAAGAGACCTCAAAGATCATCAAGTCCAACCCATCACCACAGACCTCAAGACCAGACCATGGCACCAAGTGCCACATCCAAACCTGCCTTGAACACCTCCAGGGACGGTGACTCCACCACCTCCCTGGGCAGCCCATTCCAGCAGTCAATGACTCTCTCAGGCAAGAACTTTCTCCTCACCTCCAGCCTAAACTTCCCCTGGCACAGCTTGAGACTGTGTCCTCTTGTTCTGGTGCTGCTTACCTGAGAGAAGAAGGTAACCTCCCCCTGGCCACAACCACCCTTCAGGTAGTTGTAGACAGCAAGAAGGTCCCCCCTGAGCCTCCTCTTCTCCAGGCTAACCAATCCCAGCTCCCTCAGCCTCTCTCCATAGGGCTGTGCTCCAGGCCTCTCCCCAGCCTCGTTGCCCTTCTCTGGACACGCTCAAGCACCTCAATGTCCTTCTTCAATTGAGGGGCCCAGAACTGGACACAGGACTCAAGATGTGGCCTAAGCAGTGCAGAGTCCAGGGGGAGAATGAGCTCCCTGCTCCTGCTGGCCACACTCTTGCTGATGCAGGCCAGGATGCCATTGGCCTTCTTGGCCACCTGGGCACACTGCTGGCTCATGTTCAGGCAGGTGTCAATCAGCACCCCCAGATCCCTTTCTGTTTGGCTGCTCTCCAGCCGCTCCCACCCCAGCCTGTAGCTCTGCATGAGGTTGTTGTGGCCAGAGTGCAGCACCTGGCACTTGGATTTATTGAGCTCCATCCCCTTGGACTCTGCCCATCTGTCCAGGCGGTCGAGGTCTCACTGCAGAGCCCTTCTGCCCTCCAATCTTGACAGCTTAAAGTCTTTGTTAGTATCAAGCTGTTTCCAAAAGGTATCAAGGATTAGCTATTAAAATATTTTTTTTTCCTGATTATTTCCGTGGATAGGCAAGTTCAAATTTCAGTTTTGCCAGCGTGTGCTAAAATAGCTTACAATGTGTTGCTTCCTTGCACATTCACGTCACTAAATTAAAATAGTTGCAGAAATGAACTGAAAGATCTAAGGGCCACAGTCAGCAGGGTGCTGTGCATATGCTTGACTTCAGGCATGTTCTTGAGCAGATGAGTAAGTGGTGAAGTGGCAAAACTTCAGCATATGTTTAAGTGGTTTGCTGAATTAGGGCTCAAAATACAGAACAAAGGGAATTTATCTTTCATGAAAGTGAACGTACAAGAGAATGTGTGATCTGGTATAGGTGATGCTGTTCTGGCAGTGGGGGTTGGACTAGGTGATGGGTTTAAACTGGCAGAGGGGAGATTTAGACTGGATGTTAGGAGGAAGTTCTTTGCAGTGAGTGTGGTGAGGCACTGGAACAGGTTGCCCAGGGAGGTTGTGGCTGCTCTTAGTGCCATGGTCTAATCTTGAGGGCTGTGGTGATGGGTTGGACTTGATGATCTCTGAGGTCTCTTCCAACCCTTGCGATACTGTGATACTGTGATACTGTGATACTGTGCTCCCTCCCTGGAGGTGTTCAAGGCCAGGTTGGAGGAGGCCTTGAGTGACCTGTGCTATTGGGAGGTGTCCCTGCCTATGGCAGGGGGTTGGAACTAGATGATCCTTGAGGTCCCTTCCAACCTTACCATTCTATGATTTTATGATTCTATCTTTTGAGGTCCCTTCCAGCCCCTAACATTGTGATGCTGTGATGCTGTGATTCTGTGAATTGTGTGGTCTAGTCTTGAGGTCTGTGGTAATGGGTTGGACTTGATGATCTTTCAGGTCTCTTCCAACCTTAGTGATACTGTGATACTGTGTTTCCTCATCTGCAGTTGTGAGTAGTGCATCTTCCAGCTGGTGCTGGGGTGGGGGGAGGCAGTGATATAAATACTGCACTAGCTTGCAGTATTTCTGGTTTCATCAAATAACAAGAGTGTTCACCTGAAGCTTTCCTGAAAGGAGGTCGCAGTGAGGTAGCAGTTGTTTTCTTTTCCATAGTGTCAGGTGATAGGACAAGAGGAAATGTGCTGAAACTCTTTAGGTTTAGGCTGTATATTAGGAAAAAAGAAATATTTACAGGAAGAGTGGTCAGATGTTAGAATAGGTTGCCCAGGGAGGTGATGGAGTCACCGTCCCTGGAGGTATTCAAGAAGCGTGTGGACACGGCACTTCAGGACATGGCTTCATGGGTGTGATGGTGTTAGGTTGATGGTTGGGCTCAATTGTAGATGCCTTTTCCAACTGAAACAATTCTGTGATTCTGACATAATACCATGTTGCCCTTTTCCCTTTGCATATAGGGGGAAATAATGTGAATTGAAAAATTGAAACCCCCCCAGCCATGAGTCTTAGAATCATAGAATCATAGAATGGTAAGGTTGGAAGGGACCTCAAGGACCATCTAGTTCCAACCCCCTGCCATAGGCAGGGACACCTCCCACTAGTACAGCTCACTCAAGGCCTCATCCAGTCTGGCCTTGAACACCTCCAGGGAGGGAGCAGCCACAACCTCCCTGGGCAACCTGTGCCAGTGCCTCACCACCCTCACCGCAAAGAATTTCCTCCTAACATCCAGTCTAAATCTCCCCTCTGCCAGTTCAAACCCATTGCCCCTTGTCCTGGCATTGCAAGACCTTGTAAATAATCCCTCCCCAGCCTTCCTGTAGGCCCCCTTCAGATACTGGAAGGCTACTCTAAGGTCTCCTCAAAGCCTTCTCTTCTCCGGGCTGAAGAGCTTCGTGTTTTGTTTATATCTTCATCTTCTCAGATTTCTCAGATTTCCTGGTATCTTCCACATTCTCCTCTTGGTTTATCATTCCTTGTTAATTCAGAAATCACAGAATGGTAGGGACTGGAAGGGACCTCTGGAGATCATTTAGTCCAACAAAATATTGAGTGCCTGGCAAAAAGGAACCTTGCAGAAAGGAGAACTTTCCCTGGGTCTGAGAGGTACAGCTACGAGCTACCTTAATATCTCAAAGGGCTGTTGTAACAATATAAATTGAGAAAGATCTCAATTTTTCTGTGTATGTTTTGCAGGTTACACATTGTGGAAACCAGCTTTTGAAGTTATGTGATGCATAACTTCAAAATACAAAATGTGCTGCATAATACCATTCAGTTCTGCAGTGCAGATTGTTTGTTTTCGGTTCTGGGGATTTTTATTTATTTATTTTTTTTTTTTAGTGGTTTGTTTTATTTCCTTTTTTTTGTTTGTTTGTTTGTTTTCATTTTGTTGTTGTAAGAAGCCTGAAAAGCACAGTTAATAGTTTTATGAGTTTGTGAACCAGCAAAAGCTTATCTCCTTCCCATCTGTGTTTCAGGATGGCCTGTGTGGTGTCTGTTATCATAGAATCATAGAATCATAGAATGGTAAGGTTGGAAGGGACCTCAAGGATCATCCAGTTCCAACTCCCTGCCATAGGCAGGGACACCTCCCACTAGTACAGCTCACTCAAGGCCTCATCCAATCTGTCCTTGAACACCTCCAGGGAGGGAGCAGCCACAACCTCCCTGGGCAACCTGTGCCAGTGTCTCACCACCCTCACTGCAAAGAACTTCCTCCTGACATCCAGTCTAAATCTCCCCTCTGCCAGTTCAAACCCATTGCCCCTTGTCCTGTCATTGCAGGACCTTGTCAATAGTCCCTCCCCATATGTCTGATAAAGGGTTGAGTGCAGCCTGGCCTTTTCCTTTAGCAGTGAGTACCTACCTGTGCCTACCCCTCTAAATTCATGAAACTCATGGAAAGAAAAATCCAGTCTTTAAGACCTTTACTTTTCTATCAGAAGAGGAATGGGTGCAGGGGCCTCGTGTCCCAAGGAAACCACTGGTTTGGGGCCATGATGGTCATGGGCATATTGAATGGAGTAGCTAGCAGAAGACCATAGATAACTCAGGCTAGTGTGGTCTGGGAAACTGGGAAGAGAAAAAGCCATCTCTGGAGGAGCCTGCTGCAAAAGTAGTAGGCAGTGACTTTTGAGTGAGAAAAGGAATTGTTCCTGGTGACTTCAAATAGCTAGAATGGCCTCTTAGGACCAGAGTCTCAGAGTAAGGTGCTTTTTCTTATCCTACAATGATCAGAAATGCATCCAAGCCATGCTCTGTATCAAAACCCAGACCAGATATATCATGAGGACAAGCCTGCAAAATGTGGTCATCAGTGTACATCAGCTACTTGTATGCAAGCAACTGACACAATGTACAGGAGAGGAGGGGTTTTTCCAAAGAGAAGTTTTTGGATCTCTGTACACAGTTACTGCCCCTCAAGGGGTGGACTAGATCCTGATGTGCACACAGGGAAGTTGACGGGTCAGTGTGGCTGGGAAGGTGAGGGTGCATTTGTCAAGCAGAAGAAAGTGCTGGAGCTGGAGTAGCAGAGCATGCTGCAGGAAAGACTGGCAAGTCATAGAATCATAGAATGGCAGGAGTTGGAAGGGACCTCCAGACATTGACTCCAAGCCCTCTGCCAAAGCAGGATTACCTAGGGCATGGGAGTGCATTCCGTCAGGTCTTGAAAGTCTCTAGGGAAGGAGAGTCCACAACCTCTCTGGGCAGCCTGGTGCAGTGCTCCATCACCCTTACAGTAAAGAAGTTTTGCCTTGTGTTGGGTGGAACTTCCTGTGCTCCTGTTTCTATCTGTTACTCCTTGTCCTATTGCAGGACACTACTGGGAAGAGACTAGCACCATCTTCTTGACACCCACCCTTTATTTTATATTTATAAACATTAACACCTCCTCTCAGCCTTCTGTTCTCCAGACTAAACAGCCCCAGGCCTCTCAGTCTTTCCTCTTAAGACAGATATTCCAGCCCCTTAATAGCCTTCTGCTGGACACTCTCTAGTATATCCCTGTCTGTGTCGAACTGGGGAGCCCAGAACTGGGCACAATACTCCAGGTGTGATCTTACCAGGAAAACTTAGAGGGTCCTTTGGACTAATTATAGAAGCATAGAATCGTAGAATCACAGAATGGGAAGGTTGGAAGGGACCTCAAGGATCATCCAGTTCCAACCCCCTGCCATAGGCAGGGACACCTCCCACTAGTACAACTCACTCAAGGTCTCCTCCAACCTGGCCTTGAACACCTCAGGGAGGGAGCAGACACAACCTCCCTGGGCAACCAGTTCCAGTGCCTCACCACCCTCACTGCAAACAACTTCCTCCTAACATCCAGTCTAAATCTCCCCTCTGCCAGTTTAAACCCATTGCCCCTTGTCCTGGCATTGCAAGACCTTGTCAATAGTNCTGTTCTATTAATCTGTTTCCCCATTTATATGCCAATTTATCAATCCACACTCTTTGTCTGCCTGTCCTCCTCCATGTACTGTTGCGTGATTC
>VWZE01019730.1:0-19828 GCA_013396675.1 Eubucco bourcierii
GCAGGTGGACATTGTGCCCTTGATCACCACTCTCTGAACACACTCTAGCCAGGTGGACATGCATTAAGTGTGGGCCCCAGCAAGCAGGGTGTGTGAAATGCAAGGAGTAAAGGGTGACAGGGCACAACTTTGATGTTGGAGTGATTCCTTGCCTTGGAAAAGGAACTTGGCTTCCCATAAGGAGCTAGCAACCTGTTAAAGGCTTAGGTAGGCCTGGGAAAGAGTCATTAGCAATCTGTCTGGGCAGGGAGACGGTCTGGAGGAGGCCAGGGAAATATTAGCATATCCAAAGCAAGCAGTAGTGCAGCATGGCTGGAGGAAAGAGAGGCTCCTGCCCTTCCTAACTGGATTAGTCTGTGCTGGGAATAGGTGGGAATGCATTTTGCTCCTGGGGTTTGCACCTGAGGAGCCTGAAAGTGGCATATGGTCAGTAAAAGACAAAAGGCTGGAACTTGTGTCTGTGAAGATCTGGTGACAAAGCTGAGATGTATAAGAGCTTATTAGAGATAATTGATGCCCAGAGCAGGCAGAGATGACTGTTGTACCTATGACAAAAACTCAGAGTGTGGGAGTGGGAAAAGGACATGGGACCAGAGGTGGATGGACAGGGACTCAGGAGATAACCACATGACAGCTGCAAGGTTTATTTAGGTACTGTTGATGAGGAATCTGGAAGGGAAAAGTGTTTTCCCCTGGTGCATGAAGTGAGATGTGTACAAGGGTGCCTGAACCTCAGGAATCCAGAGAGGCTGGAGCAAGCTATGCCAGAGGGGAAAAGCAATTGGAAATATGTCAAACTTTTATATTTATCTGGTCTCCTGGTGGTTTTGTTCTACCAGTCTCAGTTATAAAATCAAGAACTAGGGAGCATATTTGAGCTGAGAACATCCTGTGATGAAATTTAATAGGTACTGTTGGTACTGCTGCAGCTAGAAATGCTTCCACCTCCTGTGAAGGAATCATCCTTTCTGCCCTCTCTCTATCTCTTTCTCTTCCAGCAACCATCTGAGTGGTTTGCCCACATTCCTGTTAAGACATCTTAATGCATGAGCTGCAGCTGGGAATTGCATCTTAATATGATTTTAATTTGTGTTAATTAAACTGAAAGAGCTTGACAGCCCTCAGCAGCTGAGCATCACATGAAGTAAAGGGGTACACTGCAGGATTATTCCACCACTTCTACTTTGTTTACATTCTCCCCACTTCCTGTTTTCTCAAGCAACATCCCAAACACTCAAAATAAAAGCCTGGATATCAGAACTATTTGGATGCCAAGACAACATTTTTATCATAAACACACCAAGCAAAATGTTGTAATTGCAGGCAAGAAAGTGTAGTTGGAAGCACCATTTCTGTCTCTAAACAGGTTGCTGGAGCCCCCAGCACAGGAGGGGCATGGAAGTGTTGGAACCAGTGCAGAGGAGGCCACCAAGATGCTGAGAGGGCTGCAGCAGCTGTGCTGTGAGGACAGGCTGAGAGAGTTAGGGCTCTGCAGCCTGGAGAAGAGAAGGCTTCCAGGAGACCTGAGAGTAGCCTTCCAGTTTCTGAAGGGGGCCTACAGGAAGGCTGGGGAGGGACTATTGAGAAGGTCTGGGAATGCCAGGACAAGGGGCAATGGGTTTGAAGTGTCAGAGGGGAGATTGAAAGTGGATGTTAGGAGGAAGTTGTTTGGAGTGAGGGTGGTGAGACACTGGCACAGGTTGCCCAGGGAGGTTGTGGAGCACAGAATCACCCAATGTGAGCTTTGATCACTTTCTGTGCTTCTGTTCTCCACAACCTCCCTGGAGGTGTTCAAGGCCACGTTGGATGAGACCCTGAACAACCTGTTCTAGTGGGAGGTGTCCTTGGCTTTGGCAGAGGGTTGGAACTGGCTGATCTTTGAGGTCCCTTCCAACCTCACCATTCTCTGACTCTATGACACTCCAGTTTCTGGCCCGTTAGCTCTCAGCACACCTCAATACTGGGGGAAAGATTTTCCTTTGTTATGTTTTTCCTGACGGTTTCAGCACAAGGTCCTATTGAGTCTCCTTTTCTATGACTGGTACCCATTTGTGTAAAACCTGCCTTACAAATCTGGTGTTTTATGTGTAGATCTGCTGCCTAACTGAGAGTACAGACCAGTATCTCCATGATGTTTTCACCCACTTACCATCCTTCAGAGAGGGCACTCCTCCAACGCTCCTCTTGCCTAGTTCAGAATTTACAGGAAGGAACACCTGGGTCAGTTCTGTTGCAGGAAAAAGAACCTTGCTGTATGTGCTCTGATGTCCCAGTAACACCTGCTAGCTGAGACAGAGAATGCTTGGGTAGTGTCTCAGTGAAGGCACCCAGACTCTGCTCTGTAAGCAGTGAGGTTGCTCTCAACCCCCCTCTAGGTGTATCCATGCTTCACACCACATAGCAACTTTATGCCAGACCTGTTTCACAGGCTTTGCAGAGTTGCCTGAGGAGGCTTTTCTAACATTTTCAGTTCACGCCTGGCTGTTCAGCTGAGAGCCTGACCCCTTCCAGACCATCCAATGCAGAGTACCCAGCCTACGAGGTGTTGCCATGTCCACATCATTTTCATTGTCTCTAAGAGGGAAAAGAGGAGGTTCCAGAAAGCAAGGATGGGAAGAAAGATTGAATCAGTTCTGTGAGGCCAGCTGACAAAATTATTGCTACCTGATGTCTGCTGGAGATGAATTAAATTATTGCTACCTGTTGTCCACTGGAGATGACTTGTGAAGGATATCACTCTCACACTGTATGACTTTATTGATCACAAAGGGTCCAGTTGCTGGAGCCAAATTACTTGCTAATGTTTCAAGCTCTTTACCATTTGAACAACAAAACATCATCTGCTCTCATCCTGCCCACGTTATGACTGGAGGGGGCTAGCCTCACACTTGACAATTTCTATTCCCCCATCCCATCCAGCTCAGTTCCTTTACCTTTCCTTTCCTTTTCCACCTTCACTTGGCATGTTTAAAGAGTGACCCTTCTGTCCTTGGATGCCTGTCCCCCTGAATTCAGTCTGTGTAGGGAGGTTTTCTCACTCAAATAACTAGAAAGGGAGAAAAATAACAGTCTGCTGTAAGAGCTCAGACTTGGGGGCTTCCTATTAGACTAAATCTCCAAGGCATCCTTACAAATATCACAGTATCACAGTATCACCAAGGTTGGAAGAGACCTCAAAGCTCAGCAAGTCCAACCCATCACCACAGCCCTCAAGACCAGACCATGGCACCAAGTGCCACGTCCAAACCCGCCTTGAACACCTCCAGGGACGCTGACTCCACCACCTCCCTGGGCAGCCCATTCCAGCAGGCAATGACTCTCTCAGGCAACAACTTTCTCCTCACCTCCAGCCTAAACTTCCCCTGCCACAGTTTGAGACTGTGTCCTCTTGTTCTGCTGCTACTTGCTGAGAGAAGAAGGTAACCTCCCCCTGGTTACAACCACCCTTCAGGTAGCTGTAGACAACAAGAAGGTCTCCCCTGAGCCTCCTCTTCTCCAGGCTAACCAATCCCAGCTCCCTCAGCCTCTCTCCATAGGGCTGTGCTCCAGGCCTCTCCCCAGCCTCATTGCCCTTCTCTGGACACACTCAAGCACCTCAATGTCCTTCTTCAATGGAGGGGCCCAGAACTGGACACAGTACTCAAGGTGTGGCCTAAGCAGTGCAGAGTCCAGGGGGAGAATGAGCTCCCTGCTCCTGCTGGCCACACTCTTGCTGATGCAGGCCAGGATGCCATTTGCCTTCTTGGCCACCTGGGCACACTGCTGGCTCCTGTTCAGGTGGGTGTCAATCAGCACCCCCAGATCCCTTTCTGTTTGGCTACTCTCCATCCACCAAACAGAAATATACAAGCTGCTAACTATCTAACACCTATGCCCATGTCCTTAATCTTTAAATGTATTTCACAATTTTAGAAAAGTCTCAGTCTGCTTATTATTTTTTATTCCTTTTTTTTTCTTCCTTTTTTTTACCTTCCTTTTTTTTCTTCTTCTTCCTTTTTTCTTCATTTTTGTTTCTTTATTTCCCTCTCTTTTGGAATAAAAAGGATCAGAATACAGAAAGCAACATTCCCCCAAAAGCAAAACCTGCTTTTTCTCTCCCTCACAGGACAGCTCTCCCTAGCCTCTGTTTGTATAAGTGCCTGTAACTCATTTAGAGGAAGGGGAAACGCCATCCCTCTGCTAACAAAAAGAAGTCTTATGTAAGGCTATGTTTTTCAGCTTACTTCAAAGGAAATCCACTGAACTTGTGGAGGTTGCTGCTGTTCTGTGGGGGACGATATTGTCCCTTAATTAGGCTTTTCAAATGTAAATTCCCTGCAATGAAACATTTTTAAGGATGAAAGCAGTTTGTTTGTGGCATAATGCCTCAAAGTGTCAACAAATCTGAGTCTGTAATCTCCACATGTTTTGATTACTTGCTATCAGAAGAAGCTTCTTGCAAAGCAAAACTTTTTTATCTCTGCCTCTCTTTTTTTTTNNNTTTTTTCTGTCCCTTTTTTTTTTTTTTTTTTTTTTTTTTTTCTTCTTTGTCTTTCAGCACTCTGGTTGCATCTACTCTTAATTTACACCTGGTGCCAGCACTCTCTTGTAACCAACACATGACCGTTTTGAGTGGAAACAAAACCACTTTGACAGATGGGCATAAATTCAGGGATGCCAAACAACCGGTGGCTGTACCAACTATGAATGCTAACAGGCCATTCACAACCAGCACTCACAACAACAGCCATTCACAGCCCCAGGTCATTAGGGGAGGAGGGGGAGAGTAGGACATGTAGTCAAATTAACAAACCTAAAAACTGGGCTGCTTTGTAGGGTTTAATACTATAAAAATAGACAATACTTTAGAATAAATTGTCTGACATCTGAATTCACAGAACTGAGTTACATAATGGATAGAAGCAGCTCTGCACGTGGCAGAGCTGTGGAAGAAGTCCAAAGGAAATTATTTTTCCAGCATTTTACAGGCAGTCTGTTTGTAGTGAGGTTCTGCAGCTTGCTGAGGCCATCATGGAAAGCCATCCCAAATGGTTTTTGAAGGACCACTCCTAGAGATCAATGTTTTTTTGGGAGAGGAGGTGGATGGTGTGGACAGACCATGAGCAATCTCCTCATTTGCTCTTCAGAGAGTGTCAGTGACCCAGGGCTGCAGCAGCAGTGCTCTGCAGAAGCTCCCTTAGCTCCATATACATTTTTTTTAAGGGAAGAATTTGAAGTGAAATGGCTGGGAAGATAAGTTACTAAGTAGAAAGAAACAGTTCAGCCTGGTCGAAGATAAGTTGCTAAACAGAAAGAAAGAGTTCAACCAGACAGTAAGTGTGTGGTGTGTGCTGGGCTGCAGCAAGAGCAGTGTGGGCAGCAGGGCAAGGGAGGGGATTGTGCCCCTTTGCTCTGCTCTCCTCAGACCCCACCTGCAGTCCTGTGTGCAGTTGTGGAGCCCCCAGCACAGGAAGGACATGGAAGTGTTGGAGTGGGTCCAGAGGAGGCCACCAAGATGCTGAGAGGGCTGCAACAGCTCTGCTGTGAGGACAGGCTGAGAGAGTTGGGGCTCTGCAGCCTGGAGAAGAGAAGGCTTCCAGGAGACCTTAGAATAGCCTTGCAGGATCTGAAGGGGGCCTACAGGAAGGTTGGGGAGGGACTATTGGCAAGGTCTGGGAATGCCAGGACAAGAGGTAATGGGTTTGAAGTGGCAGAGGGGAGATTGAAAGTGGATGTCAGGAGGAAGTTGTTTGGAGTGAGGGTGGTGAGACACTGGCACAGGTTGCCCAGGGAGGTTGTGGAGTATAGAATCACCCAACGTGATCATTTGATCATGTTGGGTGATTCTGTGCTCCACAACCTCCCTGGAGGTATTCTGCATTCCACAACCTCCCTGGAAGTGTTCAAGGCCAGGTTGGAGGAGACCTTGAATGACCTGTAC
The DNA here is from genome assembly GCA_013396675.1 of Eubucco bourcierii. Classification (NCBI taxonomy): domain Eukaryota; kingdom Metazoa; phylum Chordata; class Aves; order Piciformes; family Ramphastidae; genus Eubucco; species Eubucco bourcierii. The sequence continues at coordinate 5,921 of VWZE01019730.1, forward strand.
TAGTGGGAGGTGTCCCTGCATATGGCAGGGGTTGGAACTAGATGATCTTGGAGGTCCCTTCCAACCTTAGCATTCTATGATTCTATGAACCTGATCCTGTTCATGTATGTGGTTCTTCTGGGGGTAGAAGCTTACAAGTTGTGAATAAAGAGCACCCCCTGCTCTGGTGAACTCCACCCTGCTGCCTTGCCTCCACCAGGCTCTTACACAGGGATTTATTTCCTTTTTCAATTGGAAGGGAAACCTGAGACTTTGAGGGATGCTAGTGTCCATCCTCTTACTTTTTTAGTAATTCTTTTCTGTTCAGAGATATCAAACCTCTTTGTAGGGGCTTTTGGTAAGGTAGCCTAACTCAGAGGAAAAGAAAACTGGGAGGGAGAAGACCTTTATCATCTAGGGGCTTGTCAGCGTGGCCAGAACTGCACATGAGGCTTTGTGCTTGGTGTTTTCTCTTGGCTAGCTGGAGGCTTTCAAAAACATTTAGTGAAAAGGAAACACTAGGCTCAGGGGCTTAGATGGAATTTAGGGCATCTAAATAGCTCTCAGAGTGTCTAAAATAAGCTGACTTTTATCTGGACTAAGGTTGTTGGCTCTTTTGGGGTGTGATTGTTTAGGATTGACTGTACAGCTTTGGCTGCATGGTGTAGATGTCATTTAAGTTTCCTTTTCTGCATAGATTGAAATTTGGTTTTGGCAGAGATATTTTTTCCAACCTAACTCTAGGTTTGTTACCAGGGCATAAGGGGATGAATGACACATCCTGGTCCTTCCACTGCTCTAAACTTAGAATTTTTTAACGATGACCTCCTGTTGTGGCTGTTTCCTCCAAGTTTCCTGTTACGCTTTTTCCATGCACATGTTTTTTCAATTTGGAAGAAGTGTCTAGTTCAGATTAATGAAAGGAGCAGAGAAGAAATTCCTCTTCCAAAAGAGAAAGCATTTCTGAGGTAGTGCTCTCTCTTTAACAACCACCTGATTCCATACATGATGGTTTTGGCCACGCTGACTTGGCATGTGGAGACAGGGTTTGGGTAAAACATGGCTAAAGACAAAGAATGGAGCTAAAATATCACTGTTTAAGGAGGTATTTATAGTTAATTTCATAGAATCATAGAATGGTAAGGTTGGAAGGGACCTCAAGGATCATCTAATTCCAACCCCCTGCCATAGGCAGGGACACCTCCCACTAGTACAGGGCACTCAAGGCCTCGTCCAACCTGGCCTTGAACACCTCCAGGGAGGGAGCAGCCACAACTTCCCTGGGCAACCTGTGCCAGTGTCTCACCACCCTCACTCCAAACAACTTCCTCTTAACATCCATTCTAAATCTCCCCTCTGCCAGTTCAAACCCATTGCCTCTTGTCCTGGCATTCCCAGACCTTGTCAATAGTCCCTCCCCAGCCTTCCTGGAGCCCACTTCAGATCCTGCAAGGCCACTCCAAGGTCTCCTTGAAGCCTTCTCTTATGCAGACTACAGAGCCCCAACTCTCTCAGCCTGTCCTCACAGCAGAGCTGCTGCAGCCCTCTCAGCATCTTGGTGGCCTCCTCTGCACTGGTTCCAACACTTCCATGTCCTTCCTGTGCTGGGGGCTCCAGAACTGCACACAGGACTCCAGGTGGGGTGTGAGGAGAGCAGAGCAAAGGGGCACAATCCCCTCCCTTGCCCTGCTGCCCACACTGGTCTGGCTGCAGCCCAGCACACAGTTGCTGTCCTTGCATCAAGCAGGGACACCTTCAATTAAAGCAGGTTGCTCAGAGCCTCATCAATCTGGACCTTGAATGTCTTCAGGGATATGACCTCCACCACCTCTCTGGGCAGCCCGTTCCTGTATTACACTGCAGTCACAGCAAAGAACTTCTTAATGTCCAATCTAAATCTACTCAGCTCTAGTTTAAAACTGTTGTGTCTTCCCTTGTTGCTCCAAGGCCTTGTGAACAGTCCCTCCCCACCTTTCTTGTAGACCACTTTTGGCTACTGGAAGGCTGCCCAGAGCCTTCTCTCCTTCATGGAGAAGAGCCCCAACTCTCTCAGCCTGTCAGTGATACAACCTGACCATCTGAGCACAACTCTTCTGCAATCTCCAGCCTTCAATGTTTCAATCTACCCTTGGGGCAGGTGATGGCCACATAGGACTCAGCTGTGTGACATGCTAAGGCCCAGCTCTGCCTAGCTTGCTTTTGAGGGTTTCCTGTAGGTATACACATGCTTGTAAAAGCTACTTGTTTGAAAAAGTGAGTATTTGAAAGACAGAGGAAATCCTGTTAAACATTGACTTTAAATGCCAGATGTGAACCTTCCATCTGCTGATCACTTTCTAGGCAGATGCCTGAAATGAGACACTGACCCTTCCTCTCTTCCTTACTACTCTGCTCCTACAGATTCTTTTCCCATTCTTCACACCAATCTCTGAATTTCTGTCCCCCATGTTTCGTTTTTACTCTCTCTATTATTTTACTACAAGTCTTGCATTTTATGTACTGCTCCCCAGTCCTCTCAGACATAGAGCTGGTATGTTTGTGACAGTAACAGAGATAAAGTACTCCTCCCCTAAAGAACCTAGTGGAGAAGCAGTGAAACTGGGTCGGTGCCATTTATTTGCTCTCATCTATTTCTTTTTAACAAGTCCATTGTGATCTCTGAACTGCAGGAGGTCAGCTGCAAGCTGAATGCATGATAGCAGCTTTTCAGAAACCTAAACAGCCTCAGAAATGCAATGACACAGACATTCATTTGCATCCTCTGCTGCTCTGGGTGCTGTTCTATCTCAGGCAGGGCAGGCTGGGGCTCTGTTCCCTTATATGGTTAGGAACAAACAAGGGAAACCCTAGGGCTGGGAGAGAGGATCCTGTTGTGATCTGCAAAGTCACACCAGAGTGGGCAGCACAGGGGGAGACATTTTCACACAAGTGTGGTCTCAGCTTTGTCCATCTGGTCTATTGCCTGCCCCTGTAGCAGGAGGTAGAAGCAACCATGGGATAAAGTGAAGGAGAGGATGACGATGCTCTAAATCACTTAAGACCCAGTTTAACCAGATCTGGGCAGAAGGTTGTGCTCTGGCTTAGGTAATTCTGTTCTTCCTCCAGCAGTGGTTGGTTTGGAAGGCATTTAGACATAATAATGACATCTGAGCAGGGAGGTCACTCAGAAAGGCTCCAGACAAACCCAGCCCTTCTATGCAGAAGTGATGAGAGTACTCAGAGGGGATTTGAGCTCCTGCCTTGTCTGCAGTGACTTGGGTGTCAGGTTTTTCCCTGCCATTAGCTTAGAGCCTATAAACCCTTCCAGTTGAAATGGTTGCTCTTTCACATGAGTAATTAAGTACTTGATAGATGAAGGACAGGACACCTTACATAGATCTAATGTCTATGATATGAGAAGAGTCATCTGAAGACCCTGAGCCTTCTACCAAGAGAAGTTGCACTTTCCCTGCACTCTAGAACAGTGAAACTGTATTAATCTCTTTCTTCAGTCTTTAAAAACAACAAAAAAAATATTTATAGAATCATAGAATGGTAAGGTTGGAAGGGACCTCAGGGATCATCTAAGTCCATGCCCCCACCATAGGCAGAGACACCTCCCACTAGAACAGGTTGCATTTCCATCACCATTTTCCCAGGTATTGTTAAATGGGCATTTTCCAGCTGAGTGTGCTGGCCTCTCTGAAACCCAATCTGAACTGCAACTTCTTAGTCCTTAGTGGATAACTGGAGCTGGAACCTTGTCTAGGTGGCTGTGGAGATAAAATTAGTAATATATTTAGTACATAAGTCCTGGTCATAAGTCTCATTCAGTCATCCAGACCTGTATGTTCAAAGTCACTTAAAGGTTTTAAAGAGTATTAGGTACTTTTTTTTTTTCTTTTTTTTTTTGATTGATGCAGGAAGCTCCATGAAGGCAATTAGTGATTACAAGAGGCTTGAAGTATTTACTCACAAAATATTACCAGACAGTACCCAAAGCACATGGAGGGGTTGCTGTCGGTGGTGTCAAAGATGTTAGAGGCTTTGGAGTTTCCCAGGCTTCTGGGTGCTGGAGAAAGGAGGCAGAGAAGCTCTGACCTGGTCCTGGTCTCTCTGGATGATCTGTGTTATCTCCAGGACTTCCTGTCTTGGCAGGAGGTTTTCAGGTGCAGGCAGGATGCAATGCCATGTGCAGTCTCAGCACGGTGCCACTCTGGTTGTGCAGGCTGAGTGCCTGCAGGCATTTAGATCCTGATCCTGGCAAGCTCTTGGCAGGCAGTTTCCAGGCAGTTCAGGATATAAAGCAGCACAAATGCAATGGCAGAGAGTAGATACAATGGCACAGCACAGGTTGTGCTCCCTGCTCATCTCCTTTTATCCATCCAGCCTGACACTAATGTGCCTTTGGACACACAACAGCCAATCAGAATGGCAGTTAGCCAAGCTTGACCATATTAGGTGAAACCATAGGCTTGTTTTACACAAATTTGGGCAGAGCACAGCCTTGTATAAGGCAAGCTGTGTGCCTTGTTTAGCACAGGATTCAAAACACATCAGGGCAAACCACAGTCCTCAGACTCAGTGGTTCCAGGTTCTTTGTCCTCTTACCTGTGGTTGCTTCTCTGCAAAACAGAAGGGGGTAGAGCAGAAAAATTGTCTGGGTAAGCCAGGACATGGATAAGCCTATTTTGGCCTGCTTATACCTACCATGACAGTAACTCCATACAGTTTGCAAGTGCTAGCATGCAGATAGAGTGACAGAGAAAGCAGTCCTTAGGAAATACTAAGATAGCATTAGGAAAGACTAATAACATGGTAACAAGATGCAAAGATACAGGATAAGGACTAAGTCCACATTTTCATTAGCCAAAATATTTGTTTCAAAGGTTGTGTTGTGCTGTTGGCTGCTGTGAGGCTGTTTGGCTTCCTACATGCTGGCTCCATCGGGTTTCAGACAAGTGAACCAGAGGAGTGGGTGACAGCACAGCCCACGCCTGACCCAGTTTGAGCAGGGTTAGAGTTTGCTGGGTCAGACCAGGTTGCAAAGGCTGGCTGAAGTTGCAGCTCAGTTGCTTGGTGTAGCTAAGCACTGTCAACACTAAACTGTGAGTGAAATCAGACAACATCTGTGTGGTAATTTTGCCTGATGACTCCTTTGTGGTTGTTGATGCCCAAAAAGCTGAGGAAAAGCCTTGCATAATACGGAGAACAGTGAGGATATTTGGATTTGAAGAAATTATGGGTGGAGAAAGATTTGTCTGTATCACAGATGATTAAGCTTGCTCTGATATCTACACCCTGGCAGAAAATGAAGAGCCACTGAGAGCGTAGCAGCAGAGCCTCTGGGCTGTACTCTGCAGCACACTGCCTGCCCAGCTGCTGAGGGCATTCTCCAGCCTCTCACCCAGACCGAGCTGCAGAGGAGTTTGCCCCACTGAAATGTTGCTGAAACCAGAAGGAAGCAGCAGAAGTTGCCAGAATGTTGGTCAGGGACATGACATTTTGTGACCACATGCTTTTGGAATCCTGGTGCATTTCAGGCACAGATGTGCTCCTGGAACCCACTTTAGCATGTTCTGGCTTAGTTCCACTGACAGTGTTTTTGAGTGACTTGGCATCTCCTGCTCTCTGGCTTCAAATAATGATACTTTCTGCTTTTATTTTGCTTCTACCAAGGGAGCTGCAGCCATTTGCAAAACTAAAGGACGCTTTTTAGCTGCGTAAACTCTACTGTGAAGAGAAAAATAAACCACAGCAAAAACAATCAAAAGTATTCTGTTGATTATTTTGAGTCTAGCTTTTTAAAAATGTGCTAAACCATGAAGTACACTTGAGTTCAGAGTAGCCCATGTTACAGGCACACAGGGTGTCAGGGGTTAGAAAGGACCCAAAGAGATCACCCAGTCCAAACCCCCTGCCAGAGCAGGACGAGACAATCTAGCTCAGGGCACACAGGAACACATCCAGATAGGCCTTGAAAGGCTCCAGAGAAGGAGACTCCACAACCTCCCTGGGCAGCCTGTGCCAGTGTCTCACCACCTTCACTTCAAACAACTTCCTCCTCACATTCACTTTCAATCTCCCCTCTGACACTCCAAACCCATTGCCCCTTGTCCTGGCATTCCCAGACCTTCTCAATAGTCCCTCCCCAGCCTTCCTGGAGCCCACTTCAGATCCTACAAGGCCACTCCAAGGTCTCCTGGAAGCCTTCTCTTCTCCAGGCTGCAGAACCCCAACTCTCTCAGCCTGTCCTCACAGCACAGCTGCTGCAGCCCTCTCAGCATCTTGGTGGCCTCCTCTGGACTGCCTCCAACACTTCCATGTCCTTCCTGTGCTGGGGGTTCCAGAACTGCACCCAGGACTGCAGGTGGGGTCTGAGGAGAGCAGAGCCAAGGGGCACAATCCCCTCCCTTGCCCTGCTGCCCACACTGCTCTTGCTGCAGCCCAGCACACAGTTGCTGTCTGGGCTGCACTCACACTGCAGCCTCTTCTGGAGCTTTTCAGCACCCCACACCCCCAGGGCCTGCTCCTCAGGGCTGCTCTCAGCCATTCCCCACCCAGCCTGGACTTGTGCTTGGCATTGTGCACCTACCCAAGTGCAGGATCTTACACTTGGTCTTGTTGAATGTCATTAGCTTGGCCTGGGCACAGCTGTGCAGCCTGTCCAGGTCCTTCTGGATGAATCCCTGCCCTCTAGCAAGTCTCCTGTGCCACACAGCTTGGTGCCATCTGCACACTTGCTGAGGCTGCACTGATTCCTCTGTCCATGGCACTGACAAAGATGTCAAACAGCACTGGTGCCAGCACTGACCTCTGAGGGAGCCACTTGGCACTGGTCTGCAGGTGGACATTGTGCCCTTGATCACCACTCTCTGTGTACCACAGGGAAGAGTGCAGTGCTCATCCAGAATTCTGCAGGAGTCATCCTTTGCTGCTGAGACTGAAGGAGGATGTATTAGCCTGGCTTAGTTTCTGTACTGCCATGGTGAGGTTTCTCCCAGTGCCCAGTAATCCTCACTGCTATGAAGAAATATCCAGATCCAGCCCTTGTGATCTCTCTGCTCCAAAAGAACTTAACAAGAGATCTTTGGTGGCTTATGTTGTGGGAAGCTTTAGGACTTTGGGAGAAGCAGTGAGCTGTGTGACTTTGTCTCACTTTTGGCAGCATCCGCTTAAGTAAGGGCAAAAGCAGATGGAGCTGTTTTATCTAAACCCTACTCCCAGAGGATCCCTCACTGCTTCAGATGAGGATGTGGACTATTTTCCTGAATACCTCCAGGACTGACACAGTCTGAGAGGTTAACCAGAAAGCTGTTGGTAGATGTAGGACAGAATCCAGGTCTCTTGTCTGTCTCCTGTCTTAGCTCCCAAACCATCCTTTTAAGGAGAATTCCCAGGACCAGCCATCTCTTGTCATTTCTAAGCATTAAATTCAGTGATATTTTAATTTTTAAAGTTTCATAAATCTAAGGACCCTTTTCTTAGGCTCTGTGGATGCTCAGAGGCAAATTTCCTTTCTTTTCTTTTTTTCTACTAACTAAGCTCTCCTTTAACTGGGGGTGGGGGGAGGAATCACAAGAGAGGCTTTATGCTGCTTTCCTGTTTTCCAACATGACAGATGCATTAGAAAGTGTAATGCACTCTAACAAACAAGGAAACTTTGCATATTGAATATAGCCCATGAAATAATAAAAGAAGAACAGCTGCTGAGAGACAGAAAGGGGGAAAAATGGAGAGAGAGAGAGAGAGAGATAAAAGTTAACTTGTGTTGTGTTTTATATGAAGAGCTTTGAATTCAGTCAGATTTAAAATTCAATGCCAAGTACATTTACAGACATCTGGGAAATCAGGTCACATTCTCTTTGTTAAGTCTGCTACTACTGGTATAAAACAGGGTACAGGGAAGTGTAAGCCTGTCACAAGGGCAGCCTTTTTCTTTCATAAAGTGACAATTTCACAATTACACTCCTACAGTCATTAGTGTGACCAGTGAGAACAAGAAACAGGACAAAACCAGAGACGGGTTATAGTGGGATGCAAATTTTCCTAAAGTTTAAAGCTGTTTGAATCTGCAAGTTCACAGAGCAACATTTGTGCCAGGTCTGGACTTACTAAAGGAATGCAAATGAAACCTTGTGGGCCAGGACATTCACTGAGCACACAGACACCACTGGGAAATAAGGAACTGTTAATAACGACTGGTCTGTGTGGGACAGTGCTGTGGAACTGTCACTGAGCTCAACTATCAATATACAGCAGGGGAGAGAACGCACAGAGCAAGCTACTCTAGATCATAGAATCATAGAATGGTAAGGTAGGAAAGGACCTCAAAGATCAGCCAGTTCCAACCCCCTGTCATAGGCAGGGACACCTCCCACTATAACAGGTCACTCAAGGTCTCATCCAGTCTGGTCCTGAACACCTCCATTGAGGGTGCGGAACACAGAATCACCCAATGTGATCAAAGATCCCATTGTGTGCTTCTGTGCTCCACAACCTCCCTGGGCAACCTGTGCCAGTGTCTCACCACCCTCACTCCAAACAACTTCCTCCTAACATTCACTTTCAATCTCCCCTCTGACACTTCAAACTCATTGCCCTTGTCCTGGCATTCCCAGACCTTGCCAATAGTCCCTCCCCAGACTTCCTGGAGCCCTCTTCAGATCCTGGAAGGCCACTCCAAGCTCTCCTGGAAGCCTTCTCTTCTCCAGGCTGCAGAGCCCCAACTCTCTCAGCCTGTCCTCACAGCAGAGCTGCTGCAGCCCTCTCAGCATCTCCATGGCCTCCTCTGCACTGCCTCCAACACTTCCATGTCCTTCCTGTGCTGGGGGCTCCAGAACTGCACACAGGACTGCAGGTGGGGTGTGAGGAGAGCAGAGCCAAGGGGCACAATCCCCTCCCTTGCCCTGCTGCCCACACTGCTCTTGCTGCAGCCCAGCACACAGTTGCTGTCTGGGCTGCACTCACACTGCAGCCTCAGGTTGAGCTTTTCAGCACCCCACACCCCCAGGGCCTGCTCCTCAGGGCTGCTCTCAGCCATTCCCCACCCAGCCTGCAGTTGTGCTTGGGATTGTGCCTACCCAAGTGCAGGACCTTACACTTGGCCTTGTTGAATCTCATTGGCTTGGCCTGGGTACAGCTCTGCAGCCTGTCCAGGTCCCTCTGGATGGATCTCTGCCCTCTAGCAAGTCGACTGTGCCACACAGCTTGGTGCCATCTGCACACTTGCTGAGGCTGCACTGATTCCTCTGTCCATGTTAACAAAGATGATGAACAACATCCCCAGTTGTTTGTTGTATCTTTGCATTGAATGTTATATTAGAATGATCTTGACCAGCAAAGTATTTTGGGCTTTGTCTATCCCCAAACACCTTAGCAGCAAGTTCATGGTGAGTTTGGTCTTTTACCTGGGGCCAAGCTGGAGGGTAATGCAGACAGGATTCAGGAAGACTGGGTGAAGCTGTGTGTTGACCCTGATGCTGAATCATAGAATCATCCTGAAACAAAGTCCCTCAGGATCACCAAGCCCAACCTAGAACCCTACTCTACAAGATTCACCTTCAACCATAGCCTGAAGCACCACATCCAAACCACCCTGAAACACATCCAGGGTGGGTGACTCCACCACCTCCCTGGGCAGCTCATTCCAGTCCCTTACCACTCTCTCTGTGGTAAATTTTTTCCTAATGTTGAATCTAAACCTCCCCAGCCTCAGCTTGAGGCCATTCCCCCTTCTTCTGTCTCCAATTCCCTGTGAGCAGAGCCCAGCAGCAGCTTCTCCACAATGTCCTTTCAGGTAGCTGCAGGCAGCAATGAGCTCTGCCCTCAGCCTCCTCTGTTTCACACTAACCATCCCTAGCTCTTTCAATTGCTCCTCATCAGATTTACTGTCTAGGCCCTTTGCCAGTTTCTTTGCCCTCCTCTGGACCTGCTCCAGTACCTCCAAAGAGAGGCAGAGCAGCATCACAATGAGCTGTAGTAGTTGTGCCTGCCTGCAAGGAGGTGTCTGTCCCCAGTAGGTCACTGGAGAGTGGTTTAATCAAGATGATGTCTGCAGTGTCTTAGGCACAGGTATCTGGGGAGTGGTCTTATGGTCACAGCAGGAGGATTTGTGCTGGCTTAACCTGTGGGAAGTAGGGAAAAGTTAAAGCCAGTGCAACATGAGCTGTTACTGAGTTCTTTATGAGATCTTATTGCATTTTACCTCCTATACACATCTTCCTGGGTAGAAGTCCTCGCACAATTTTAGGTTCAGGAATTGTCAACAAACCCCCTTGCCCTTCTGCAAAGGGAGACTGAGAGATACTCTTTTGGCTTTGATTTTAAATAACATGAATGTCAGCAGGTGTGAGATAGCAAAGCAGTGCAGGATGAGACCTGTTCTGCCAACACCCACACTGGCTGATCAGCAGTGTAGGTAGTGCTCAGCAGTGCCTGCTCCTCGGTGCTGCTATAAATGCCACTCACAAGTGAAGTACATTTGCCATGCATGCTGCATTGTTTGCTTTACTTGGAGCACACAGCCAACTGAATAACCCCCAAAGAAGAGACCTGCTAACAACCTAACACTCTTCCTAGGCTCTGGGTGCTCCCTGAACAGTAACAAGCACTTCCTCACATATAGACTCCAGAAATCCCTTTGACCTTCCAATCATCCTCTTGAAGAAGCCCAGGAGGTCTGCTGCTCACCTTTTAGGTTTGGACCCACTACTGCAAATAGCAGAGCACAGATTGCACAAATTTCAGCATATGTGCCTGGAGCCTGACAGCAGCAACTGGGCAGAGCCAACAGTGGGCTCTATGCATCAGGCAACATTCTGTGCTCTCTAGCAAATGAAATGTTTAGTTCTGCTAGCTGTGAGGAAAAGCAAAAATACATCTGGGGTGATGCAAAAATCAAGATGAGGCTGCAGTGTGAGTGCAGCCCAGACAGCAACTGTGTGCTGGGCTGCAGCAAGAGCAGTGTGGGCAGCAGGGCAAGGGAGGGGATTGTGCCCCTTTACTCTGCTCTCCTCACACCCCAGCTGCAGTCCTGTGTGCAGTTCTGGAGCCCCCAGCACAGGAAGGACATGGAAGTGTTGGAGCCAGTGCAGAGGAGGCCACCAAGATGCTGAAAGGGGTGCAGCAGCTGTGTTGTGAGGACAAGTTGAGAGAGTTGGGGCTCTGCAGCCTGGAGAAGAGAAGGCTTCCAGGAGACCTTACAATAGCCTTGCAGGATCTGAAGGGGGCCTACAGGAAGTCTGGGGAGGGACAATTGAGAAGGTCTGGGAATGCCAGGACAAGAGGCAATGAGTTTGAAGTGTCAGAGGGGAGATTGAAAGTGGATGTTAGGAGGAAGCTGTTTGGAGTGAGGGTGATGAGACACTGGCACAGATTGCCCAGGGAGCTTGTGGAGCACGGAATCATCCAATGTGATCTTTGATCACATTGGGTGATTCTGTGCTCCACACCCTCAATGGAGGTGTTCAGGACCAGGCTGGATGAGTTCTTGAGTGACCTGTACTAGTGAGAGGTGTCCCTGCCTATGGCAGGGGTTTGGAACTGTCTGAGCTTTGAGCTCCATTCCAACCTTACCATTCTATGATTTTATAATTCTATGTGTACTGCCTGCCTCAGTGCCCAGGCAGCCTGAAGCAGTAGTTCCAAGAAGACATATAGGCTCCACTAAAGACTGAGGGCAGCAATGGGATAATTACAGTAATCTCCCTGTTTTCTTTCTGCAGCTGACTGAAAGGGAATGAGAGCAAATGGGACTGCTCTTGAGGAGGGAGTGCTTGTGTAAGGCTGCTGTGTAAAGTCAGTCTGAACAGTCTTCATTTAAGGGTGACATGAGCAACTGGCACTTGCACTGCCATGGAGAGGAGTGCAGTGATGCTGTGCTATGAGATCAGTAGCCTAAGGGTGAGCTTGAGGCATCTTGGGGGGGGGAATTGCTGTATTATTGAATTTCCCCAAGAGGTCTTCTGTAGGCTTCTCACTCCAGTTAATGGATGAACCTTCACAAGCCCTGTGAGGAGAGGCTGAGGGAGCTGGGGGTGTGCAGCCTGCAGAAGAGGAGGTTCAGGGCAGACCTCATTGCCCTCTGCAGCTACCTGAAGGGAGGTTGTAGCCAGCTGGGGTTGGGCTCTGCTGCCAGGCACCCAGGGACAGAGCAAGAGGACACAGCCTCAAGCTGTGCCAGGGCAGGTTCAGGCTGGATGTTAGGAAGAAGTTCTTCCAACAAGAGTGGTATTGTAATGGGCTGCCCAGGGAGGTGGTGGAGTGCCCATCCCTGGAGGGGACTAAAAGGAGGCTGCATGAGGCACTTAGTGCCAGGGGTCAGTTAATGAGAAGGTGTTAGGTGATAGGTTGGACTGGATGATCTCAAAGGTCTTTTCCAACCTGTGTAATTCTGTGATTCTGTGAATTTACCTCTTGCCTGTTTTGAAGATTAAACCACTCCTGGTGCCAGTGTTAGTCTTTTAGTGTGAGGAAGTGTTCTCAGCTATTCCCAGGAGCAAGGCAAAAGGGTAGGAGAGTTTTGCTACACCCACAAAACTCTCCTGAGAAAGTGCTCACCTGACTGCAACAACTCTGCTCCCAAAGCCTTTGCCATGCTCAAGTGGTATAGAAAGGCCTCTACAGAAATGAGAGGCTGCCTTCCCTCTTTTCAGATCTCTCTCTGCTGGCTGCTCAAAGCATGAGTGTGGTGGCAATGGGAAGGTCTACTCAATGCTATTGGAGAAATCTAACTTGATACCGTTCTAACAGCAACAGATCCTGGATGCTTTATGGAATCATAGAATGGTAAGGTTGGAAGGGAGCTCAAAGCTCAACCAGTTCCAAACCCCTGCCATAGGCAGGGACACCTCCCACTAGCACAGGTCACTCAAGGCCTCATCCAACCTGGCCTTGAACACCTCCAGGGAGGGAGCAGCCACAACCTCCCTGGGCAACCTGTTCCAGTGCCTCACTTACTCATTTGTAGTGTGTTGTGTTTCAGACTCCTGGGTTGGGTTTCTTTGTTCCTGTGCTCATCTCATTCCCTCCAATCAAACTTAGGAGGTGTGATGGTTTGGGAGCTCCCTGCCCCCCTACACTTTGTAAAATCCCCCAGACCAGACTCAGCCAGCTGGAAGTTAAGGACTGAAGCTCTGTTTACAGCTCAGCACAATGGACAAGCAGAGATAGACACAACAGACAGGAATAGTTACAGACATAGACAAGTTAAAGGTAATACAGCAACACAACTCCCCTCCCAGAAATCAGAGACCCCAGGAGGGGCTCCCAACCACCCTTCCACCTTCTTCCCACCCCTCTGCCTTACCCCAGGGTCTGTCATACATGCAAGGTGAGTTTGGAGGATGGGCCAGGGGAGTTAGAAGCAGAGTGGTTAGTTAAGTTACTCAGCAGAGAGAAGGCAAAAAGCTAGAGGGCCAAAGACTCTCCAAGCCCGTGTGTCGTACCTGTTTTGTGTTCTTAGTCTTATCCATCCCAGCAAGGCTATGAGTGCAGCAGACTTCAGCACTCTTTGCTTTTCACAGCCTAGAATATAATTTTTCTCCATTAAAATATTCCAATTAGCCTCAAACCAGAACAGGAAGTTTTTTGGGGGGCTGCTCTTCAGACTGTAGTGGATCCATGCCAGTTTGTAGCACCTGGTGAAACAGACCACTGTTTTAAAATAAACAGAGGGAGAGGAGTGGGGGAGAAAATAAGAGGAGGGGGAAGAGAAATCCTATCTGAGCCTCCAGTATTTAAACTGTCAAATTTCCCATTACATTTTCTTGGTGAGGATGAAAAGCCTTAAAAGAAAATCAGACTTTGTAATCAGATGATGATGCATGAAAGGATGTGTCTGGATAATGTGACAGATGATCCCAACCTTCATTAATGTGCTTTAATTGGATTAAGCTCTATGAAAGGCTTTTTTTCTTCTTTTTTTTTTTTTTTTTTTTTTTACCATTA
>VWZE01019730.1:29230-40064 GCA_013396675.1 Eubucco bourcierii
AGAGCTGCTGCAGTCCTCTCAGTATCTTGTTGGCTTCCTCTGGACTGCCTCCAACACTTCCATGTCCTTCCTGTGCTGAGGGCTCCAGAACTGCACACAGGACTGAAGCTGGGGTGTGAGGAGAGCAGAGCCAAGGGGCACAATCCCCTCCCTTGCCCTGCTGCCCACACTGCTCTTGCTGCAGCCCAGCACACAGTTGCTGTCTGGGCTGCACTCACACTGCAGCCTCAGGTTGAGCTTTTCAGCACCCCACACCCCCAGGGCCTGCTCCTCAGGGCTGCTCTCAGCCATTCCCCACCCAGCCTGCAGTTGTGCTTGGGATTGTGCCTACCCAAGTGCAGGACCTTACACTTGGCCTTGTTGAATCTCATTGGCTTGGCCTGGGTACAGCTCTGCAGCCTGTCCAGGTCCCTCTGGATGGATCTCTGCCCTCTAGCAAGTCGACTGTGCCACACAGCTTGGTGCCATCTGCACACTTGCTGAGGCTGCACTGATTCCTCTGTCCATGTCACATAACATTTCGTAACCTGGCAGGATCTTCCCTATGCATAGTTTAGGTTTCTTTGTTTTTTGGCGACTCCTCAACTCTTTTCAACATCCAAAATCAAAGGACAGTGGAGGAATGAGTACCTATTTCCACAGATTAGTTCCAGTCTGAAACAGTGTAAATGTTAATGGTTCTTTTGGTGCTTTCTGATCTGACTTTAATGCTGATCACTTTGTTGCACTGCAGAGATCTGTGGATCTAAGCTAGATGAAGGATTTCTGAGGTGTGCTGCATTAAATGCAGTAAATAGGCAGCTTGAATGCATACAGTTAGGAAGTGTCTTCTGCTTCTGCTGTGGTTGGAGTAAGGGTGACCTGTGTTCAGCAGTGAGCATCCATGCAGGTTTATTCTTTCTCAGCTGCAGAGCACTTTGTTCCCCTTCTAACACGGTGCCAGCTGCTGGTAGGTAAAACCTTCGAGAAGGAACACGAAGCAATGCTCTGGGTGTGAGAGCTGCTGGGGTTGGGAATGCTGAGCCACTGTAGGGTTTGAATTTAGCTCTAGATAAAAAACCTCATTGGAAGAAGCAGATAGAGATGCCTGCAGAGGTGAATGCACCCAAATCCTTCTGGCAAAAGAGGAATGACACATTCCATTTCATTTTTTATTCTTCCCCCTAAGCTTGTGTAATGCAATAGAAATTATTCTGGTCACAACTGTGACCTCTGTGTAATTAACATAAGTACAGCCCTATCAGGCTCTTGTTATTAAACACAGTGACCTCAGTTAAAAGCATGCTTCTAAAACATGCTATTTCTGGAGCTGGCCATAGTTTTATATGCAGAAGTTTGGAAATTTATGCTTGAGAGAATCAGGGAGTCAGCTAAGTCCAGGAGGGATACAGGATGGCTGATTGCATCCAACTGCAGGCTGCACTGAAGCTTTGATACTTTGTCCCCAAACCAAGGTGCCTGTATTAGGTTCTTCTTTCACAGAGCTTCATGTCTTTTTGCCCTTTGAATGACCTTAATTCTACTCAGAGAGGTGAAACCATCTTCCAAGAAACTGCTGCCAAGTACCACTCAAAACTGTTTTGTTTAAAGCTGCATAAAATAAATCTGCCAATGAATTGAAGATCGCAGAATCATGGAATAGTAAGGTTGGAAGGGATCTCAAATATCATCCAGTTCCACCCCCCTGCCATAGGCAGGGATATCTCCCACTAGTAAGAGGTCACTCAAGGCCTCATCCAACCTGGCCTTGAACACCTCCAGGAAGGGAGCAGCCACAACCTCCCTGGGCAACCTGTGCCAGTGCCTCACCACCCTCACTGTAAAGAACTTCCTCCTAACATCCGGTTTCAATCTCCCCCCAGCCAGTCCAAACCCATTGCCCCTTGTCTTGCCATTCCCAGACCTTGTCAATAGTCCCTCCCCAACCTTCCTGTAGCCCCCTTCAGATCCTGGAAGGCCACTCCAAACTCTCCTGGAAGTCTTCTCTTCTGCAGGCTGCAGAGCCCCAACTCTCTCAGGCTGTCCTCACAGCACAGCTGCTGCAGCACTCTCAGCATCTGCAGACTCATCTGGAGATTTTCAGCACCCCACACCCCCAGGGCCTGTTCCTCAGGGCTGCTCTCAGCCATTCCCCACACAACCTGGAGCTGTGCTTGCTATTGTGCCTACCCAGGTGCAGGACCTTACACTTGGCCTTGTTGAATGTCACATAGGTTGGCTTGGGCACAGCTCTGCAGCCTGTCCAGGTCCCTCTGGATGGATCCCTGCCCTCTAGTAAGTTCACTGTGCCACACAGCTTGGTGCCATCTGCACACTTGCTGAGGCTGCACTGATTCCTCTGTCCATGGCACTGACAAAGATGTCAAACAGCACTGGTGTCAGCACTGACCCCTGTCTCTCTGTGTACCCCCATCCAGCCAATTCCTTACCCAGGAGTGCTCCACACATCCAGTCCATGTTTTTCCAGTTTGGATCTCTAATGAATATTCCCCAGCAGATTTCCATTTCATTTTATCCTGAGGGGTCTGATCCAGCTTGAATTTCCCAGAACCTCTTACCAAAACCAGATCTGTGTTCTCAGACTAGTCTGAGTTTATGTCCAGATGCCTTGGGTTAGAAATCTTCTGCAGGTTGTTCTGGTTTTTTTGTCCTGGGATTTACTGCAGCCTAAACATTTTGAAGGCCAAATTACTTTCATTAGTGCTGGTAGACTTGTGCAGCTACCTTCAGGCTAGTTCACTGTCTCTAGCAGTGTCTCTTTCAAGTCATAACAGTGGAATTAAGATCAGAGTAGTAGGGGGAATATTTTTATTTGTGACTTGAGATGAGGACATCAAAGGAGGTCAATGAAGTGAGGTAGATACAAACAAAGGTTTGGGTTTGTATGTATAGCATTCCCTAAGTGGAAGCAGTCTTTAGCAGCATATAGTTTGCAGCTGACTTTAAAGCTGCAAAGCTGCCAAGGTAGGAGGGCTGCCTTCAGAGCTGACCCCAGTCTGTGGACACTCTGTATGACCCAAGAAGTCAGGAGCAGGTTGCAGCACAGATACAGGCTGTGCCTTCTTTTCCTCTTTCTCCTCTACCAGTCAGAGGATTTTGCTCTAGGTTGGCTGTGTTGTCCTGCCTGATAGTCACAGCTCACCTGCTTCTCTTCCTCTTTCCTTCAACCATCAGCACAAGGGGAAAATTGACCCCTCTACATTATTATCTCCCCTTTTTGCTACAGCTTGCTGTAAGGACAAGATAGGGGTAGAGAGGCAGTCCGGATTTACTCTGCTCTCCTCAGACCCCACTGCAGTCCTGTGTGCAGTTCTGGAGCCCTCAGCACAGGAAGGACATGGAAGTGTTGTAGCCAGTGCAGAGGAGGCCACCAAGATGCTGAGAGGGCTGCAGCAGCTCTGCTGTGAGGACAGGCTGAGAGAGTTGGGGCTCTGCAGCCTGGAGAAGAGAAGGCTTCCAGGAGACCTTGGAGTGGCCTTCCAGGATCTGAAGGGGGCTCCAGGAAGGCTGGGAAGGGACTACTGACAAAGTCTTGCAATACCAGGACAAGGGGCAATGGGTTTGAAGTGTCAGAGGGGAGACTGAAACTGAATGTTAGGAGGAAGTTGTTTGCAGTGAGGGTGGTGAGACACTGGCACAAGTGGAGGGTGGTGAGACACTGGCACAGGTTGCCCAGGATTCTGTGCTCTGCGACCTCCCTGGAAGTGTTCATGCCAGGTTGGATGAGCCTTCAAGTGACCTGTACTAGTGGAAGGTGTCCCTGCCTATGGCAGGGGGTTGGAACTGGCTGATCCTTGAGATCCCTTCCAACCTTACCATTCTATGATCCTATGATTCTATGAATTCATTTACCTGCCTTTACTCAGTCACAGCAGGCAGTGGATGCAGTCTGTCTCCAGGTGAGTATTTCCCCTTTGGCACAGCAACTTGTGTAGGTAAAACTCTCTATGGAGTGATGACTTTTGAAGGGAAGAATGTGCAACACCAGGCAGTTCTAGAAAGAAATGGTTTCCAGACAGGACTTTCCTCTGCAGACAATAAAGTAAACTCTGTCTCTGCCCCTGATGGATGTAATTGATTCAAGGTGGCCTGTCTTGCGTAAACACCAAAGGAAGGAGAGGAATTAAAAATGCTTGCTAGAGTGTGTGGAATGCACATGGTAAAAGCTAAGAGCTGAATATGAGCCCAAACCATGCAGCTTTTGCAACCAGGATGAGAAACTTCTCAAAGAACAACAGTGAAAATTATTGAGGCTTCAAGTACATGCTTCAGCCTCTGCCTTGTGTCTGCTCCCTTGCTGTGTGCTTTGTGCAGTGTTACATTCTTCCAGAAAAAGAAGAGCCTAACAGCTGGCCCCAATTATCTTCACTGCAGTGTGGCTACACACATAAATGTTCCCCATTTACAGTTGGCTCCACTGCTTAATGAATGGGTTGGTATAAGAGAGAGGCAGGGTGCTTGTGCTCTGCTCCCCCACTTGTTCCTCTTTACTCACACCACTGGAGCTCAGTTCACATCATCTCCCTGACCAGAGGCCACTACCTCTGATCAGAAAGCTTTGCAGTGTTACACGAGTGCAACAGAAAGCACTTTAATGTCTTCATTGATGATCTGGAGGAGAGGATTGAGTCCTCTATCAGTGAGTTTGCAGATGACACCAAGGTGGGAGCAAGCATGGATCTGTTAGAGGGCAGCAGGGCTTTGCAGAGGGACCTGGACAGGCTGCACAGATGGGTACAGTCCAACACCAGGAGTTTGAACAAGGCCAAGTGCCAGGTTCTGCACTTGGGCCACAACAACCCCATGCAGAGCTACAGGCTGGGGACAGAGTGGCTGGAGAGCAGCCAGGCAGAGAGGGACCTGGGGGTGCTGGGAGAGAGTAGCTGAAGATGAGGCAGCAGTGTGCCCAAGGGGGTAGAAGAGCCAATGGTATCCTGGCCTGGCTCAGGAGCAGTGTGGCCAGCAGGAGCAGGGAGGTTCTTCTACCCCTGTGCTCAGCACTGCTCAGGCCACAGCTTGAGTGCTGTGTGCAGTTCTGGGTCACTCAATTCCAGCGAGATGTTGAGGTGCTGGAAGATGCCCAGAGAAGGGCAGCAAGGCTGGGGAGGGGCCTGGAGCACAGCCCTGTGAGGAGAGGCTGAGGGAGCTGGGGATGTGCAGCCTGCAAAAGAGGAGGTTCAGGGCAGACCTCAATGCTCTCTACAGCTACCTGAAGGGAGGTTGTGGCCAGCTGGGGTTGGGCTCTGCTGCCAGGCACTCAGGGACAGAACAAGAGGACACAGCCTCAAACTGTGCCAGGGCAGGTTCAGGCTGGATGTTAGGAAGAAGTTCTTCCCAGAAAGAGTGATTGGCATTGGAATGGGCTGCCTGGGGAGGTGGTGGAGTCCCCACCCTGGAGGTGTTTGAAAGGAGGCTGCATGAGGCACTTAGTGCCATGAGTTAGTCAATGAGAAGGGTTAGGTGATAGGTTGGGCTCTATGATCCTGGAGGTCTTTTCTGACCAGGTTAATGCTGTGATTCTGTGATTCTGTGATTCTGTGACTGTGTTCAGCACGGAGGAGTGCAGAGTTCCTGCAGGAGCTAAAATGGCCTTTTTCAAATGATGCTCCAAAGAAGGACAGCTGCACTGATAAAAGAGAACACCTTTATTATTCCAGATAAGGGTGACTGAATAGCACCTAACATTTTGGATCTGAGTGACCTTTATCAAAGTTAAAGACTCCTGCCTATAGTTGCATGCCCTGTGCAGTCCTTGGCAAAGGTCACGTGAGACCAAATGTCAGACCTTTCCCAGCTCCTTACCTTAAGTAAAAACATTATTTTATGTACTGAAGCTGTCTCCATTCATTTAGTGTTTTAAGGAATTATCTGGGTCCAGCATGCCCAGGGGAGTTTTGTGCTAGTGTATAACAAAAGAGATGCTGAGGTTGGAACAGGCAGCACCCTGGAGCAGCTGTTCCATGCATTGGAGAGGGAGGGCAGGATGTTCTTCTGCCGCTGTTTGGGACTCACCTTGCCCTTGCAGGACTCAGGTGAGAGCAAAGAAGGGAGCTTTGGGAGAAAGGTACTCAGAAACTACAGGGAGTAGTATGTCACTGTGCACAGCCAGTGTTTTTCCAGGCTGTCCTCCATAAATAGTTTACACAAGAGGCCAATTTCCTCTCACACAGATGCTCACAAGGGTTATGCAAAGGAACCATTCCTCCCACCAGACCTGGCCTCCTCTGCCCAGTTGTCTTCACTGGCTCCTTCTGCACTGAAGCACAGGTTGCTCTGCAGCTGAGCTGAAACAGACCTTTACTCTTCTCTCTGCTCTCCTCAGACCCCACCTGCAGTCCTGTGTGCAGTTGTGGAGCCCCCTGCACAGGAAGGACATGGAAGTGTTGGAGCAGGTTCAGAGGAGGCCACCAAGATGCTGAGAGGGCTGCAGCAGCAGCGCTGTGAGGACAGGCTGAGAGAGTTAGGGCTGTGCAGCCTGGAGAAGAGAAGGCTTCCAGGAGAGTTTGGAGTGGCCTTGCAGGATCTGAAGGGGGCTCCAGGAAGGCTGGAGAGAGACTATTGAGAAGGTCTGGGAATGGCAGGACAAGGGGCAATGGGTTTGATGTGGCAGAGGGGAGATTGAAAGTAGGTGTTTGGAGGAAGTTGTTTGCAGTGAGGGTGGTGAGACACAGGCACAGGTTGCCCAGGGAGGTTGTGGAGCACAGAAGCACAGAATGGGATCTTTGATCACATTGGGTGACTCTGCTCCATCACTTCCCTGGAGGTGTTCAAGGCCAGTTTGGATGAGGCCTTGAGTGACCTGTACTAGTGGGAGGTGTCCCTGCATATGGCAGGAGTTGGAACTAGAAGAGTTTTGAGGTCCTTTCTAACCTCACCATTCTATGACCTTCTCAGACCTCATCCTGGCCCTGCTCCTGTTTGAGTGTCCACTCATCAGAGAGCTACCCTTAAATATTTTAGGGACTTTTGAAATTAATAAGCTGAAAGCCTCTCACTGCCACTGGACTGGCATGGCCAAGGTCTCATCCACACAGATCTTCTCATAGAGCACCCAAATCTTGAGTGTTTCTGAGGGTGGGACTTCACTTTATGGACTGAGTTGTCCTGGGCAGAGACACTGAGAATGGTAACTAATTATAATTAGAGGTAAAAATAGAAACTCTGCAGGAAAAGATATTAAGCATTAGCTCAAGGAAGAGGCCACAGAAACACATTCAGGGACTCCAAAAACAGTTTTCCCCCAAACCTCCAAAGCAGCTATTGGCAAATAGAGTCTAGAGAGCTGAGCAGGGTCATGGAATCATAGAATGGTAAGGTTGGAAGGGATCTCAAAGCTCATCCAGTCCCAACTCCCTGCCATAGGCAGGGACACCTCCTACTGGTACAGGTCACTCAAGGACTCATCCAGTCTGGCCCTGAACACCTCCAGGGAGGGTGTGGAGCACGGAAGAAAAGAATGTGCTCCACAACCTCCCTGGGCAACCTGTGCCAGTGTCTCACCACCCTCACTGCAAACAACTTCTTCCTAACACCCAGTTTCAATCTCACCTCTGTGACTTCAAACCCATTCCTCCTCATCCTCTCATTACCTGACCTTGTCTACTGTCTCTCCCCAGCCCTACTGGAGCCCTCTTCAGATACTGGAAGGCTACTCCAAGCTGTCCTGGAAGCCTTCTCCTCTCCAGGCTGCAGAACCCCAACTCTCTCAGCCTGTCCTCACAGCACAGCTGCTGCAGCCCTCTCAACATCCTCATCTACAAATAAATGGACTCCTGTTTAAATGATGTTTATACTTTAAGTGTACTTTACTATTTCTGTTGGAGCATGACAGAGCTGTCTAGGTCTGCTTTGGCCATATCAGCTAAGACACTCAAGCACTACCTGAGCAGATTGCATTAGCCATTTTATTAGGAAAAATACAATAACATTCCCCAAGCTTCCTTTGCCCTCTTGAATCAGGATGTGACTTCCTCCTTGCACCCTCTGTTTAAGGCAGCCTCTGAGGAATGCAGTGAGCCTGGCAACTTGTCTCACCCTCGGGTAGGAATCTTGGGTGGGGACTGGGCTGAGGTTGTCTAACCTCAAGGCAGAGGTTAGCTGCAGCACTGTGAAAACTTGTGTTAGGTTTTGTGAATGTAGAAGGGGAATTTTGTCACAGGAAACAAGTTCATGGCAGCATTTTGTGTGATGTCAAAGGAAGCTACTATCTGGCAAGCCACTTGCTCTAAGACGAAAGAAAAGGAAATACAAAAGACCTTTGTGTATCTCCTGGGGCAGCTCTACGTCAGGATGATTCTGCTACAGAAAGTTCTTCTGTAGTAAGAGTAGAGAGTGAGCATTGATTCTCTAAACTAAGTGGTTACAAATGCTCTTAAGGTAATTAAGAAATACCTAACATTTTACTGCTTGCTTGCACTAGTGCTGGCAGCCTGCCTGAAGTTCACAGGGAGTGTTACAAATCCAAGTGTATAATCTCCTGCCTTGTATACCTCCTACTTTAACACACTAAAACAGAAATGCTTACAGAATGGTAGAGAGCAATCAGGTTCCACCGGGTGCTCCCTGCTTTGGAAACAGTCTGGAGAAGTTCCTGCTGACTGGAGAAGGGCAAACTCCCAGCTCAAGAAGGGAAAAAAAGATGGCCCTGGGAACTACAGAGCAGTCAGCCTCACCTCTGTGCCTGGCAGGATCATGGAGCAGATCCTGATGAAAGCTCTGCTAAGGCAAATGGAGAACAAAGGAGAGGTGATTGGTGGGAACCAGCAATGGCTGCACCAAGGGCAGGTCCTACCTGAGGAATTTGGTGGCTTCGTATGAAGAAGTCACAGTGATGGTGGGCAAGGGAAGGGCAACTGATGGCATCTACCTGGACCTGAGTAAGGCATTTGGCTCTGCCCCACATGGTATCATGTTCCAGGATCCTTGGTGCCTTGGGGGTAACCTTGGGGGCAACCTGGGTGGTCTGGGGACATCCTTGGTGGCTTCGGGGCATCATTGGTGACATCTTTGGTGGCTTGAGGCCATCCTTGGGGGCATCATTGGTGGCTTGGGGGCATCCTTGGCATCCTTGGTGGCATCCTGGGTGGCTTGGGGACATCTTTGGTACCTTGGACTCATCCTTGGTGGGCTGGGGGCATCAGTGGGGACATCATTGATGACTTGGAGACATCTTTGGTGGCATCCTGGGTGGCATCCTGGGTGGCTTGGGGGCACCATTGGCATCCTTGGTGGCCTTCCCAGTGCCCCCTCCATGGTGCCCCCNAATATAGTTTCATTTTACTGCTTCCAAATACAATATCAAGGATAGCTTCTCACTGTCACCAAGAAGTATATTTTCAGACAAGTTATGCATAATAAGGGTAAGAAAGACATTTTTTTTCCCCCAGGCATATGGTCTGCATTTTATGACAGAGTGAGGAACTTATCTGCATTTCTGGGTTATGATGATGAGGTTCTCACATTGCTGATGGCCAACTTTATTTCATAAAATCATAGTCATAGAATGGTTCTAACACTTCCATGTCCTTCCTGTACTGGGGGCTCCAGAACTGCACACAGACTTCAGGTGGGGTCTGAGGAGAGCAGAGCATATTCCCATGGATATGTGGGAGAGAAAGAAATTCAAACTGCTCCCAAAAACCGCTGTATTTGTTGTTTTCTTCTGGAAACCACTGACACCTCTGTGAAATGTTAGCAGTGCAATTTGTCCAAGTGGCAGCACACAGATGGACTCCATATCTGGACCATGAACTGCTGAACACAGGTTGCCCAGGGAGGTGGTGGAGCACAGAATCACCCAACGTGATCAAAGATCAAAGATCACGTTGGGTGATTCTGTGCTCCACAACTTCCCTGAAGGTGTTCAAGGCCAGGTTTGATGAGGCCTTGAGTGACCTGTAGCAGTGGGAGGTGTCCCTGCCTGTGGCAGGGGGTTGGAATTAGATGATCTTCTAGGTCCCTTCCAACCTTAACATTCTATGATTCTATGATTCAGTGCTTTTAAGTACCTGCTTAAGTATGTGCACGTCAACAGCTTCTGCGAGCCTTGTTGGTGCTGCTCCCATAGCAATGTTTAACAGGGCACTGAGGATTTGACTACTGCAAGGTCAAAACTTCCACTCACGTTTAACGATCTTTGGAAGTCCTTCTTAAATCTCACAGACTTGAAAGATAAAGAATGTTAGGAGCTGGTGCTCATTAATGACTAATCAAATGCCTGCTCCTGAAAGTGTTATCTGCTGTTGTTATTAGGCACAGCTGTAATAGTTCTGTTGGTATTTTCAGCTAATATCTGAGCAGTAGAAATACACTAAAAAAAAAAAAAAATCTGGCACTATAAAAAGAAAATTCATTACGATGCAAAGCTCAAGATGAGGCTACAGTGTGAGTGCAGCCCAGACAGCAACTGTGTGCTAGGCTGCAGCAAGAGCAGTATGACCAATTGTGCTGGTTTGAGGCTAATTGGAATATTTTAATAGAGAAAATTACACTATAGGCTGTGAAAGGAAAACATCATGATGTCTACTTCACTCATACGCTTGCTGGAGAATTGTTTGGGAACACTAACCAAAACAATAGATAAGTCAGTCTCTCTCTGTCGCTTGCTGGAGCAGGAGCTGCTGGTGGGATCTAGCAGCTTCTGGGCTCTGACTCCTCTGCTGATTAATCCTCACTAACCACTTTCCTTCTAACCCCCCTGGCCGATCCTCCTAATTTACCTTGCACGTAAGGCAAACCTTGGGGTAAGGTACAGGGGTGGGGAGAAGGTGGAAGGGTGGTTGGGAGCCCCTCCTGGGGTCTCTGATTTCTGGGAGGGGAGTTGTGTTGCTGTATT